>CAKOAT010786264.1:222529-248025 GCA_932364175.1 Eruca vesicaria subsp. sativa | reverse complement strand
AAAAAAAAATCACTGATTATAATAGATCCAATTATCAATTACGTGACTAAAGAGGCACACACACACACAAAACATCAGTTGTATGCAGAGGTTGCAGAGTGAAGTTCTGAAATAAAACAATATGAAAGCCCTAATCTCAGTAACGGTCTTTCAATCCATTGTTTTATTACAAGAAAACAAATGTAGATAAAATAATGTTAGACTTCGAATTTTTCTTGATCGATAAGAGTCGCATTTCCTTTGACGTAGCAGTTGGGAAAATGAAACGTCACCTTGTTATTAATGTTGGGATTAATGGTGACTTCATTTGAAACATTCCCACGATGGGTTTTATATAAAAAAAAACATTCCCACGATGGTGAGGCCGTAGAAGAAAAAGGAAAATATATTATCATCTACTAATTTGTAACAGTCTTCACAAATAAACAAGCTATAAATAAAATTTAGGTTACGCATTACGATGTGGAGAATAAGTCTTAACTACCAGTTCAAAAAAAAAAGTCTTAACTATTGTAAATTTAATGATTTTCGTTAGGAGTTCTTTATTGATGAAGTTTCAGATTTATTGACTAAAGATTGAATGGTCATTTAGAGTTTTAGACTAAATATAAAAGAATATTAAGAATGAGTTGCAGAAAACCGACTCCAAACCAATGGCTATCGATCTTCAAACATTAGTGGCCAAGTGGGATTTTGGTTAGGATTTATTTCATTACAAAGCCATATATAAGAATATTAGGCGATAGCTACATTTTGCGTCTTAAACTAGATGACTTTGCAACCTAAAGCCACTTATTAATAAGTGAATGATACATATATTTTATATACTCATTCTGTTTCAATAAGATCTATACTCTAGAAAAAATATTTATTTCAAAAAGATAATTTTTTTACATTTTTAATGTATTAATTAATAATAAATTGCAAATGTAAAAAAATAACTATGTTTATTAAGATTCTATTGGTTAAAACATATGGAAAACTGTTAGCTATAAAAACTGATGCACAATAATAAAAAAATTATATATTTTTTTATGTGTGTAAAAAACTAAAATATACAATTTTTTAAACAAAAATAGTATTATTTAAAATCTCTTCAAATTTTCGATGTGGGACATTTGTCTCTAATATGTCTCCTCAAGATGATGGTTTTTTGAACGTTAATCTTAAAATATTTGGAAAAAGAACAATAGGTCAGTTTTGGGCACAAATCGATAATAGATCAGATTAAATTTATTTGGATTAAGCTCTAATATCATATTAAGTTAGACGGATTTTCAATCTAAAAACAATTAGTGATAGATGGAATGACTCATCTATCTTATATATTACTTATGATCCTTTTCAATTTCTAATGTGTGATTTTTGTTCTTACGCATCCTTTGTGAATTTTTTTTAATATCAAATAACTATTTTGTACTTAAACTTCAAAATTCTTAAGTGAGTGTTCATGGCCATTTTAATATTATGAAGGCTAACAGTTAAATTGGATTCATGAATTAGCTTAGCTATACACAAATAATTATAATAGGTCGTGCTTTTCATTTTCGATGAGATGACCGTTTTAATTCTTGCAATCATCCTTTAAACATTATTTAAAAAGTGATTTACATATGTGCTATTATCACATTCATTTCAACAAGAAAATGATGGCATTTGAAATATATAACATAGCTTAGTATTTGTGACACGTACAATTCTTTTGTAAATATTTATTTTTTTTAAAAAAAAAAATCAAAAAGATTAATTATAACTAATAACTCATATGTCACCATTAAATTAATTGTAGAAATATTTTTTTTAAATACATCATTTAACTCTTATATCACCATTAAAGTTATATATATATATATATATATCAGGTTAATAAAAAGTAAACTAATTATAGTTAAAAATATATTTTGCATCAACTTATTTATCATATTCTGTACAAATATATACATATTATAAAAATTAATTTTAAGTATGGATCAAAATACAAAACTAAAGTAATACTAATCAAATAAAAAAATGATAGTCGAATGATTATTTTTTCTTTCAATTTATCGGTTCATTAGATTAATGAAAAATAGATTTTTACCAGTTAACGTACTTTAACTAAAACAAAAAAGAAACTCTTGTGTTACTAAAATATAAAACTTTAGAAATTTTCTTTGAAACTTCAGAGTTTAATTTTTTTTTTCAGAAAGGTCTTTTTTTTAAGAATCAGAGTTAACTTATATAGTTGGAATTCTGAGAAATATGAGCCCACATTCTGACTATTAAAAATAAATAAATAGTTTTCCCATTTTTTCCAAAGAGGATAAATTTTTTTAATATCCAGTATAATAAAACAAGGATCCTTGATATTTAAAATATTATTTTAAATTATAAAAATGTATTAATAATATTAGTAATTAAAAAAGTGAACAAAAAGAAAGTGTATTTCTGTTTTTTATTTTTTGAAAACTTGGACAATGGGGAGAAATGCTAAACCAATCTTATATATAGTTGATGTCTCTAACAAAATCCACTCCAGATATTATATCTTCTCCAGCTCTCCTTCACCTATCATATAAAAAATCTTTAACTTTTTGATTCTGGGACCTTTTTTTTCTTTAAGGAAAATTACAGAATATCATCTATATATATTAAGGATACATAAAAATATAGTAAATATAAATAGGTATAATATAATTTGATTTTGGATTCTAGAGCCATGATTGACAAGTTAACTTTAAAATCTTTGAAGTCGATAAAATAAAAGTCCTTAAAGCATTTTTTTCATAATCAGAGATTATTGATTAAAAGTTAACAAAAATCCAAAAATACTTGTAAAACACAAATATCAATTTTTTTGGTTACTAAATCATTAATTCTAGTTAGGTATACAAAATTGAGACATTTGAAAATTCTGAAGTCAATTTGATGATCAACACTCTTCTCCGATTTACAAGAATATGGATTATTTTCTTTATATACCAATATTTCACCTTTTATATATTAAAAATTTCCACATGTAATAAAAAAAACTAAAATATTTGAAAAATTTAGTGCTACCAAATGCATTTTTTACTTACACTTATATGCTAAGTACAGATGATGAACTATTTCCCCAATTATTTTAAAATAATGATATACATAAACTCTTATCTTAAACTTATATAATATTAAAATAATATTTTGAATCCTACATATGGCATGAATCATCATCTAATTCTTTAACATATAAGAGATCCGAAGGACATGGACAAGATCAAATGGCTCCTTAACTGGTAAAAAGCTATAAATGGCTCCTACAACAATGTTTCTCTGTATATTATATTAGATATATTACTTGTTTTCTAAATTTATGAATTACTTGAATAATGTAAGAAGTCCACTGGATTAGTCAGACTTTGTCTTAACAATTTATATAAGGTTTTACATATAATATATATTAAGCACTCATCATGATCGAATCTTAATAACTTATGTCACTTATCTGTTTTTTATTTTTTTATATAAAATGCTTCTTCAGTTTTTGAAAGGAGAAAAACTGATTCACAAATACGTCTCCATAATGATTGCGGGTTTTGTTGAACCGGATTTATCCAACTAAATATTGAGATTTTTTAAATAAGAAAAATAAAAAAATGAAAACGTAATATGTATCTTTTACAGTTTTATTTTAACCAAAAATACATTTTGTTAAAATTTGGCTTTTAAACATATGGACCAGATGATTGATTCGTGGTCACATTGACAATGTTCTTATGGTGCATTAAATTGTTTTTCAATCTTCATAGATGTCAATTCAGCCATTACGTTACAACGGAAAGATATAAGCGTGTTATATCATCTACTCCCTCCGTTTTATATTAAGTGTCGTTGTAGAGAATTTTTTGTGTTACAAAATAAGTGTCGTTTTCGGTTTTCAATGCAAAATTTATTAATTTTATTATGTAATTTGTTTTTCTATTGGTTAAAATATGGTTAGGTGTATGGGTAATTGTGTTTTTATATAGGAAATATGTAAAATTAATTGTTTCTTTAATCCGTGTGCATAGCTGTAGAGTGACACTTATATTGAAACAGAGGGAGTAGTATATAAGCGTGTTATTCGGAGCTGAATGGTAGCATGATTTTCTTGGATATTTGTATTGTTGCTTATAGTGTCTAGAGCAGGTTTTAAATCGCTCTCCCACAAGGCATCTCATCACTATATTTAATTGCAGTTCAGTAAATTATATTAATAAGCATATGTTGAACTGCTAGTGGTTCGTGACATGTAAAGAAAACTGAAGAACAGTGAGTGGCTACCATTAGGTGAGAACTAACAGAGAACAGGCATTATGACAGGGATAAATTTCCCCAGATGTAACGAAAGAGAAACAGCAGCCCATACTTTCTTTACCTGTTCCTTTGCTCGCGACATGTGGCGAAACGTCCCGCTCTTTCAGACAGTTCACATAACTGTCGATTCAGAGGAAGATTTAGATAGATGATGCTCTTATTTCGGGACTAGACTCGGTTTGTCTCCCTCTTTCTGATATTGTATACAAGGTGCTCCAATGGATCTGTTGGTCCCTATGGCGAAACCGTAACTTTCTCATCTTCGAGTACAGAAGTCTCTCACCTGCAGAGGTTGCAACCAAAGGACTTTCGTTAGCCAGAGAATGGAGTTGGGCTAATCAACAAAAACTGATAAAAAAATAAACCGTTATCCGATTTAAGCAGAGGAAGCTCCCTCTGACTAGCGACTGAATCGAAGATCTTATGCAAATCAGACACATCATGGCACAAATCACTCAACAAAGCTGATTGGCTTGGGTCTTCTCAGGAACAGAAAACATGGAAAATCGACAAGGCTACACAACTGTGGACTTTGTCAACTCCCCACTCATGGCAGAAGCACTAGTGCTAAGATCAGCTTTCATCAAGGCAGCGACACTCGGGCATATTCAACTCAAGATGGCACAATCAAACGCTCACTTGAACTATCAACGGCAACATGCAGACTAAAAAGATCTTTGGTATTCTATGAGACATTCAACAGATCTCATTTGTTTTCATCAACATTTCTTTCTCCTTATCTCGAGACTAGAATCGAGAGGCTGATATTTTAGCTAAAAGGTCCTTAGCCTAATCTTTGTCTCTTCCTTCTGTAATGAACTCTTAACTTTGTGGGTCGGCCCAGTTTTTCTCCTTAATGAAGTATTTTCTTGACAAAAAAAAAAGAAACGTGAGTGGAGCATTGTATGCTTCATGTTTGGAGCGTTTTAAGTATAGTTCATTGTAGAAAACAACTGAGAGACAAATTTTGTATCATCTTACTGGAACCGATTACCCGAACGAGATCCAATCCAAAATGGACCAGCTCGGTTGCTGTCATAGTCTATATATTTGATGGGTATTAATGTTGATTATTCATGGGTATCGGTTCGGATTTAGTTTTTATCTGGAACCGATCGGGTACCCGTTTAAACTGAATTATATGCATAAAAATACGTAAGTCTAGCTCACGGGGTCGAACCCACGGTTGGATAGGAAAAGTAAAATGTGTAACACCACTATACTACTTCAATTTTGTTGCAGTTAACTACATATTATTAATAGATACTATTTTAATTTATTTTTCTTTTGAAAAATTAATAAATAAAAATTAAATATTTCGGGTTTAAAATTGTATACCGAACCGAATGAAACCGGGTGAGACTGATCCGAATCCAAACTGGAATTTTACCAAGTACTATTTGGATACAATTTTCCTATAACTGATATACCTGGAACCGAACGGGTCGTACCCAAAACCGATTCGAATACCTGAAGTCCCAACCCTATTGATGACAGTTAGATATATTTATGATATGGAAATGAATTTGATTTCTCTTGGTATTCTTCTTTTGTGTCTTGTACCATCTTCCATAGGTCAATATCTGAAGCTCCCTGCATGATAAACATTTAATAGTTCTTGAGAACTCGGTTGATAGATCATGAAAACTATCAACAGAGTTCTTTGTGAGCCTTGAGAACCATATCAAAGCCGTTACATTGAGACTTTCCACTAGCTCTGGGCAGTCCGTTCTCGGTTAGGTTCTTTCGGTTCTAGAGGTTTATGGTCTGTGCGGGTAACAAATTTGGGAACCAATTAATATCCAAGGTAATTTTGGATCCCATTTGGTTTTGATTAGATTTTGGCTTTTTGGTTCTAGATAAATGTGCCCATGCTCACTTTCCACGAACAGTTCACAGTATCCAGCATCTTTAAAGTGTGCTTGTCCTATGGCTATGGGACCTATAGCTTATGCGTATAAGAAACTCAAATTTCAGTGATCATTATGTGAGGAGGTCTTTTGCGTTGCAACAAGGACACATTTAATCTCGGAAACTAAACTCGTTCTTTGATGAGATATCTTGTATTAGGCTTCGGAGAATAGCGATATTTTGGGTTGTTGCCTGGTTGGCTCTAGCTGGTGTGGCCCCTTGACCTACAAGATTATCTATTTGGAAGGCTCGCCTTCTTGCAGATTTGGGTTCTTCGTCGTCTGCAGTAGGCGGTGTGAAGGCTACGGCCATTAGTTATCATCTTGTTGATTGAGACACTGCCATTGGTGGTGAGATCCGTACCTAGTGGGAAAGCGCCCGTTCTGATTGGAACATCATCCCTAGTCATCTTTGATTTTTCCTTGGGCGTTGCTTTCTAATTCCTAGCAAGCGGCACCAATTTTTAATTTGAATTCAGAATATATCAGAAGTAGGTATGGTTTTGATGGTGAGTTATTTGAAAGATGTTTTAGATAAATCAAAAGGTGATTACAAGGAAAAGAGACAATAAAATCGTAAAGAACTATGAACTCGGCAAGAACATGTAAAGTTATGAAAATCCTATTTGTGTGATTGTGAATGTCATCTCTTTGTACTATGTCTTCTCCTTTATTGACAATTTTTTTTTCTAAGTCAGCATATGCTTTTGACTTCCCCTTAGTCAACTGGATCGAGTTCAGTTTACTTGATGGATCTTGTTTATGGGAAGTTATCCATCTCCAAGATGGAGGAAAGCGAAAAACATATGTTTGAACTTAGTATCAGGTTTTAAGTTTCAAGGCAATTTGGTGGAGAACTATTGAAAATGCACTTCAAGACTAACGGGTCAGGTGAATGGATTAGTAGTCAAAGTGGAGGCGTTTTGATGGTGAATTGATTTGTTCTTCGTAGATGCTCTCTCAGCCATTAATCCGTTACAACAGAAAGGTAGTTGATGTGAAATCAACAAAAATTTGCTGTGAATGATATATATAAGCGTGTTGCTCGGAGTTGAGTGGTAGCGTTATTGTTTTTAAAAATCTTTGTAATGTTGCTTAAGAGTGTAGAGCGACAAAGTCTTTAGCATTTTTTTTCTGCTGTAGTGAATATTTTTGTGTTCTTTAAGTTTCTTGCTCTAGTATTCGTATCATATAAACCATCGATTTAATTCCAGAAGAAAAAATGAGAAAGACGAATGTTGATATCGATTAAAGAGTGATCTGAGAGTAAGAATCAAAAAGTGATTTTACTACACTAGGTAATAATCCACGCCTTACGCGGAATGAGATTATTACTTTTGTTACTTTTAAAATAAAATGATATTACGTCTGTTTAGCATAAATATTGGTTCATGTTTACTTTTTTTTTAATCTCCTAAAATATAACTATTATTCTAAATCTATATATATTTTGGTTTGTTTGGTTTAAATGTCTGATATTTTTGATTTTTCGATGATAACCAAAAAGTATTGTTATTTGTTTGGTTTCGTTTTATATAAATTTTAGACATTTTTTATGTCGAACTAATAGTTTCCTATTATAATTTCTAAACACATGTAAAATCAAATAAAATCTAAATAATATTTGAAAAAAAAATTATTAACATAAAACATTTCACTGCAATTTGAGTGATAGTGAAAGAAAACATTTTAAAAAAAATCAACTTCAATAAGAATTAAAATTCTCACTTTTGGTGAATATTTAATTATATAGTCGCTCATGTCAATGTGTACATGTATGTATATGTAAAAGTATATAAATGTGATGATAAATATATGAATATACCGTTATTTAAGATTAAACATTTTTTTTCAAAATAACACATGATAGTAAATTATTAAATAAAATTAATTAAAAATAAAATAAACCTATAAATTAATAACATTTTTCATATGAAGAAAATCAAATTGTACCCGTAAACAATAAAAATAATATATATTATAAAGTGACATTTTCACTTGGTACATGAATTTTGTTTTTAATCGATTTTGTGATTTTTATTTCTTTGTAAAGCTTTTCTGATTTCTGATTTTTTTTTACCAATTTGATTTTGTTTCTAATTCTTTGTATTATATGAAAACTTTATAAAAATGTTAATATTTGACTAAACTAAATCCGACTTTACATGTGGTGTTTTTCACCTCAGCTTCTTTAATTCATAATCAATCACCTTATTTGTTGTTATTGTGTACCGAAGCCTCAACCATGACCAACTTCGGGAAGGTATGAAACTTTCAATTTCTACAAACATTTCATCGCAACATTTTAGGTGATGCGAATCTTAATGATTTTGTAATTTTCTTACAATAAAGATATTATTCATTAGTTTCACGTTAAAAGTTTTAATTTATTAATACAAAAGCTAAAAATGTAGAAAAAATGAATTAATTAAAAAATAGTGTATAAACACGTTAAATAATAATTTTTAAAAAATTAGTGTGTCAACGCATTTATTGTCAAATGATTGTGATGCTGACACATGTCAATTATAATGTGAACGCATTTATTACAATGCTCTATTTTAATGTATAAGAGATATCTCTTATATATTAAAAGAGAAACATGATAACAAATACATTCACACAGCAATTGACATATGTCAATCTTCCAAGCGTTTTAACTTTAAAATACTGACGTGTCAACCTCACAATCATTTGATAATTAATGTGTTTACACATTATTTTTCAACTCATAATTTAATGTGTTCACTAGATTTTAACCCGCGCTTTAAAAGCGCGGGATTATTTTGCTAACCTAATATTAATCAAAAATACAAATTTATTCATAATTTCTTCTGTATATAAAATATATTTTAAATAATGCTAATAGTTCTAATTTTCTAAATAATTTTCTTCTTGTATTGGTATGGCGTCGTGAATTCTCCATCTATTAGCTTCCACATAATATGGTGTACATAAATCCTTATTTAAATAGGTGATTGTAAGTGAATAAATTACTATCAGAATTAATTGACAACTAAGTCTAAGTTAGTTAATATTTATGTTATATGAATTTGACCCGTTCAATCCGTCCTATACTTATACTTGATAAATATTATGCATGTTGATAGATAACCCATTAACACTGTAATTAAAAAAAATAGTAACCATTATTCTATCAGTCATTTAATAATATATTTATAAAATATTTTATTTAACTTTCAAATATTATTTTTTTGAAATATATATATAATTTGTAGTGTATTATGTAGGAATAATTTTAGTTTTAAAGTTGTAGTTATTTTTTAACAATATAGATTCTCATAAATAGATTTGTTAAGATTAGATCATAAAAAATACATTGATGTACACATTTTTAGGATAAATAATTCACGATTAAACAAATATGTTTAAATGTATTATTAAAAGATCTATCTTATTAAAACAGAAGATAAAAAGTTTCCAAATATTACAATAAGTGGACATCAGTATAAATTTTTTTAGATATAAACGTTTTTGTATAGAAGGAGATCATGTTGATAACAACTTTTTGAATGACTATATAGTTTGAAATGAAATGTTAAAACGCTTTTAATAGATGTATGATTGGAAATTTTAGTTATCTATATATAAATTTTATTTAAAGAGTTGTTGAATATGTAAAAAAAAAATTCTAACATATATAATTGCGTTTTTGTATATTTTGTATGCAAGCTAGAAATATTTATTTTCGGAATTAACCCATCAACATATAAAATATATTGTAAAATATAGTATAAAACATCACGACGGTTTATAGATTATGTAATAATCACATTTTTGATTTATAGAGTAATATATTTTTTTGTTGGCATCGGTCGTCTTGTGCACATATGAATCTTGAACATGTCAATTTAGTATGATGATTTAGTTACATTTACAGGTCGTTGATAAAAATGTCATTAAATATCTTTGTGTAAGATATTTTAATACATAAATGGAAAGTTAATAAGAGTAATTAGGGAAATATGGTTTCAAAAATCTCTTTCATTAATGGGAATATTAGTTTGATTTGTTCAAAGAAATAATATTAAAATTTAAATTAAATATTAATGGCATACAATTGTAAATAAATTAAAAAGTAATGGCAGAATCCTAAGAGAGATTCTGCTTTAATAGTATAGATATAGTAACTTTTTAGTTAATTCATTTTTAGTTCCTACATTTTTAACATTTATATTAGTGAATGAAAGTTCTCTCTATGCAACTAATGAATAATATCATTATTGAAAGAACAAAATATAAAATCATTAAGATACGCATCAACTAAAATATTGAGATGGAAATGTTTATAGAAATTGAAAGTTTCATACATTGCTGAAGTTGGCCATGGTTGACGCTTCTATACACGAAGATAATAAATGTGATTGGCTATAAATTAAGAAAATTGAGGTGAAAAACATGTTTAGCCAATAATTTTCTTACAAATTTTTCATATCAGACCAAGAAATTTCTTTAGAAACAAAATCAAATTGCTAGAAAAAAATTAGAAATTAGAAAAGCTTTAAAAGGAAAAAAAAATTGCAAAATCGATTAAAAACAAAATTCAAGTACCGAGTGAAGAGATCACATTATAATATATATTATTTTTATTTTTACAGATACAATTTGATTTTATTTATATGAAATACTTTTTACTAATTTCTAGGTCTGTGTTATTTTTATATAATTTTATTTTTAAGAATTTTATTATCATGTGTTGTTTTGAACAATAATTTTTTTTAATAGTAATTAATAAAACAGATAAAGTAAACCCCAAACCAGATCGATCCGCTTATCCAACGGTTAGATTTGGATGATATACTGGGCTGTGTTGTCCGACCCAGTACGTAACGGTATCTTCATATATTTATCCCCACAGTTATATACATTGACGTAAGCCACTATATAACTAAATATTAACCATAAGTATGGATTTAAATTCTTTTGAAAGTTAAAATATTTTTTTAATCTTACTTTTCACCATTGATCAAATCCTAGTGAAATGATTTGTCTTAATAATTTTTTTAATGATTTGCCTTTAGAAATTCTAATAGGAAACTATTGGTTTGACATCATGAGTGTCTAAAATTTGTGTAACATAAACCAAAAAAAATAATAATAGTTTTTGGTTATCATCAAAAAATCAAAGACATCAAATATTTTAACCAAACAGGATTTAGAATTATACTTATATTTAAAGAGATTAAAAAAATAAAAATAAAAAACAACTTAAAATCGAACCGATATCTAGACATAACAGACTTAATATCTTATTTATCTTAAAAATAATAAATTAATAATTTTATTCCTTGGTGGATTATTAACTAATTAACTAATATTACAAAAGATGTACATGATTTATTATTCTCATTAGTTTCTCTTTGTTTAAGATTTTAAACCATAAAAGAGTCTAAGCCAAATGGGTTGAAGCCCAACGAGCAAATCTAAGCTCAAATCACACTACTGATCTATATGCAAATAAAGATGACGAATATTTGATAATGCATTTATATGGATTTCTCATTTTGTTGTTTAATCTTTGAGTGGTACATAACTCCACGTAGCTATATCTTCGAAAATTTACCTTTGAAAAACATCACATTGAGAGACAGGAGACTGATATACGTGCAGTCGCAGAGGGTGAAATGTGGGAAAATAGTTGTTTTACAATTTTCTAAGATACAAACAAAACTTTACCACACTAGTAGTCTAGCAGTAAAATAAATATGTATACATAAGTTAAGAAAGAAAACAACTTGTTATGAATTACAAAACTCCAAAATATAGAAGTGGTCCAAAAAAGTCTTGGAATGAAGACAAATATATTTCATTCACTCTGAACCATAACTTGCCACTAAAGGTTGAGCATAATATGTAACTTGTAGCTCAACTTATCGTCGAAGAAAAAACTTATCGTCGAAGAAAATAACTTTCTATATTGTATACATTATGTAAGTTTTAATCGATATGATGACTCCGCGGCAGTACTAAGACAAACAATGAGGTATAGGTCTTGTACGCATGTTTATGTGTTACATCATTTACTATTAATAATATGATGATTATGGTCCATAGATGATTTTCTTTTTGATAGTTGGTGTAGGAATTGACTCTCTCAAAGTAACTTAATTTAAGAGTAAAAAAAATGAATTTACGATGAAAATCTATCAAAATAATTTAAACGTGATTTTCTTTTAGTACGAGATTATTGCATCGATAACAACTTTACAAGTAAATAATTATTTTAAAATTTACGATGAAAATCTATCAAAATAATTTGATGTATTTTCAATGAAATGAAAAATAGTTGGTGTTCATACATTTTTAAACGTCTTGTGTTATAAGTTTAAATAAAACGTCTTGTGTTATAAGTTTTAAAAAAACGTCTTGTGCTATGCTATAATTTGTTTTATATTGTTTCGTGGTTTATTTGCATATTCCAGGAAATTAAACATGTTTTGGATGGAGATGGATTTGATGGGAAGATAGAATGAGGATATTGCCTACACCGTGACCATGTCTCCCATGTGCCATCCTTTCTGTAAAGAAAATTGAAACTTAATAAATACTTTTTGCTAAGCAAAGTAAATGAAGTGCCATTATTTTGACATTTGAAATGACATCCTGGTTTCTAAATTTAAGAAAAATACTAATTTAATAAAGTGTTGAAAACTATGAGAAGGTGTCTTTAGCCCAAAGTCTCTGGTTGGTTGTTAGGGAGAAGAAATGCTTACCAAAGTATATATCACGAAGCTTTATTTGGCCCTTTGAGGAGGACAAAGCATTAGCCACCTTAGTACTATTATAGCTACCTATACCACAACTAATGGTTTATTTATATTTATCTATACTACTTTCGAATCGTTTTTCAGTAGCACTTAACTTATTTTTTTCTATTAATATCGACAAAATTAGCATTATGCATAGCATTAGCATTATGCATATACATGGTAGTTTAATACTGTTAAAGCATCGATATTTTTTTTAAAAAAACGTAAAGCATCAATAATTGAACACGGAATATACAAACTATATTCAGTATGCTTTTTAACATCTGAAAATAATATCTTGAAAACGTTTAGGGGTTTCTTAATATACCACATTTTATTTTGGTTCTGAAAACCCTCTTATTTAAAAGTATACTAATAAAAATAGGAATGCACATTGGTGCGAATGTATGAATGAAAAGAAGTGAGAACAAAAGAATAGAAAAGAAAGAATCAAATCAAAAAGAAGACAGAAAAAGTAAGAAGTAAGATAGTAGTGAAAGCGATGGATCCAATTATAAGTGTCTCTATCTAAAAAGAAAACCCCACAATAAGAGATCTCAGTCATATTGTCCTCCAACCCATAAGAGCTTTAAGATGTTTGTTACCTCTTTTCCGTTTCTCTATCATTGTTAGTCCCTTTCATAGAACTATTGATTTCACACTCTTATGTCATCATTTCCCCCACCTATTTCTCTCTACCAGGCCACAAGGAGTCTTTGAGTTGTATTAACACATTACCATGATCCATCTTGCAACATAAGTATTCACATTTTTCAATGTATAAACCCTAAAATATTAGTGGTCCCGTTGGAAACTATACAAATCCTGATTTGAAATAATGTCAGTAGAACATGTGCATGACGATGCGAAATTTTATGGATTAATCTATTAATCGTTAATTACTCTATAATCTTATATAGTTGATTCAGCTACATTTTATTCAGTATAAATATCTATACAGTTTATATTCTGGTTATTTCTTTTATATAGTGCTAGATAATCAATGTAAATGACATGTGACGGAGTAATTAAAGAGTTATGGAGTATTAGACGAATAGTTAAATTCTTATACATGGTTCATAGTTCGTCATCTATGTATAGCAAATACGCACACTATGCAACGTACACACGTACAAACATATCCAATATGTGTGTATCTATATATGAATGTGGACACCCCGCTATAGGTGGACACCGTTGGTGTCGCGCATGACTTTGATGCGTACTGCTCAGAATCAAATACTTAATTTTTGTTCCTGCTGTCATACACAAATGAAATAACAGTAATATATAATAAATATTGATAAATCTTTTCTTCCATACGATAAAAGTCTATTAATGCTTCGTGGACCAACTTTGATTTAGAGTTGTCTAATTCATATATTGAAAATTACGGAAAGTGGGTGCTCTCCAGTTTTTTTGATAAATCGCTTTCGCTTTTGATATTATAAGCCAAATACATTTATTTCTTCTATGTTTTCATTTCCTTGTTTGAATTAATAAGAGATCCAATTTTTTCTCACTTTCTTATATCTTTTGAAATCCTTAGATTAATTAAAATAAAGAAAACAAAACAACTCCAAATTTAAACATGATTGATGATTTATATATAACCTGTTGCAACATTTTGTCTTGTAATTTTTCTTTTATTAACTGAGAGGAAAAATCAAATTTCTCTGTACATGATAAAATAAAGTTATCTCGTATAAATGATAGTGTAAATTGGTTGAATAAAAAAACAATTAAAAATGAAGAATGTCTATATTATTAAAATAGAAGTACATTTATAAAATATCCCTAAGTTTTCCTAATTATTTACAATAGTATGCCACTGAAATTATTAATTAGCTTATTTTATAGGATTCTTTGTCTTTTCTCTTTAATTAATGCATTTCTAGTATCAAATTCTAACTAAGAAAATCATGGCAAGGATAATCAATGAAAATAATTAATTTTATAATTAAATACATAAATTATATGGTAATTATTTACTAGTTCCATATACATAATAGTTTATTCCATATTAATTAACCTACTTTTTAGGATTTTTTTCTTATTAATTATCTACCTATCTTTAAATAGTCAACGAACAATATTGTTTCAAAGATATATAATTATATTTTTATTATTTATAAGTAATAACTAAAATAAAAATCACAAAATAAACATTTATATAATACATAAACTAATATAAGGGCAATTCTTTCAAATATAACTTTTTAAGTTTTTATCACAAAAATAGATTTCAAAAACTAAAACGACCAGAAAAAAAAAAATTTATTTTGAAAATATTAAGTTTTTTTCAAAATTTGAAATCCTATCCTTAAAAATTTCATTTCTCAACTCTAAACAAAAAAGGTCTAGGATTAGTTAACACAAAGGGTATAAGTGTATATTTACTCATTTTGATAAAGATTTAAATCTATATTGGTCATTTTTATTTTTAAGGTCTATATTTGTAACAAAAACTTGTTTAGGTCTATCCTAGAGAATTTCTCTTAATATAAATATATTATGTTATGTATATTTTCATATAGATAATTGTCCAACGTAAAATTCAGTATAATAAATATTAAAAATAAAAATATATAGGACCATATATTTTAAATAGTATATACAGCAATTTAGTTATACATTATTATAAAATTTTGATCCATAAAAATAAAAATACATTTGTGCAGATATATGGGTCATATTTTGAAAATAAGAATGATACAATTGCTAGTTTACAAGATAAACTAAAATTACTCAATATAAACTATAGATTGTGTGTTTAAATTGTCTTTTTAAAAAATTATTTAAACGGATAAATTTAAAAATATATACTATCACTTGTAAGAATATAAAAACAAACAGCTGCGCGGGTCAAACAACAATCGTTTCGGTCTTCTTCTGTCAAAATTAAATCCATAAATAAATTGTAATCATTTACATTTAATTGATATTTTCATTTTATTATTTTACAAATTTCAATCCAAATGTTTTATGTATTAAATTTTTTATAAAATATATATCTTTTTAATTAAACTATATACCCTATAAATAAAAAAATATTTTAATTTTAAATTTTAAAGATATATACCATAGATTATAAATATTACAATATTAATTTGATCTAATAATTAAAATACTTTTTGTTATTAAAAATATTAAAACTTACTTATATAATATATATCTTTAAAAAGATTTCTCCGCGCAAGGCCAAGTTATTACCTATTATACATTATAAGAAAATTATTACAGTATACCCTTTTAACACTGGAGCTTGTGCAAATAGTCCACGAACAAGCTTTAAACAGATAAAGCATACTTAATTATTGGCTATACTCAAACGGTTTGATTTAATGAAATATGCGTCCACATATCCTAAAAGGATCTCAGATTCTTATCTCAGAAAGAGTGTGAGAAGGATGTGTTTCAACTAATTGATTTAATATATTGATATCAGTTTGGTTTTATTTACTATTAAAATTCAAATTTTGTGTGGCCGTCTCAGTTAGAATATAGCTAAAAGAGGATGAAGACAAGAAAATCTTTCACTGATCCTTTAGGAGTTTAACCATCAGCAACAAAGCTTCAATTTCTTGCGACTTTCTAACGCTTGACCAATTTCTTGTCCACAATAAGACACCTCTTCATTCAATTTAAATTATTTTTATTTTCTCTTTTCTTTCATTCGAATTGATAATCATTAACACCGCTTACATCCAACCATATGTGGGAATGGTAATATGGTAAGAGGCAACCAAAAACCTTACTTGTAAACTAGATGGTTCTTGGAAAAATATAGGTCCTACCCGTCGAAGTTTGGTTAAATCAGTTTCTACAAATAATCACCGACAAAAAATAATCACCATTGAGAAGTTTTCATAAAAATAAATATTTCACACTAAAAGTAGAAAAAAATAAAAAAAAATGAAAAATGGAAGAAAAGTAAGTTGAATGAAACTCTCAGCGATAATTTTTGAAAATTTCATTAACACTCCATAAAACACTTGTTTCATTTCTCATAGATTGTTTAAAATTTTATTTTAAAATTGAAAGTTAATTAAATGACATTTAAACATAACTATTTTTGTTTGATATACTCTTAAAGTATATAAGAGATGCCAATGCTTTTAGAATCCAAATATAAAAATTTGTATAAATTTCTTCTCTATTCAGATATTTAAGTGTAAACGTGAATGTGTTGTTCTTATGGAAACTAAAAACCCCATTGATGTTGTTTTAAAGAAACTAGAACACCTCCGCTATGAATGGAGTCACCTTATTCCACCTACCGGACATGGAGCAGGAGGATTAGCCCTATTGTGGAAACCGGAGCTTAACCTTCATGTTTTGGATTCAAATGCTAATGTAGTCGACACTGTTATCGAATTTGAAGGGAAAAAGTTTTATTCTTCGTTTGTGTATGGGAACACTGACAGGAAATTAATACTAACCCTCTAGGATCACCTTCTTGGACTTGTCCATTCTCGAGATGATGCTTGGTTTATCACCGAAGACTTGAATGACATCCTGAGTAACGATGACAAAGATGGAGGCATTGTTAGGCCTGAAGGATCCTTCTCGGACCTCCGAACTTTCTTTTCTGAAGGGGATCTTTTTGACCTTCAGCATACGGGTGACCCTCTCTCCTGGAAAGGCAAACGAAGTGATTATGTTGTTCGGTGCGGACAGGACAAAGCGGCAGCAAATACCCGTTGGGCTGTGTTTCCCCACGACCAAAAGTCATTACTTTGGATTCGAAGGTTCAGACCACAAACCTTTGATCTCGCTATTTGATAAAGGGGAAAACGAAGAAGAGGCATGTTCCGCTATGACCGGCGGCTTTGTAAGAACGAGGAGGCAAAGAAAGTGGTAACTGATGCTTGGATAAGCGATCCTTTCTCCTCGGTTATGGAAAAACTGGCCAATACCAGGAGCGCGATCTCAGCCTGGAATCGAACCCAGCAAGAAGATAATTGATCAAAAGAAGAGTGAGCTAAATGCAGCACTCTCCAGCCCTGTTGAGGATACATCGCTGATTCAAGAAATTTCAGCAGCCTTAAACTCGGCCTATGCAGCGGAAGAAGAATTTTGGAAACAAAGAAGTAGGCTGCTCTGGCTCAAACTTGGAGATCGAAATACCGGTTACTTTCATGCCATCACTAAGTCCCGCAAGAGAATAAATGCTTTCTCGGTAATAGAAGGAGGAGATGGGCAAATGGTGTATAAAGAAGAGGAGATAACACAGGTGATTGGTCCTGCAAGAGAAGAAATGCTTTCTCAGTAATAGAAGGAGGAGATGGGCAAATGGTGTATAAAGAAGAGGAGATAACACAGGTGATTGGAGAGTATTTTGATAATCTCTTTACTTCTACCCCCGGAGAAAGAACAACAGTCATCTCAGAGGAAGAGAATGCCATGCTAACACAAATCCCGTCAGTTGAGGATATCAAAGAAGCTTCTTTCTCAATTCATGCTGATAAAGCACCGGGACCGGATGGGTTCTCAGTGGATTTCTTCCACACTCATTGGGAAAAATTAGGACCAGACATCATTTCAGAGGTGCAGGGATTCTTTAATGAAGAGTCACTTCCAGAGGGCATAAACGACACCAACTTGCGACTTATTCCTAAGATTTCCAACCCGCAAAAGGTCTCGGATTATCGAACCATTGCTCTTTGTAATGTGTATTACAAGATCTACTCCAAGTTATTTACAAGAAGACTCCAACCACTCTTGGATAAAATTATCTCGGAAAATAATCCGCCTTTGTTCCTGGCCGAGCAATTGGAGATAATGTGCTCATCACACATGAAGTTCTTCATTATTTAAAGACTTCAAAGGCAGAACAAAGATGTGCTATGGTGTTTAAAACCAACATGAGTAAAGCATATGATCGTCTCGAGTGGGACTTCATCGCCCTTGTTATGGCTCGGTTGGGATTCCACTGGAAGTTTATTAGCCTGATTTTACAGTGTCTCTCATCTGTCACATACTCCTCATGAACGGCTTGCCTAGAGGGAAGGTAGTACCGAGCAGAGGTATTCACCAAGGCGATTCCCTCTCTCCCTATATATTCATAATGTGTAGTGAAGTTCTCTCGGGATTATGTAATAGAGCTCAGGAGGAAGGACTAATCCAAGGGATCAGTGTCGCAAGAGGCTGTCCTCGGGTGAATCATCTCCTTTTTGCAGACGATACAATGTTTTTCGTCAACGCTAATGAAAGCAACTGCGAGGCACTCAAGACTATCCTAAATACCTATGAAAAGGCATCGGGTCAGTGTATGAATATAGAAAAATCTGCTATTACCTTCTCTCGTCGAACCCCAGGACCGCTCAAATCAAAAATCAAGGATTCTCTTATGATTCAAAAGGAGGGAGGTGTAGGAAAGTACTTGGGACTTCGTGAGAGATTCGGAAGGAGAAAAAGGGATCTCTTTTCCTCTATTATTGATCGGATTAAACAGAAGGCTCGAGGCTGGTCAACAAAATTTCTTTCATCGGCCGGAAAGCTGATTATGCTTCAGAGTGTTTTTTCGCCTATCCCCTTCTACTCCATGATGTGCTTTAAACTTCCAGTGTCACTATGCCAGCGAATTCAGTCGGTGGTTACACGATTCTGGTGGGAGAACAATAAAAATGAAAAGAAAATGGCATGGGTGTCTTGAGATAGGATTGGCAAACCAAAATCGGTAGGAGGACTGGGAATGAGAGATTTTCTCAAGTTTAATGACGCACTGCTGGCCAAGATTGGATGGAGATTACGTAACAATCCAGATTGCTTACTTGGTAAAATCCCAAAGGGAAAATATTTCCTAGAAGACAACATTCTAACAGCGAAAGAGTCTTCTACAATGTCTCATGGGTGGAGAAGCATTCTGGTTGGTCGGGATCTGCTGTTGAAAAATATTGTTTGGGCTGTTGGCTATGGACAATCCATTAAGATTTGGCAGGACCCGTAGCTGTGCTTGACTAAGCCAAAAATACCGATGGGACAACCTACAGAATTAAACGTTAACCTGCGGGTCTCTGACCTGCTAATGGAGGATGGGAAACAATGGGACCATCGGAAAATCCTCTTCCTGCTACCACAATATGAAGAGAAAATCCTCTGCCTAAAACCAAGCTTAACTGGGGCTCCAGATAAATTATTGTGGCTAGGAACCAGATTGGGAGATTATGCCGTCAAGTCTGGATATTACACCGCCGTAGAGGAAGAGAACGACGACATCGATACGGAGGTGGATTTCAGTTGGAACAAGAATGTATGGAACCTACATTGCGCTCCAAAGGTGAAACTCTTCGCCTGGAAAGCTCTTACAGGGGCACTGCCAGTGGGAGAATTCCTGCTGGAGAGACACATCAACATAGACCCAAAATGTAAGAGGTGCGGATGCAATGAATCTATCACTCATCTTCTCTTCCAATGTCAGTTTGCGCAAAAGGTATGGCAGTTGGTCCCTTTTAGAACAGATATGGATTACAGAGGAAGAATAGATTTAAAAGCGGCATGGCCTTCGATCTGCAATCTAAAATGCTTGCCACCAGCGGGAATTGTCTCTGGAACTTTGTTTCTCTGGATCCTATGGGCTCTTTGGAAGGGTAGGAACAGATTTGTCTTCGAAGGTTTCTCTACCTCCCCTGAAGACACTCACTCCTCTGCTATAACTTTGGCTAGGGAATGGAGTTTGAATGGTAAAACAGAGAGTTCTGGTCACAAAGGAAGCAAAAAGGAGACCCCACCATCAAGAGGAATGACGATAGTAAGATCCGACGCAGCGTGGTCAACGACAGAGAAAACAGCTGGCTTTGGGTGGATTATTCTCAAACCATCACAGAACAAAACCTTTCAACGGGAAATGGAGCATATTGATTCACCTCTTATGACAGGACTAGCCCTTAGAGAAGCAGTACTCACATGCATGAGGCTGGAGATGAGGAAAGTGAGATTTGAGTCGGATTCCACTCTGCTAATTAAGAGTATCAATGAGGAAGAGATAATTGCATAGTGTTGTATCAGATATCAAGACTTTGTCATTTGATTTCGAGTTTGTGTCTTTTGTTTGGATTTCCCGTGAGATGAATGTAAAAGCCGATGTGTTGGCTAAAGAGGCATTGTTTATGCCTGAACTTGTGGTAGTTGGGGAGGATTTTATGACTCCCAACTAACTTCTCTTATTAATTAAAGTATGTGTTTCAAAAAAAAATGTGAATGTGTTGATGAAAGGTTTTAGCCAAAACAGAACGTTTAAAATAGTTGCATGGAATAGTTTGGCCAATAAAAGTTAAAAATGGTAAAAGAGAATTATGATAGCATTAACGTTTGTTATCATTGCTTTAATTGTTGATTAACCATGTAACTAAATTGGTTGGATCAACAAAAGTTTGATATTCATTCGTCTTTGGATGAAAACATATGATTTAAAAGGTTATAATTTGTTTTGTATTTTTCTGTGAGTTTATGTATTTGGTACTAATTTTCTTTAAATAGGAATGATAACTTCCTTATATAACTAGGTACAATTTATACTTTTTTTACTAAGCGGTAGCAGACTGTTAATAAAATGTATTTATATAAGATGTAAATTCGTCAGTGAATTCTACAATAGCCTTAATTGTTATTTCCTATGTTTCAATATAAGTATCACTTTGATATATTCCATACTTATTAAGAAAATGAGAAAATATAATATTATGTCCTCATTTAATGCAATTATTTAACTAAAAATAATTTTAAAAAGATTTGTTAGTTGGTTAAAAGAGTAAGAATGAGATTATATGTGAAAAATTACTTTAGAAATGTAAAGTGACATTTATTTTAAAACAAAAAATGATAGAATGATATTTATTTAAAAACAGAGGTAATATTTGTTTGGCGAAATGACGTATGAATATGTTTGAGTCTCAATATGTTTTAGGTTTCATTTGAAAAACAAGATCCGAACTATTTATCGATATTTGTCCTTTTGGAGAAATGATTTGGCATTGTCCTTTTGGGGAAATGATTTGGCCTTGGCCAGGTACTCCGCATTCAATAAAAAAAAAAAGCTTATATCTCTTTTTAATGTAATAACTAGGTGAAGATGTGTGTCTTGCGTGAAATGAAGACATCAGAAGAACATAATTTATACAATTTTTTTATATATTACTATTTATTTAATTTTTATTTATATTTTACAAATTAATAAATCTATCGAATAATTAAAAAGCGAATAACTATTATGTATATAATTAAATTGAAGTAAACACATAAATTAAGACGATTTTTTTATTTATTTACAATAGTTTTATTGGTAAATAAATAAAACAATTATTTTATTTATTTTGTATATTATATAATTAAATACAAACAGTGTTAACATATATATAGTATATTATATAAATATATATTAATTTAGACTTGCTACTCATATGATTTTATTATACCAAAGAAATAAACCATTAAGGAAAGAATAAATTTGAACTATAATCAATTTAATTTGTAATTTTTATTTAAGGAAATAATGAATAATATTATATTATACACTATAATTAATTTAGTACAAAAATATAATATTTGTTTAGATGAATCAAGTTATTTTCTAAGAATTATCTGTATTATTAAAACAAAAGCAAAAATTTCGACCCAAATTGCTTCTAGGCAACAAAAAATGAAAAATATTATATAATATAATTAATACACCTACAAGATTATCTTTAAACCTAATGCATTTATATTTATAACAAAATGATCCTAAATTCCCACCTTGTTTATGGAAAGAATTGGGACGATTATTAATGGTTTCATTTATAAAGTGATATTATTTAAAGGAACAAACATTAATGTCTACCGATCTTAACTTATTTACCAAAAATATGTATTTTAATTAGGTTATTAGCATATCTTAGTTTCTCCCAACTATTTAAATTTATATATTCACAATAGTAGCAAACAAATATTTTGAAATATTTCTTATACGATCCGACATATTTAAGACTTATTCCTCAAACAATATATATAACAAAGCAAACTAATATTGTCATATAAATCATTTTTGGGTTTCTCTAATATCATTTTCTTCATTTTTTGAATAGGAAACAAATTCATCAAAGTACCTAGAATTACAAATCTAATAATTTTTCAATTTATATACAATTTATTAGTATATAAAATTTAACATTATAAATATTATCAGTTTTCTCTAGGTTCTTAATGGGTCAAACCCAGGTTAGGTTACAGGTTAATATAAAATGTTTAGATTTTTAGTTAGGTTTATCAGATTTTTAGTTGATGAAACTTTCACTAAATATGAATCGAATTACATACGGATCATGGAAATATCAGTTCAACTGCAGATCCAGAATTGGATATGAAAATACTGGATATATATTTTTAACATAAATATGTAGATCAACATTCAAAAAAATAGTATATAATATTAACTAACATTTTTACCCAAAAATAAAATCCGTGCTTCGAAAACAAAGATCAAATCTAGTTATAGTGATGATACATTGATAGTAACAAAGATCAAATCTAGTTATAATGATGATACATTGCTACTATCAATATTACTAAATTAATTTATTTTTTTGGGTCAAAAACTCAATTAATATATATATATAAGGGATTTTCTAATACATTTGAAACCAATGATATGTGATCACAGTACACTGTACTTGTTGCGTCTTTCTGTCTCTCTCTTTACACATAGACGGCACAACTGCATGTGCATAAAAGGCCACGAAAATTACTTTTTTTTTTTTGTGAAACAATACTTAATTAAACCGACAAAGGGAAGGTCTTTTACAAAGTAGAGAGAGCCTGTTTGGCAACAGAGTCAGCTCTAACATTATCAAGCCTAGGAATAAACTTAAATTGGATAGCATTAAACAGAGAAGAAAGTAGATAGATGTCGTTGAGGAGAGTAGCAATTTCAAGATTCCTTCCTCGTGACTTCACAAGCTTGATCAGAGTCTGAGAATCTGAACAGATTGAGATCGTGTTTACTCCACGATGAAGAGCAGAGGTCATGGCTTCTCGCAAGGCCAAGGTTTCCGCAATAAGTGGCGACATCACAAAGGTTGAGGTCGTTGAGTGGTATGAAGAGGATCCTGCATCATCGATGATCCAAGCTAGACCTGCGCAGAGAGTCGAAGAGTTCCAAGCAGCATCAGTGTACATGCAGGTTCGATTCGGGTCTCGATCTGGATCGTGGGCCACGAAAATTACATATTGACTAAGAGATGTACGAGCATTCATTACTGAATTGAAAAAATCATTATAAAAATTAATTTATAAATAAATAATAACATTAGAGGTCCGGGGAGGTAAAACGATCCTGGTATTCGTGTCATGATCTTATCAGATATAGACACACATTATAGTTATATTAGTATCTTTTTTTTTTAACACTTCAAGAATGTTAGTGATATTTGGGTTTTTGTATGCAATCACCTTCACGGCTTCACCTAATTAATCAATTATGTCATATCTGTATTAGAAAACATTTGGGACCTTCCTAATTATGAGTAAATGCATACACCAGAGTACCAGACTATAATCTAATTAATATTGGTTCGTTCTTTGGTGATTATGTCTCTTTTAGATTAACGCATGACAATGACAATAAAATATGGAATGCTAAGGGAGACATCTATAACATATTAGCTTCCATATTTATCTAAGTATTAGTTATCTTCAAGTGTCTTTAACTTAGCTAGCATGTGTAGTTAAGCCAGAAAATGATTTTATAACTTTGCATCTAATTAGTTCCATCGAGGAAAAATCACAAGAAATATATAAAACTCATTTAGGCCTTTAACAGTATATATATATATATATATGTAACACTCATTTACGAAACTCTAAACAAATATGTAATTTATTTCCAACATCGTCAGACTTATTTAGCTCGATATAGTTGCGTGTATTTTGCTATGTATATAGGAATAGTAAATAATCTCATTATTTCAAAAAGGAAAACATTACCAAAACATTTACCGAACATTCTTAATTGTTTTTTGGACACTCATTTAATTCTAACTAAACACCGTCAGTATGCAACGAGATGGTTTCTTGTTGGTTTATTTTCTTTGTTAATTCCAAAGATCTTGATCACTCCGTAGTCTAACAAACTAAGGCGCAGACAAGGTGACGTCTGCGGTTTGAGGTTGTGGTTGGTTCAGCACAGCAGGGCCGATCCTGAGATTAAAAGAGATTTATTACTATTTCTATGTAAAAAAAAATTGGGAGTCTAAAAATTTTTTTGAGAGTTTATGTCTTTGTAATTTTTTTCGAATATATTGGGAGCCTGTAGTGAATGTTTCACTTAGCATTGCCCATAACCGATCTTGTAATGTAGTCATGACGATATTGGTGATTTTTTTGCGGTTCCCAGTAAGTTGAATTCTTGCTTCCTTCCTTATAGATTACCATCAGAGATCTGATCCTCGTTTGTTTCTTAGTGTTGAGAAGCCCATATATGTAAAAAGGGAGAGGAGGGGAAGGGGGGGGGGGGGTGGAAGATCTC
>CAKOAT010786264.1:185438-222429 GCA_932364175.1 Eruca vesicaria subsp. sativa | reverse complement strand
ATATTCTTCTAATGAGGTGTCTTCTCTGTCTAGGTGGTTGATTTCTGATCTTGGCAATCGCTGTTTCTTTTTCACTGGAGTGAAGCCTTCATCAAGGCATGATGAATTGGTGCTAGAGAGTTTTTGCTATCTTTGAAATATTTTGAGCCGATTGTGTTCCTACTCTTGGTTTGATAAGTCCAGTCACATTTTAAAGCTTTATGTTTTATGTTTTGTTTGTTCATTGCGTTGTATTCTTATTTGTTGTTCTGATGTAGAGTATTTGAAAGCTATATATATGCATTTTGTGATTATAAAATAGGGCAATTTCCAAAGTTTATGTAATATTAGTATTTGACTCAATTTTATCGGTTTATAATTTTTTTTTTACTTTATGTGTATACTTTCTCTAGGAATTCTATAATGTGTGTATTTGTAGTGTAATAGAGAATCAGATGTACCCACTATACTCTTTTATCATTTATTGCTAATGTAAACCATACTATAATGTTGAAAAGATGGGATAATACGAGAGAGTGGGTGGAGCAGAGATTCCACGTCCGAAATGAAGAAAAGGGATGGCCGGATGGGGTACTCTATCTCAGTGCACATATTATCTTAGACCACAAAGTAAGTTAAAAGTAAATGAATGAAGAATATACACAAAATATACATTTACATGAAAATAATAAATTTATCGACTTGAACCCATACCAACTCTTTAAATAGATAACATTATTACTCCAGATGATCACGGCCCCATAAAATATCCCCATGCAAATCACAGAGGAAAAAAAAAACAGAAAGTTTAAATTCAAATGAGATGTTTTTTTTACTATACGCACCACTATCTAACCGTGTCTGGTCTATATGAACACATTTGGTCATATCTTTTTTCGCTGAAGAATCTGTCTAACATTCATGTTCCATGAAATGTAAAACATACTCACATTTTCAAAGTTATCATGTAGACTCTGAATAATATAAAAATATAAAAATAGTTTAAAATAATAAAATTTTCTAATTTTTTTTTTAAGTAATAACAAAACATATGAAAATTAAACCAAACTTCTGTAAAACATTTTTAAGAATAAAAAATAATAAAAATTTGTATAAACAAATTTTCTAAATATTTCAAATATTTTTAATACAAACACTTTAATATACTATTGCTAAGTTTATTTATAAAAAAATATTTTAAATGTTTTTATATATAATAAGTTGTTTTTATAAATTATAAATGTTAATATATATTAAAAACGTTTGTAACCCCACTTATAATTTGAGAAAATATTAAAAACTTTTTTAAAAATAATTTTTAAAATACTGTAAATCAAATAAAATCTAAAAATAGTTTTTATATAGAAAAATGTTTTTAAAATTTGATAAACAAAAACTAACAAATTTTAACACTAACAACAAATATAAATCTTTAAGCTACCTTTCAATCTTAAATCTAACTTTAAAATCTCTAAAACTAACTTCCAAGCACTTAAAACCAACAACAACAAAGTTTCAATCTAGCTATCTGTATTAAAATGAAAACTTACATGATTTGGAAGGATTTAGAGAGAGCGAGATGCGAATCTCGGAGAGAATAGAGAGATAGAGATAAATTTTATGTTTTTAGAGAGAAAGAGAGAGACTAATGGGGTAGAAGAAGTTTTTGCGTAAATATGTATAAAACATTTCGGCGAAAAAAATCTTTGGGATTTCATCAGGAATTACACTTCACGCGATAACCTAATATTTTGATGGTATAGTTCCCTCAGTATTTTTTCTACTTCTCGACAGATTCCTAAAAAATTTCTGACAGACTCTCGATGGATTCTCGGCTACATGTGGTTTCCGGTCATGAAAAATGAAAAAAAAATCTTCACACACTATCAAAGATATTTTTTACAATTTTAAGAAAATTATCGACGAAAGCCACTAATCGTGTGTATAAGTATACATAATATTACCTTGAAGTTTATGATTTAATAGAGTTACTCTTAGGTGATGTTAATTTTGTATGGGAAAAAATTAGTATAAGCATTATGGTTTTTATTATCCAGTTAACATTTATTTGAAAAGTATTTACATGGTAGAACATTTGCATTTAGAATATATAAAGATTAGAAAATAATTATATATACTTAATTTATCTAAAAATATGAAACTTTTGTTTATATCCATAAAATAAATTTATATTTTTGAAAATAAATATGAACTTAAATATTTTTAACTTTTAAAAAGAATAATATTCACATTTAAATATAAGATAATCCATATAATTACACAGTATTCATTTTTTTTAATGACAGAACATAAAGTAATATATAAAAATATCTATATTACTTAAAAATAAATAAATTCTATATCATATATTAGTTCTTATGATAATTTTGTTTATGAATCATTTACTGCTATATCAATCATCTTATTAATACGGAACACGCATGACATAGAAACACTCTAGCATTGTCCATATATTATTTTCAGAGTTGATCAATAAATTAAATATTTCATAAAAAAATCATCTTATTAATATATAAATGGAAGTTTACAGTTTTGCAGCATATTACTTATACAATATATTGATATTGTTTTATCATGAGTTCTATCAATCAAGGTCTTAAGTCTAAATTTATTTTTACATTTATCCTATGATCCTATAATTATTTTCATACTGTTAACTCCTAAATTATATTTCAAGATCCTAAATTGGTATCCATCAGAAATGTATGACAAATTGCCAACGGACTGTGGATTCGGGTCAAGAAAAAAAAAAGTATAGCGAATATCTGATTAAATTATACCACTGGTATACAAAGGTTTGTTATCATCATACACTATCAAAACCACTTTAAAAAATTTTGAGAAATCATTGACGAATTAGTAATCATTTGTAAGAATATAAACAACATTATCTTGAAATCTATGAAATAATAGAGCTATCTTTAGGTAATGTTATTTAAAAATATTGAGTATTTACTAAATTTTACGTATTTTTACATTTATCATATGACGTGGTTATCAGGGACAAATGTCTCAAATCGGTTGTTGGAAAGGATCCTAAGGAATATATAAGATGGATAGACCAGTCTACTTATCACCGATTGGTTTTTAAGTTAAAAGTCCATCTAACTTAACATGGTATCAAAGCCCACGATTCACCCATTCCTACCCGATCTTCATCGATCTGACCCAAAGATAGCCTATCGATCCTTGTCTAAATATTTCGAGATTGACGTTCAAAAAATAATCATTTCGAAGAAGTGTATTAGGAACAAAGTACCACATCGGTTTTTAGAAGAGATCCTAAAGAATATATAAGATGGATGAACCACTCTACTTATCACCAATTGGTTTTATGTTGAAAACTCATCTAACTTAACAGCGGTAATAATTTGAGATCGATTTTAACTTGTTAATTTAGTACTAGGATAAAACATGTGTCTTGCGCATGGTGAATGTATGTAATTAAAATATAAAATTTTAATATTGAAACTTTAAAATTTACATATCATTGTTTTTATATGTATTTGGAATTTTAGAGTTTTTATATAATATCTATATATAGGGTTAGAAACAATTATAATAAGAATATAGATCAAAACTTAGAATTTAATGGGTTCGGTTCATATATCTTTTTATGTTTCAGTGTTCGAGTGATGGAAAATAAATAGAGTGTCACACGGCTTAATTGGTAGAACATTATCAAATTCTCTAATACTTTCTTAAGAAGCAGTTGGTATAATATTTTCATTTAGCATATATATAAAGTTTTAAAACTAGTTTACGATAATTTATTTATTTGTTTAATAATATCAGAAAATTATATTTTAAAATATATTTTTTAAATAAAAATAATTTTATAAAAACACTAAGTTAAATTTTAAATTATCATTATGTTTAAAATAATATTATTTATTCATATGATATATATATATATATCAAAATAAGCACCTACTAAAATAATATTAGTTATTCATATGAGTTCATAACCTTGTTATAAAAAAAAGTTAGACCTTGATCACAAAAGTTTATGTGAGATTTTTAACAATTTTAGTAATTTATACTCATTATATAAAAAATCTAAATTTTTATTATATGATTAGTATAGTTGTGTAATTTATTTTAATAATAAAAAAATTAAAAAATGATATAAAGTATACATAGTGTTAGAAAATCTTTATTATTTAAAATTATTAATTGTCATATATATATATATATATATATATATATATATATATCTTAATCACATTAAGTAATTCCGTAAAAAATATATAGGAAATTTAGTTTGATATGTTATTTAGTTTGATATATCTTTTATGAGACCAATGGACCATATTTTAAAACTATATTTTATATGATGTGCTCTAGAATCTTTATAAATTAAAATAAAATACATAGAAAAGTGTCATATAAGATGAAATTATTTTTAATTAATACAAACTTAAATTTACGATTTTTCAATTAATATATAGGAGATTTATGTCTGCTATTATGTTGAAGTCGTGTCGAGATTTCTACGGAAATTCACGATAACTTTTTTCATCTAGAATTTCTTCGAGAAATTGCATATTTCTCGTAGTTACTTGTTTCTAGGTTCTGACGAGTTTCTCGATCACCGGATTCATGTTTTTCGTTATTAACTTGTCAGTGGTTTGTTCCTAACGGAGCTGATTGGGATTTGGTTTGAACTGTTTATTTCTTTACATTTGTTTTTTTTTATCGAGAAATAAACAGTCCAAACCAAACATTTGTTTTTATCTTTAAAATATATGAATCCATATATATTAATTGAAAAATTGTAATCTTAAATTTGTATTAATTAAAAAATAACCTTATCATACGTGGTATTTCTTTATGTCTTCTATTTTAATTTAGAACACCTCATATAAAGCATAGTTTTAAAACATAGTCCATTGATCTCATATAAGACATATCAAATTAAATCTCCTATATATTCTTCCCTTAAATAAAACTGGAATTACCTTATGTGATTAAGATATATATGACTATTAATAATTTTAAATAATAAAAATTTGTTACAATATGTATATATACTTTATATCATTTTTGTTTAATTTTTATTATTAAAATAAATTATATAACTATACTAAAATATAATACAAATTTAGATTTTTTATATATGTTCTATTTACAAACTTTCAAAACGAGTATAAATTACTAAAACTGTTAAAAATCTCACATAAACTTTTGTGATCAAGGTCTAATTTTTTTATAATAAGTTACAATGATTATAAAATCATATGAATAAATAATTTTATTTTCATAGGTGTTTATGTTAATATATATATATATATATATCATATGAACAAATACTATTATTTTAAACATAATTATAATTTAAAATTTAACTTAATTTTTTTTATAAAATATTTTTTATTTAAAAAAGGTTTTAACAATATAATTTTCTGATATTATTAGACAAATAAATAAGTTATATTAAATTAATTTTGAAACCTTATATATTCAAAATAGAAATATTCTACCAAATAAGCTTTAAGTTTCAGATAAATTATTTACAACTATTAAATTATAAATAATATGTAATTTTATAAATTAATTAACAAATAAAAATTAGAAACTAAAGTGTGTTAATTATACAATTTTTTATAAAACTAAATAAAACTAATTTTCTATATTTTATTTCATATTTTTGTATATATATAAGTATCTCCAACTCTAATTTCATAAATCTGCTTTTTATCTCATAGTTTTACATGAACTAATCAAAATTATCCGAGAAATATATCTGAATTAAACTAAATATGTCTTTTCTGAAGACAATTTCTATTATTTGAATCTAATCACATATCGAAAGCATAATCTAAAACTGATCTACATTTGATATATGTCGGATTGGTTTTATATCTCTAATATTTTTTTTCCATAATTTCAATATTAATTTAACAGTGTAATTATTATTTATAAATCAAACATCTGCACCATTTATTCTACAAGTATCATATTTACTCCACATAATGCATGAATTATTGTTTCATTATACTGCATTTTCTATACATCCCTCATATATTAAATACATTGTTATCGTTAAAACCTTTGTTCAAAAACTCGGCTAACTCGGCCGTTTGGCCGGCGAGTATACGCGAAATGGCCAACTATCGTGACGAATTGAGCATAATCGCCCATAAAGTCGGGACCTTGAAAAAAGTTTGTTTTCTGTTTCGATTTGTGTAAAACATCATTGTACTTTCATTAGATATACAAGATTAAGTAGAAATATGCAAGAAAATGATAAAGAAAATGAGAATTTTGAGAACAAAAATGGAGGCAAGTATTTGTTGCAGGCCAAAATCGTAGGATATAAGAAAGAAGATGGTTTATTAAATTACGTTTTTACTTTTCATTTAAATGAAAGGTTTGAAAACAAAAAAAAATGATGACTCTAGGCCTTGAACCCAGGTTCCCGTACGTGAGAGTTGTGACAAGGACCACTTCAACCAATTCATTTTACTGTAAATGTGTTGTGAATACTTTTTATGTACGCATATGCACATAGAATGCTAAAAATTAATCCCCAGTTAATTTCCGCGTAATTCTCGATTTTTGTGATAGGTGCTAGGCCCGGGATTACCGTACGCATAACGTCTAGCGAATTCTTGAACATTGGTTAAAACTATAGCAACTCGAAAAATATTCATTCTGAAAATCATTTATAAAAGAACTATTTAGATTTAAAATATAATGGAGAATACCGTAACTCAAATTTCTATCATACCAATTTTTTTATCATAATTTTTGTTTGCTTATTTATTGGGTATACAACATAAGAATTTACTGTTAAAAATACCTTTTTATGATATCATAATTTGTTTTTTTCTATTTACAACTATATAAAAAGAAGAAGTAAATTTACGTTCATATATTGTACATATATCTCTGCGTGACACTGCTGGAATTTTTTTTGTACTCAAGTGCTTACGTCATTTCTTACAGAGTTTGTCTCCTATGGCATCTCACCGTGTCGGAAATATTACAAATTTACAATTACTTTTTACATCAACAGCTATTATATTTCTCAAATAAGAATTGATCAAAGATTTTTGGGTTTATTTACCAAATAACTAAAAAAATAAAGAAAATTAATTTTCTAATGAGAGGATAAAGAGAGATAGGAAGCAAAATACAGAGAGAATAAGAGATTTTAGTTAGTTAGTGAATTTAATTTTTTTTTATAGTTATCTCACATAATTTTCCAAAACTTTTGACAATAATAGAACAACCTACAAAATATGCTAGTATGGTTTTGCTCTCTTGAATTATAGAAAATTTTGAAATAATAGAATCTTTTTTGCAACAGTGCTATTTCTATTAGTTCTTTTGAGAAGTTGGATCATACTATTGATTTTCTCTATCATAAAAATGATATCCTTACACTCCATCCCGAAATACTGATATGTTGTAAATTGTAATATATTTTCCATAGTTTAGATTAGTGCTTTAGATTCTATATCTAATGGCAATACGCAGTGAACAAGGAAAAATATTTGTCATAAACTTCCAGTCATTAGTGAAACATTCGTCATAAACTTCCAAATTTTTTGAAAAATACTATATGAACATAATCTCTCTTCCTAAAAAATTTTAGATCCTCAAATTTATTTATATAAAAATATTTACATAAAAATAGTCACAGATCTTCCAAAATTTTATGGCCGACTCTGACAGTAAGTGTATATTCATATTTTCCAGCCCCAACAATCGCTCCATTTCCGATTCCTCATTCCAAACCTAATAATATTCATGTATTGTGAATTTGTATATTATTTATATAATATCATTCATTAGTAACGTTATTCCTCTATAAAAGACATTGATATTTTCTCTATTTATTAAAAAAAAAATTCTGTACAATTCATTCTAAATTTGAATATTACTATTTTAGAACATTACATTAAAGTAAATTGTATTTCTGTTATCAAAATTCCTTTATTTTAGAACCAAAAGATAATAAAATACACTGAAGATCGGGGGAGGGGGGACACAATTACTTGTTACTCAGCTTGTATTCACTACTTGACTCATAAAGTCGAGTCTCGTTTTGTTTAAGTCAAATATCAAGTCGTTTATTTCAATTACTTACAAATACTAGACAAGTACCAAATATTAAAATGAAAACAACTACTTGGCATTGTCGACTTACTATTTGATTTATTACTCGCTTTTACTTTTGGACAAAAAAATCTCTAAATTATAATAAAATTAATTGTTTATACGATAAATGAATTAAAAGGGATATATTCTAGAAATATTTTTAAATTTTTTTAATTTTATATTTATTATATATCGACTTTAAACATAAAATTTTAAAGTTATTTAAATTAGAATTATAACTAACGATTTTTTTATAATTCATATGAAAAGTTTAAGTAGCTAAAATGAATAAATTATTATTAAATAACTTATGAATTATTATATAATAGTTTATAAATATTTCAGAAGTAACAAAGAGTAAAACGGGATAAGTATTTGTAAGTATACCTGTAAATATATTATTTTTAGTAAGTATTTTTGAAAATACAAATATTCATTTTTAATAAACCAAATACGAATCCAGAATTTCTTTACTTGAACAAATCAAGTCAAGTATCTAACATGCCAAAATGAAAAATATTTGGTTTATGCCCATCTCTACTGAAGATGGTTTTTTTTTTATAACACTGATAGAGATACCTAGTTCGATAAAATAAACAAAAGTGAGTAAAATAATACAGAGAAAATGAGATGTCAGTAGACACCATCACATGAGAAAGAAACGGGGTTATCCAATCCCACTCTTACTGAGACTCCAAATCGAGAAGGTGATATAGCTAAGATGGAGCATTCCGGGCAATATACGACTGGTGACGCCTATCCCGCGTGACATTGAGAGCAATGGCTGCTGCAACTTCATTCCTTTCTGGGAGAACATGATCCAAGCTCCATGAGTCTATTCTTGTTAGAAGCCAAAGGATGCTGTGACGGATGTGGCTGAGGCTGAGGTGATCACTGGGATTCGTTAACGCGTCATGTAAGGCCTCCGAGGAAGTCTCCAGAATAAGATTTGAGAAATGTAAGTTGTGCAAGCATTCCACTGCCCAGAAGAGAGCCCACAAGTCAACCTCGGATTTTGAGCGCATATAGGAATAGACCCGGCGGCTATGCATGATTGTACGTCCTTTTTCATCCCGGAGTATCCGCGCTGCACCACTCGGCTGATTCGAATTTATCCATGAGGATCCCACATTACATTTTAGGGACCCAATAGGGGGTTTGTTCCATCGAACCTTTTCAATATCAATACCATCCACTTCATCCCTTGAACCAGTGAATGTATTATACCATGTGGACTCTTCTTCATATGCTCTCTTAGCAATAAAGGAAGACTCTAGAATCACATTTTTAAAAATAAAAGAGTTCGTAGCTTTCCATATTTCCCATAGCAACCATGGGAAAACTTTTTTTGTATGATTCTCTGAAGATGAGCTCCTAGCAATCTTAATTAAATGGACAAAATTTAAAAAAGTTGAATTCCTAGAGAAACCGCCAAAAGGTACTTGGACATTAACTTGATCCCATATGGCACGTGCCTTAACACATGTGAAAATAACATGACCAATAGTCTCATCCTCATGACCACAAACCGGACATGTTGGATCAATCGGAATACCCCGAGTAGTCAAACGTTGTTTAACAGCTAACGCACCAGATAACGCCCGTCACGTAAACTGAAGATGGTTTAAGTCTACTAAAATTATATTGGCATTTAATGATATCATTGTCTTTTAAGTGAGTATGCCAATAAAAATTATATATCAACATTTAATTTATCAACTGTATAAATTCAAAATTATATCAGCACTTTACTAACAGATGTAAGAAAATCTTAAATGTATCAAAGTTTATAGTTTTTATTTCTATATTTCTTTGTAAGTCTTTCAGATTTTACAATATTCACTAATAAAATATTAATATAATTTATCCTTGAGATTCAAATATTAATATTAGTATAATTTAGTGTTAGAAACTTACTTTAAAATTATCAAAACTGATGTTTAATTCATTTCCCCTAAAAATATTATTAGCAGTTGAAGCAAAATATGTTTGGTAAAATCATTAGAGGACTTAGTTAATTGAAACAATAGGAGTAAAGGTAGAAAGAATGGTCAAAGACAAGAGCATAATGTTCTGCCCAGAAACACTTTCTTGGTGTCAGCCGCAGAGCTGAATTGAAAGCACTGAAATCTCCTTTTAGTCATCATGTCTTTTTCCTCCCATCTATTTCATTTTTTCTTCATTATTCTAACAATTTCCACAATTTCAATTAGGTATTTATATCCGTGTAGAGAGAGAGAGAGAGAGAGAGATGTATTGTAAATTAAATGAAGCATCTACTTCCACTCCTAAACCTAGCTACGTGGGCACACGATCTTCGTACCAAAATGATAAAAGTTTACCAAGTACACTGCTGTTTCATCTATTTTTTCTTTATTTGGCCTCAGTATGCCTACGTTGACCCTTAACCTTTCGTTAACTAATTATAATTAAAAATGAATTTTTGACTGATGATATTGGGAGAGACAGTGTTCCACAGCTAGCTAATTAACTGTTAAGTAGATAATTAGCTAGGATGTAATTACATAAATTTTGTCGTTAAATTTCATTTGTGTTGTTAATAAAGCAAAAGGGAAAGAGGTATCGGAAATGCGTTATTTCACAGGTAAACAAAGATATATATATATATATATATATATATATATATATATTTAGGGGTACAATATTTAGAGAACATGTATATCTGGAAATCTTAATAAATTTAGTATATCTTAGAGATATCTTTATAATAAGCTTCATATACAATGTTTTATAAACACTCTAGTTTAGGTGTTCACTACACAAAATAATTTCTAAAACATTTTAAATGTCTCGATAAATAATATTTTTGATTGACTGTCTTATTAAATATATCCTGAATATTGATCGAAAAGTGATACTATTTGTCGAGAAAACTACCATTTCATATCTAACTTGTGATATATCTAACTCATATCAAACTTATATCACTGCGCAAAATTATACCTAACTTTCGAAAAATTTAAATAATATATATATATGTATTAACTATTTTTTGGCGAAATCGTATCCTAGTTACCACATCAGATGCGCCATTATCTAATTTTATTGACGTGGATACTACATAAGTTCGTCTTGCTGACGAATATACCACATATACAATATTGTTTTCAAAATAAAATAAAAATGTATGTTTTAAATTCTTTTTTTATAAAATAGAAACGCTTATAAAATATTTTGACAGCTTATAAATTTTTATTATTTAGTAAAATTAAGGAAACTTAAATAAATAATAAAATTTCAATCTTATATAGAGGATATATCCGTTATAGTATTTTGATCCTATCAATTACTCATATGTTAATTTTGGTTATGTATTTGTATATAAACTTTTTAATTCGGTTATGTAATCATGCAAATAATTGTGTATTAAGGGATTAAGAATTTACAATATGTAAACCTAAACTCTTTAAATGCACACAACATAACCAACTTAATCGAGCGTAACATGATTGCAACATTAGCATTGAATTTGAATCATTAGAACACATATATAACAAATATATATCTCTTACATAAGATTAAAATATTATTGTTTAATTAAAATTTGTCAACTAATAAGAAATTATAAAGCTCTCAAAAAATAATTGTTGACATTTTTAAATATATATATTTTTTATATAACAGCTATTTTATTTTATTTTTAAAATAATTATTATACCTGTGGTATTCTTGTCAGAAAATTTAGTTTATGTGCATCTATGTTAACAAAATTAGATGATGAGGCAACTGATATAGTGAGTGAGATATGATTTCGCCAAAAAATAAACAATAGATATGTTATTTAAATTTTTTGAAAGTACATGTATGTTTTTGCGCGATCATATAAACCGGTATGAGTTGAACATATCACGATACGTTGAAAATGAAATGATCGTTTTTCCGCCAATTGTCATCACCAAAATGATTTTGTAAAAAATGATGACATGATATACTAACAAAGATGACATGGTTTGAAATTAATTGTGATATTAACAATTACATTTACATTCAATGTTGATTATATAATTTTGAATCTTTGAATATTATTTAATTCTATTTTATAATTATATAATTTTATTACTACAACAATTCTTGAAAAGTTTATGCAATTATTTTTTAAAAAATTGTAAAACTTTAATCCCAATATCATTGGTTTCTTTTTAAAATTTACAAATTTTTAAAATGTTAGTTTTTAGGATTTGATAGTCATTACCTAAAAAATCTTTTTCTTAATTATATAGAATTTGGTTTATTATATTTTAACCAAAATAAATAGATTAAAAATATTTTCAAGATTGTAATTTTAAATACACATATATAGCCAACACTCAATAGAAGGTTACATGCATAAGTAGTTGATACATTTGAAAGCTCATGAACGTATATTAATATTTACAATAATTAAAATATTTATAAATTTTAAATGATTTTATGTTTTAAGTAATCTTAAAATTGGGAATTCAGATTTGCTTTGGTATTTTGATTATGCTTATATTTAGTTTCACAAACATAAAAACATAAAATTAAAAATAAAATTTAGTATCAAAAAAAAAAAAAATTTTAATAATGATAAAATATCATTAGACTAATAGTTAATTATTTGATCAAGCGATGTTTATTGTTAAATTTATTTTTAGTTTTTAATATCTCTTAAAAATAATCTCTACACAAAATTGTGATTGTATTTGAAAATAATAGTATACTAGGTGATTTTCCCGTGCTCATGCACGGGTATAAATATTTTTAAAGTAAATATATGATAATAATTGATTACTATTTAGTTTTAATTTTAAATTATTTTATAATTTGTATGTATCATTTATATTAATAATATTATATTACTTTAGTTATACTTTAATTTTATATATGTTATATCTAGTCGATTTTGTTGTTTTTACGGTTGATTTAGTTATCATTTGGATAAATTAGATTACATCTCTGAATTCAATTGTAATATTTTAAAATATATTAATTTTTTTATGAATTACTTATTTGCATATAGTGAGTGTTGTCTTTAGATATGTAAATATATTTTAGTAAAATTATGTATAACTTAAGATATATTATGCTTAGAATGAATTAAAAATTGATTAAAGTGTCTGATTCCAAAATACGTAAATTAATATAACGATAATATTCTAAAGTCTCATGCATATATATAAATTTTACTAAAGAACTAAAATTGTAAGAGTTGGTTACTATTTATTTTCATTTGTTAATATGTTTTGAGTTATCCTATGATCAATAAAAAGTTACATGCATAAGTAGTTGATACATTTTTGGAACCTCATGAACACATATAAATATTTACAACAATTAAAATATTTATAAATTCTAAATAACTTTATGCTTTTGATTTATTGAATGTAAACTAAAATTTATTTTAAATAATCTTAACATTGGGAATTCAGATTTGCTTTGGTATTTTGATTATGGTTATATTTAGTTTCACAAACATAAAAATTTAAAATAATTTTAATATTAAAAAAAAAATTTACTAATGATAAAATTATTTGATCAAGTGATGTTTATTGTTAAATTTATTTTTAGTTTTTAATATCTCTTAAAATAACCACTACATAAAATTGTGATTGTATTTGAAAATAATATGATATAAGTAATATTATTTATAGATAATTTTCTGTAATTGAAAGATATTATAGTCAACTAAATATATGAAAAATAAATAAATAAATTCAATAATACTAATTATAAACTATTTTTATTACTCTAAAAGTATATTTTATGTTATTTAAAAATAGTTTTAAAGGTATTATTACTATTTTGTGAACTTTCCTCTTTTATGAAATCATATTATATATACATATATTTTTCGTTTTCAATTTTTTTTTATGACTTTATAAAAAATTTCCTTTTTATTACATATATTTTTGGAAATTTTTGAAAAGGAAACTAAATAAAAAAATTAATAATATTATTTTTAACTATTTTAATTCATTAAGGGTATCAATGTAATCAACCATCGTGAGAGTGAACGTGAGAGTGAACGTGAGAGCGACATATAGGAAACTGACTTCTCAATTAATATTATAGAGATAAGTAAAATATAATTTATAAACAATTTATATGAAAAAGAAATAAAAATCCAATAATACTAATTATTACTATTTTGTGAAATTTCCTTTTTTATGAAATCATATTATATATACATATATTTTTTGTTTCTATTTAATTTTATGACTTTATAAAATATTACTATTTTGTTAAATTTCCTTTTTTATGAAATCATATTATATATACATATATTTTTAGTTTTCGATTTAATTTATGAATTTATAAAAGATTTCCTTTTTATTACATATATTTTTGGAAATTTGGGAAAAGAAACTAAAGAAAAGAATTAATAATATTTTTTTAACTATTTTTAATTCATTAATGGTATCAATGCAATCAACCATCGTAAGAGTAAACGTGAGAGCGACACATAAGAAACTTACTTCTAAAATAATATTATAGAGATACAATGATACATTGCATGCATCTATTCTAATTTGGAACTAGATTTAAGAGTGCGGGATTATTTAATGAAAATCATAATTTAATATCTAATTTATTTATTTTTACAATATTATATCTAATATTTTAAATTGTGTACATCATTTATTTTTACAGTATTGGAAGACATAATTATTTGAACATTATTTTATCTTAATCTTATGAAAATGAAATTTAGAAGAGATAATCTGCATTCAGTTTTTGGTAAAAAAATATTTGAATCCAATGTTGGTAAAAAAACATGCATCAATTTTTATATATGTTAAACCGTTTATTAGATAAATTTATCATTAATTGAATATTTGAAATTCTATTTAGAGAGATGTTTTTATTTTACAAACTTTAAGATATTGTTGATGGTCTATAAATTACATAATTTTATTCTAATAAAATTTCAAAAATACAAAAGTGGTTTAGTTATTTTGTTTAGATGAGATTTAAGTATTTACTAAAATGATGTACATATTTTATTCAAATACTCAACTATTAAGACTTCCCCTATATGCATGGCAACTAATTTTATAAATACTATCAATTTAGATTATCCTTTTACTGTTGAAGGGAATGTATTCCATATATCTAGAAATATTCTAAATTTTAGAAGAATGGATTTAAATATATAATGTAATTAATTACAGAAAGTTTTTGATGAGAAATAATTGATATACAATCAACATTGCCTTTAATAACCAATGATAGTTGTTAGGCTTAGGGGTGGACACAACTCAAGTATTCGGTGTTTTTGGTATATTTAATACTCGGCTTGGTTTGTATAAGTAGTAAATATTTTGACTTGTATTTGGTTTGCTAAAAACAAATACTTACAGTTTTAAATACTTGCAAAACATTAACGGACTTGTAAGTTACTTGACTTGTTTTATTACTTGTTACTTATAAATTACTTACAAATTCATTCATAATTATTGGTAAATTATTTGATAGTTCAGTATAATTTAAAGTTAAATAAATTTCTTATATAAATAATATGTCATTGTTCTCTTGTATTTAAGTCATCCGAAAAATAGACTATGTAAGAAAGAGAAAACTTTAAGATGCTTATATAAATATTAAATATAGCACTTATGTTTGATTTGCTTATGAAAATGTAGAAATAAGTTATTTTACTATAATTTAGAAAAATATATCTTTGTTCATTAACAAACACAAGTAACAAACAAAATAACGTCAAGTAATTGATTTGATTAATATTTATTTTATATTTACAAGTATTTTAAATAGATTATTTGATACTTAACTTGGTCATAACAAATACTAATTTTTAAAGATCATTTATCCATCAAATGGCGAATAAGAAGTAAATAACGAGTAATTGATCACCAATAAAATGTAATACACAAATTTTAATTAATTTATAAAATGAATATTAAATATTTAATAAACCAAGTAATATATAAAAAATAATAGAATAAGTAAATGATAACAAGTAACAAACTAAGTAACAAGCCAAATAGTTAAAAATGAATTTGATATTTAACTTGTACTTGCGAGTAATAAAATCTATTTACTTGTTACTCAACTTGATTGTAACAAGTACTTGTCTTTTTCAAACCGAACCGAGTCAAGTAAAGATTACAAGCGAATATCAAGCATTTGTGCTCAGCCCTTAGGCTCATTAATATGAAACATATACCCAAATAATAGCTGCATTTAATAAACTAACTATTAAATATATTTTTCTCAATGGTTCAAAAACTAATTAACCAAACAAATTAAGGGATTCAAAAATATGCTTTAGTTTTAATAGTATAGATATTGTTCTATTAACAATGTAGTCTTGTCCATGTTTTTCATGGTTTAGTTCACGTGACTACACAAATAATATGTTGAAGGATTTTCAAAACGATGCTTAAATTGTTTTTTATGACTAATATGTATCACATTATTGTAGAAAAATGATTTGAACTTAGAATAATCTGGTAAAATACATCTTCTTTTTAAACAATAAAGGTTTCTTAACTTATATTGTATAATGTAAAAATATGCATTAAGAAATAATGAATCAATGTTATGTTTCCTAATACATCTATCTATATGTAAGGTGTCGGCAATTAAAAGAACATTGCTTGATGTCAAAAAAAAAAACATTGCTTAAAATTTTCCTTCAAAAGAACAATGAATTTAAGAAAAACTAGATTTGACCCGCGCGGTTTTGCAATTTTTTTTTTTTTTTTTTATAAATTATTTAATGGTATTTTAAAAATTATAGTTTATTTATATGTTTTAGGTTCTTACACACCAACCCGAACCGAGAATGATCCAACTCGAACATCTCCAAAAATTTATAATACTTAAATTTTATTTTTATCTATTTACAAAACTCTAAAACATTATATCCAATAATAAACGATTCGTACTCGAAAGATACTTGGAAGTCTATATCTAACTGATTTTTTTTTTTTTAAATGATAAATTTTAATTTTTGATTTTTTACAGTTGAAAAGATATTATTAGATTATTTAGAAAATTATTTATTTTTATTTGTACATAATATATTTCAAAACATTTATAACTTGTGCAGTTTGTTTTTTTAAACTTATAATTTATGGAGTTTGTTTTTCTTATAAAATTGCACTAATCATATATTAACCAATTTATTTATTTTATTTCAAATTGTAACAAAATGTTGAAATTTGTAATTCAGAAAATTTAGTTTTATATGAATTATTAATTGTTTTAATATTTTAGCCTAAAATATTTATATATGACTAAAATAAATAAGATAATACTATATTTTGTAAATATTCATTTATTTAGTATATTATATATTTTTGTTTGATATTTATTTTTACCTAAGAAAACAACAACCATAAAATGGTGAAGAAAATATAGTATTGTTTTCTTCGTTTTATATAAGAAATTTTTAAAATATATATTATTTACAAAATTTGGCTATATGATATAATTCCTAAATCAACAAATCAAGATTTACATAAAATATGGCCTATATTAATATTGTCTTCAATGTCTATTTGGCCCACTAATTATTTTGGAATTTTTTTGCTTTTTCATATAATTCTCTATTGGTGTCTCTCTCTCCTTAGTTCATCATCTTCTTGTCGTAATTACTCCAAAAAGCTAAATCAAATACAAAATCTCAAATTCTCTAATTTAATGCTCATCTTCTTTTTCTTGTCGACGGCATTTAAGGAGATTGGGAAACAATATAAGAGGGTTTGGAGAATGTTGGAGAAATAAAAAACTTGAAAAAGAAGTTTAGTTTAGAAAATTAAGGTAATAATTTATTGCAAGAATTGCAACTCAGAATCCAGCGAATATTAATTGGAAGCAATTAAAATTATGTTACCATAATTGTTTGATTAATTGAACCAGTTGGTTAGCCGAGAGACTGGGTAAATTAACTGCTAATTGTTGTAAATTTTTAATTTTGATTTTCGTTAAAAGGACACTAATTATCTTTGTTTCCAAACAGTTTTAATCCCCTATATATTAATCCTGAAGCATTCATAAATGCACAACTTTGGAGATCAGGTTTACGTGTCAAGCTCATAGAGTTTCTCAGATTTAATTTTTTAATGAACCAACTTTGCTAGGAATGAAATAATGTAACATTTAATTTCTTGCATTTAGGACTATAATATATAGATATTTTTTAATGGACCAACTCTGCTAAGTATAAAAAAAATATATTTTATTTCCTTAAATCAAAACTACGGAATTACCTAATATGATTAACATATATATGTAATTAATGATTATGAATAATACATATTTTTGTATCCTCTCTCTTTTTTGTTTAATTTTAAATTATTAAAATAAATTAAGCAATCACATTAAATATATAATAAAAAAAAGTAAACTTTTTCTTATAGGTTATATTTCTATTTTTTTAAAACGACCATAAATAACTAAAAATAGTAAAATCCCACATTGAAAATTTTATGATCAATGGTTTAACTTTGTTTTTTTCCAAAGAAGATACAAATTATCATAAATCGTACGAATATGAAGTATCATTAGTAGATATTCATATTATAAATATGTTAATTTAAAATTTTCAGTGAAAAGATTTGAGGTTAGTAGATACAAATTATAGTATTCGAAATATTTTTGTAGTTTGTTTTATTTGCTTCTTTTTTTGAATATCTTTTAGTTTGTTTAGATAATTTAACTAATTTTAAATTAGATTTATTAATAGTTTAAATATTTTGAATTTTTTGTCAACTTTTAATGTTTAAAATATATATTTTGGGATGATTTCAGATATTGGTTATAATCTAATCCAAACTGAATTGAGAAGATCAAATCGAATCCAATACGATAATTAGTAAAATTCAAATAGGATTTATGAGAATAATACCAAAATCTGAAAATACGTGTCAATCAAACCAAAACCGACGAAATCTCAAACGTCAAGACCTATGATGATTTAAGATACCAACATTTGAATTCATTATTTTATAATCAATAAATACTATAGTATTGTAAAATGTTAAAAAAAAACATTTAATGAATAAATATTAGTATAAATTTTTCACTCCGCACATGCGCGCGAGTTATCATCTAGTTTAGACTACTATTCTAGTTTCCAAATAACTCTAGTGTGTACTTTAATTTTAATAATATAGATAGTAGCATGGAGAAAATAAAATAAAACACATGTAAAGAATCAAAGAAAGACGTACAGGTACAGTTTTCGTTAACTAACTACTGAACTGAAAAATGAACGTGTTGGTAAAAGGAGACCCAAACTTTATTTCATATATAGGGTTTGAATTTCAATCAATTTGACAGTTTCTTGTCAGTAAAAACAATTATTAGAAGAGAATACGTTAACTTACATTTGGTTTTCCGGTAAATAGATAGTTTCTCATTTTGCGAAGAACCCAATAATGTTGAATATGTTATCTCTACATATATAATATATGGTCCGGGCTATCAGTACGTAGATTTTTTATATATTCAACTTAAAAGATCATATACAGGTTTTTAGCCAAAAAAGAAGAAGATCATATATCTGCATGTTCTATCCAAAAATTGGTGTAGTTTGATAATAGGAATCAAACTTTACCACTACTACATTTATGTTGTTGGAATCAAACTTTACTCACTAGAAAACAATCTCAACTGCCCTTAATCATATTTTACTGCACACTATACACATTTTAGCTTTAACTTTTAACTTTACGAACAAGTTAATTAAAAATCGAATATAACCCTTTAATTTGTATTTTACTACTCTAGTTCGTAATGTTAAATAAAATAACATAAATACACATATACATGACTTACACTTTTGACATAAGTGATAAAATTAATAATGTGATACATATTAAATAATAAATACCAATTTTTTTTATTGCAGAACATGTCAAATTATAGCGTTATACGTTACCACAGGTCTTGGAATTCTTTATGTAGTCGTTTTGATTAATGTCAGTAGAGGTTGAAAGGTATCAGGTCCAAATGATATAAAAGGTCTGCTTGTGCAGGTTTTCAAGCGTTAGAAAATTATGTGAGTTTTTTACTTGGGACATAAAAGTAACGAAAACAAGAATAATATGACGTTAGGTAAATATCTACACACGTGGAAAATCAAAATGGTTAGATAAATTAATTTCTTATCTCCATCCAAAATATAATTAAAAAGAAAAAAAAAAGATGCTTTGGGGCGGATCTATTTTTTTGGACAATCTTTGGGGTGGATCTATAAGCTTGCTATTTAAAGGAGGATAGGTAGTGAGGGTTTTCTATCTTCTTCAACCTAATGAAAGTCTTTATACACCAAACAAAAACAAAGAGAAGAACCAAAAAACAAAACTTTTGAGAATTAACTAAGAATAAATGGAAGAACATCTAAATCCATTAGCTGTAACTCATCTTCTTCAACACACACTAAGAAGCTTATGTAGCCACGAAAATTCCCAATGGGTTTATGCTGTTTTTTGGAGGATCTTGCCCAGAAACTATCCTCCTCCTAAGTAAGCTTATGATTAAAGTCAACCGTATACAAATAACAAGTCTAAAAGTCTTGCTTTTTATTGCAAACTTGTTATTCTTTTCATTTGCTGTTCTTTTGTAGTTTGTTATGTACTCGTATTTGGGTTTTGGAGCTTATTTTACAAAATATATGTAATTATCTTTAGGAAAACAATATTTGTCTGAATGATAACTATGTTCGATCATTTGGTGCTGTTTGCAATTAGATGGGATGGTCAAGGAGCTTATGATAGATCAAGAGGGAACAGAAGAAACTGGTACTAGTAAAACCACATACAGAAACTACAATATATAAATTTACATAATGCATTCTTGGGGTATATAATTAACAATAAGGTTGTATAACTGGCAGGATCTTGGTTTGGGAAGATGGATTTTGCAACTTTGCAGCTTCTGCCGGGGAAGTGATCTCCGGCGAGTGTAGCGGGGGAAGTGGCGGCTCGACGGCGTACGGAAATAGTGCTTATCAACAATATCAAGGGCTTCAGCCTGAGTTGTTCTTCAAGATGTCCCATGAAATCTACAATTATGGAGAAGGGTATGTGAGGATAAATTACACATACGTATAATACATATTTTGTTTCTTAACAAGAGTTAATTAAAATGATTTTAAGCAAAGGAATCTGTTTTATTTCCAAGATTTTCTTTTTTCATACAGTACTTCTCTCTTTTAGTTTTCACTTTTTTCGGTTAACAAGATGTTTTTTTGGACCAGAGCCATTCTATTTCAATACCTATTTTTCTTACTCAGTTTATATCCATATGTATGTACATGTAAATAAGTTGGTTTTAGAAAGTTATCAGTCAAACTACCTCTTTTAAAATCAATGTTTAAGATCCATACCTATTTAAAATTCTTGTGGATGATTGCAAAGTGTATTTTAATCATATTTTTGGCAAAGGGAGTATTTAATATAATTAATCATTGTCAACTAAATAAAGTATTATTTAAATAGTGATAATTAATTTAATGAGTGAAGTATTAAATTTTGTGCAGGTTGATAGGAAAAGTGGCTGCAGATCACAGTCACAAGTGGATTTATAAAGAACCTAATGACCAAGAGATTAACTTCTTATCTGCGTGGCAAAATTCTGCAGACTCAGTAAGCATATACATAATACATAGACATGCCTTGACATGCATATTTTTATATGCCCATTTACATTATACATAAATTTGAAATAAAGAAAGTATCCATAACTTTGAGATTTATAAACGTATATATAGATTTATATATTGTATAACTATTATATTAACCACAAACTAATTGAAACTTAATACTGATCAAAGTTTATGTCAATGTGCAGTACCCTAGGACATGGGAAGCTCAGTTTCAATCTGGCATTAAGGTATCTTGTTTAGTTACATCAGCATATATATATATATATATATATATATATATATATATATATATATATATATACTTCCATATATATATAGACATTACATGAAAATGTTTTGCAGACCATTGCCTTGATTTCTGTTCGAGAAGGTGTTGTCCAATTAGGAGCTGTTCACAAGGTTTTTTTCTCTGTATATACTTTATTTTTTCAAACTATCTATATTTACATTATATACACTGTATATATATATATTAAATTTATATATACAAGATGATATATTTACATACTTAAAATGTTATTTTTAAAGGTGATAGAGGATTTAAGCTATGTTGTGATGTTAAGGAAGAAGCTGAGCTATATAGAAAGCATCCCTGGAGTACTTCTTCCTCATCCTTCTTCTTCTGGTTACCCTTTCATCAACACTTCTACTTCTGACACGTGGCATTTCCCGGGAGTAGCTCCTCCTCCGTCGCAGCTTGAGTACCACCAACAGCGTATCTACCACTCTGACCAGCACCACCACTTCTTGATGGACCAACACCAACAGCCGATGAAGATAACACCGTCCATGAGCAGCCTCGAGGCTCTTCTCTCGAAGCTTCCGTCGGTTGTACCTCCGGCCACGCAAGCGGGTTACTTCCCGTTTCACCACAATGCTAAGGAAGAAATGAGTCAAGAAGATCAAAACGGCGCGTTTAGGGTTCAACCTAATGATTTGGTTGGTGAGGGTAGTAATGATACTAACAACAATAATTACAAAAATAATAATGATATTTATGACTATAACAATAATTGCGACAGAGAGCATAAGATCGGTGGGTTTCTTAGGGAGGATTATTGAGTCTCTAATAAATCTCTCGTGTTTGCGTACAATAAGTATTAATAAATTGTACTAAGAATTTTCCTGGTCTGACATTAAAATCTTAGATTTTATTACTTTTTCTCTTAGTTGGGAAGATAAATAAATATTAAGCTTTGTATTGTAGTGGTATGTATGTCATGTTTCTGACGTAGTACGTTGATTTAGCGGTACTTGTGTAAAATGGTTGCAGATTCCATGTCTTTTTGTTTTAATTTAAGCAGATTTCATGTCTTGAATAAAATATTACGTAACCTTTTTAAACTGAAAGACTGACATAAATATTATTTTCTCGCAATAGAGTATTCAATGTTCTGCTTCTTTGGACTTGTTTTGGTCAAGAACTCAAGTTTTATTTTTTGTTAGCACCAAAATGCGGGAAAATCGCAGTGACCGCGGTTATGTAGAAAGAATAAAGTAGACAAGAACTGACTTATATAATCAAACTCTAAAAACGCTTGTAACTACACTAAATATCACATCAAATTACATTTCGTAACTTCTAAAATATAGGATAATAAAAAATATAGACAATCCAACAAAGTAACAAGGACTTCTTTGATTTTTCCTTTGTTTAGCTATAAATAGGTACAATAAATGTAAGGAAATAAAAACAAAATTCGGTTGATGGATGTGTTCAAAATCCTATAGTTTTAAATTAGAGAGCTAAATCAACGGCTGATGGTGCTCAAGTGTTGAAAGATTAACCATGTGGATGGTTTACAGGACTGAAATCCAAAATATCTCTCTATAATTTACAATCACGGCTAAACATCTGTGATGCAATAGTATCCAATTTGTCAACAAACCATACAAATTAGTCAGCATTTCAAAAAGTTTTGGGCCGAAGTCCATTACCCATAACCAAATATTAGTTTTGAATTAACGTTTGTGATTTTTAGACTTTTCATTTGGTATTTTTATTTTCTAATTGAACTGAGGAAGTATTGTTAGTCTGTGTTCTGGGTTCATGATATTGAAAAGACCCACAAAACTGATCAAAAATGAAATGGTCAATGGATGTTCTGAGATGTTTTTTTTTTTTAATTACCAACCTTGTCCTAAATTAATCAACGATATTGGTGATATAGAAATGTGAACGTTTGGAAAATCATTTCACATCAACCGCCAAAGATGATGGTTAATTTTTTTTCCTTTTTATCAAGAATATATCAGGTTTTCTCAACTACAAATGGTTGGAGGTTTCTGAACTATCAGCCGTTGACTTTAGTCCTGAACTACCATTGCTCTAAAATTTGGAGTTGAACTCAATCTTGACGGTGCTGCTCTTAAATGCAACAATTGACGGATATTTTAGACCCTTGTCCTTCTTGCATCGAAGAAAAGAGATGACATCCATCACATCTGAATCACATGAATAAACTATGTGGAAGTAACTTCTTAATGTTTAACATTTCATCTTTACCGCTCTTTGGTGGGGTGTGGCCAAATCAATCCAATAAATACTTACTGAAAAAGGCGCAATGGGAGAAGTTTATGAAATTGTATATATATGGTTTGGTGGCTATTGGAGCATTGTTTTCATGAATAGATAATAAGTACCTTTTTTTTTGTAACACTAATAAGTATCCATTTATTGCCGTTTTGTGCAGAGGCAGAACTTCCTATTGACGACAATACACACATGGAGATCTTCAAATGGACAAACACGTCAAATCGTAATGGACGACCTCCGATGGATCTAGAAGGTTTTTTTTTTCTACAATAATCTTTACTTTGAACCGAACAAGGCATTTAAAACGATTAACATATAATCGAACACTTGCACTAGTATTAAACTCGTTATATGATCACCAAAACATATTGTTAACAAAAATGGAGCAGATCACCTGTTTAACACTAACTTAGTTCTTGGAGGTCTCTGATTAAAATTATGTAACACAAAATTTCTCATAATGTTATGGGAATGATTAACATTGTCCACTTGATATTGTAATCAGTCGATATCCATATCTCCCAATATCTGCTTAAGCTCTTTCCCTCTCTTCCTTGCCAACTCCACACAGCTCTGTGACGAAAAACCAGTAAGGCAAAACTATATAAGAACAAAAAAAAAACAGTGGATTATTCATTCATGAGAATGGTGATAACTCTCACCTTGATGGCTGATGAACCAACGAGAGCGCTTCCTCCTGATTTATTGAAATTAACAATTTGATCTGAGGAGTCCAAAACAACAGTCACAAGAGTGTCCATGATGGATTCTTCTTCAGCTGTTGGGTCTGCTAGAATGTACTTCTTGTGGAGTATGCATGTTAAAGAGAAAGGGATGTTCTTGAGTGTGAGTTTTCTCTTCTCCTTGTTCACTGCTTCCTTCTCCGTGATCGATGCATTGTTCTCTTGTTCTCCATCTCCGTTGATGGCAACTATTCTTCCATTGTCGTTCAAAGCAACAACTGGTATTTGCACTGCAAAATTCCAAAAAAAAAAAACCTCTTATGCATCATAGCAAGATTTGGTCTGAGTATAACCAAGCTGCTTTTCTACAGAGAGATAATGTCACATGGTTATTGGTTCTTATGGAAGAAGAACTTACAATTAGAAAAGGCAGCAACAGCAGAAAGCAGAGCAGCATCAAAAAGAGCACCATCAGCATCCAAACAGTATATGTCCTATAAGAAATTTCAGAGAGCAGCAATATTTATTATCTACACAGTAACAAACTCACTAGACGAATGGTGATGAAAACCGATAACAAGATATTTTGTGAAAGCAGGATATAGAGGGAGGTGTGTACTGACCAGATAACCCATCCAAGCAGCTTTTCCACTAACTAGGCAAAGTTCTTTAAGGTCAATCATATCACAACTACAACAAAGAGAAACAATTTTAGAAAGAACCTTCTTCTAAACACAAGGATAAGGGCACAAGGATGTATATGTCAAAGATTCAAAGAGAAACACCTTGAGATAACATCAGACAAACGCTTGGAAATAACAGGAGCCTCGTCAGCTGGTCTACCAGGACGAACAGTTGGAGAGCATATAGGAGGCATGTGGAACTCAACAGCTAAAAAAAAAGTAATCGATCAGTCACAAAAACACATAGAAAGAGTAAAAAGAGAGATAATAACAACCACCTATGCATCCTTCATCTGGAGAGTCTGTAGAAGGAGTCATAACTTCCATTCTTATAGCAGCAAGCATTGTCTATACACAAAACCAAAAAAACAGAACCTATTTAACAAAAAAACACAGTAACATTGATGAAAAATATAAGTTCGAAAAGCTTACTGTAGAACCAATCTTGGCAAGAGCAGATCCATCAGCAGACGAAACAAGCCCTATTACACAAAGAGAAGAGAATATAATTCAATCAAGTCAAGTGTTTCAATGACTGACTGTGATGATGGATCAGTTAAGGTGACTTTACCAAGGTTGACATTGGTGTCTCTGGCTTTTCCAAGTGGTCTCCCATCAGGACGGAGAGATTCAGAGAGATGACGCTCAAAGAAACGGAGAGGGAATAACCTCCTGAAAGCATCCACCTCCATCTCTGTCGACAAGTCTTGACACGAATCTGGTAATCCCATAGTTTTTTTGGTTCTGTCACCACCAAATAAGATAAAGAATATTTGTTCACTCTCATATGAAACAAAAAGACAAGACACAACTTCATTTTATTAGATAGAAATCCCCAGTCATCAACCAAAGCTCAAAACTAAAGCAAAGCTTGGTTCTTTTGCCATTGATGCTTACAATACACAATACTATTAACGAAGCTTATATGTAAAAACTGGTGCGTTACTATCATCAAACAAAGCTAGGAATAAACTTTTGTCTCAAGAGATATAAAAAATAACATTACATGGAAACTGATGCGCTAAAGAGTTGCAGCAAGAGAAGTAGGTAGCGGCGGCTGAACGTAAAGGAGGGATTCGACGGCTAAGGGGACGGAGACGGAGACGGTGACGACGCGGGAGAGCTAGGTTTTATCTGACTATAATGCTTCTTTATTTCTTAATGGGCCGGAAATAAAGCCCACTAATCTATACAAGAAGAAAACCCACAAATTAAAACTTGTCGAATTTGGGGAAGATGATATGGTGCACGTGACTTTAGACATGAGCTTACTTTAACTAATTGAGAAATTCTTTAAGATAGATTAAAAAAGTGGTTGTCACAAATATAAATTTTCAAAATAAAAATGACTGAAATAGATGTAAATTTTTTAATAGTTTTTATGTCTTATTTATTAATTTTTAGTTCATTTAATTTAAAAATAAAAAATAATTACATATATACTTAACAAATTAAAATTATTAAAATTAATTGATATTAGTAAGATATTTTATTAGTTTCCTCTTCAGGTATAATTTTCTTTTTCTTTTTTAGGTAGAAAAATAAATATATATTTAAGTTTCTCTAATATTACTTAAAATATTGTTTTTTACATGTTGCATTTATAGGTGGGTAAAAGCCAACTACATTTATTTTAAACATATTTGATATTTGGTTTATCTTGTACAAGTAACAAAGATTTGGAATTATATTTGAATTTTCTAAAACAAATGCCTTTTATTTTGAGTATTGCTCAAAAAAGTTATTTGAAAATTATTTGTTTCATTCCATTATTTACTATTTGTGAAAATATATGAATTATGTTCACGTATTTTTAAATGGTTAAAATTAATTTGTTAAATAATACTTTACTAAAAATGGAGATGAAAGTTTGTTTTGTTTACTCTACCAGATGACAATACGAGAATTTCTCTACAAAATACTTATGTAATACTATAGTATTATAAAAAAAAAAAAAAGAAGAGCAAAGACATGAACTTCTTGATAGAGGAGTATTGTTTATTTATTACAACAATAAAATATCTCAATAGTTACCTAAATAAACAAACAATACTCTTTTATCAAGAAGTTCATGTCTTTTCTCATTTTTCTTTTTTTTTTTTATAGTAAAAGATCAATAGTTACCTAAATAAATATCTACAACATGTATAATTAACTCAAATGCTCATTTTAATGTATACTTTTTATATTTGGTCAAATGTTGAGATATATATGTTTTGACAATTACATTTAAACTTTGAATATGATAAATAAGTTTTATTCTGGAGTTTAAATAATATTTTGTATATGTATAGAAGTGTTAGTTGTTAATTTAATTTGTTTAAATTTGTTATTCTCTTAAACTCGCTTATGAATTATGTCCTCAACTTTTTGTTAGTGGAAATGGTTTAAACTTGTAAAGCTTGTGAACTAAAATGCATACTTTTGAATCACAAACAAATAGATAACTGAAACCTGGATTAGAACCTAGCCTGGATTTAAACGGTTTAAATCCGTTTTACAAAGTGTTAATTTATCTGAACTAAATTTTAAAATGAACCAAATATGAACTTGACTTTAAAAGCTTTCTAATGGGTCTAAAACCTCATGGTCCCGAAGAATCGGAACCTAACTGAGCCCCTCCAAACCTGATTTGGACACCCGAACGTCTGACCTACCAGAGAAAATCACAAAATCAATTATATAAGTGCACACCTTTAATGAATTACATATACAGTAGAAATTCTAAAAATTAATACTCAATAAATTAATATATACTAAAAATATCTATAAAATAATATAGTTTTATAGTCTCAAATTGAGTTTTTGGTTCAATTAATATATCAGTAAATTAATAATCTCTATAAATTAAAAAAAAAAATTATAGTTTTAGTGCAGTTCCAACATTGTTAATTTATAGAGGTTCACCGTAATTAAAGTGCACTCCTCAGACTGAAACATCAAATCAAGCAAAGTAAAGATTATTTCGTAGAAATGTGCAATCAACATAGATCACTAGGATAAGAAGCGTAATCTCAGACAATAAAAAGAGTAGAAAAAAAAGTCTTACTTGGATAAACTACATTACACACTGTGGATCATAGTAAAATAGTTTGTATTTTGTTTCTTATCGCTTCCAAGCTCGATGCTAAAGCTCTCTTTTATTTTGTATTCAAGTCTCAGTCATCAAATTAACAAGATAATTCAGCCATCTTTCTTCGAATCTATTTACTAAAACCGTGTTAAAACCGTGTTTATTTGTTCCTCGGACAAAACCTAATCCCCACATTCTTTCTATTTTACAAAAATTGACAATGAATATTTTTTTTCTTTGGTAAAAATGTAAAGATATTATTACCAGTTTTTATATTTTTGACAAAGATACAATACATAGAGAACAAGAGGCAGACTAACAGAAAACAAAAAACTAAACACAAACTTGATCTAGACTAATTGGGGACCGACACAACAAACCGAGAAGCTGTCCTGAGGTTTTGAGCCGGATTGCTACAACCTCTTACCGCAAAGGGAGGAGTCGCAGTTAAACCGAGAGGTAGAACCCGGTAATTTGACAATGAGTTTTTGTCATCAACAATATACAAAACTCTCTCTATGGATAGAAAGTTAAATGTTACCGGGATCTAATTAAACACAAACGAGTTTACTATTAATAATGATTCAAAGTGTACAAAACATGGGATTTCACCTTGGTGCAAGCAGTGCTAAAATTTTCCTTGACGTTTCATGTGGGAGCAAACAAAATTTGAACATAAACGTACACACTTGTGATATCCTCAAACTTCACCACGTATATATCCGTAACAATGGCAGTTGACCTTTTTCCCGACAGCTTCACAAGGTGCAGCACAAAGATTATTACTCCCATATAGGTTGTCGCAAAAGGCTCTGCAGTTAGTATCTAAACATGGGGCAGTCATCGTGCGGCCGTTTAAGAAAATGCATGTAGCCTCGCTCTTCATAATGTCTATAAATGGTAACATATTCATCAAATTCATCAGACAAGATAATTAGAAGAGATGATGTTATATGCACAAGTACAGGGTATAATATAGGGCTTATTTAACAAATACCCGTAGAAGCCATCGAGAGGACAAGCAAGAGAACCGTGAAGCTGATGGAGTCAAGGTTCTTTGCCATTTTCTTCGTTTTCTTCTCTTTTTCTGAATTAATTTTTGAGTGACCTTAACTGTGGCGAGACCAGTCCATGTATGGTGATCTATTTACACTCAAAACTTTGCAACTTTGTTATAATTATTTAATTCCTCTTTTTAATCTGTAAGGTTCTGTTGACAAGTTATTAATGTCGCCATATAGCTAGTCTTTCTTTATTACATTTTATCCTCCAAGCTTATTCATTTTTATTATGCACTAGTCTTAAACAATCAAGAAAAACAAAGACGTAGCTGTCTTCCCCGCTGCAATACACATATATATATATACATACATATTTTCTTTAGTTCTAAATATCTACTTTGTTTAAAAATGTAAGTGTTGTTGTTATCGATAGGAGTAAGTAAGCACGAATCTTTCCGAATTTTTAATCTGATAATTAAGTCGATTTAGATTCAATCGTACATTACTACAGCTTAGGGCTTCAGCAGCCTTGTAACAGTCATGACGACACTCACGAGACTGTCTCGTCTTTTTAACATAGGCACATGTGTAGCATCTATGCTATGCACGTGACTACCTTTTTATAAAATAAAAGACAATCACTTTTCCATTTATAATAATGTCACTTCCGTTTTGCAAACCATTTCAGTTCTCAATAGATTTTCTCTCAAAATTTTACAAGACCTAAAATGGTCCAAAATTTCTTTGCTAATTTTAATAATATATATATTATATATGTGTAACATTATAAGTTTAATTATTAAATCTATATAGTATTTGCTCCTGGTGACAATATTCTTGACGCCTCTTAATCATTGTTCATGAACATTAAAAAAAATGCATAAGCAACATTTTAATATAAATTTGTTTAAGTAATCTCAATTTTATTCATCTTGTAATCTATATTGTTACACTAACCATGACTAGAGAGATCTTCATCAATATCGGACTCTCTTTTTCGACTAATCGGATTTATTATATATTCGCAAGCATATTTTCTGTTACTTGAACCAATGGCTATGAAATACTAACCAATTTTGTGTGTCTGTTAATATCTGAACTGAAATATCGCAAAATAACCAAAATCTTCTCTATTAAAAGAGAAGTACCATTTATATCTACTACAAAAAGTTATGTTGGACCATCTCATTAATATGACATATTTAAGTATTTATATTAATCAGTCAAATATATATAATTGGAGCAATATTTTAATAATAATAAGATATTAGTAATAAATTTGTTGAGAAAATATTTAACAAGATCTTACTAAAAAGTTTAAATATTTTTTTAAAATATGCATTATTTAATTTCGTGATTAATATATATATAAATATTGATATTAATTTTAATTAAAATAAAAATTGTTATATTCCATTCTTCTCTATTAAAAGAGAAGTACCATTTATATCTACTACAAAGATTTATGTTGGACTATCTCATTAATATGACATATTTAAGTATATATATTAATCAATCAAATATATATAATTGGAGCAATATTTTAATAATAATAAGATATTAGTAATAAATTTGTTGAGAAAATATCTAACAAGATCTTACTAAGAAGTTTAAATATTTTTTTAAAATATGCATTATTTAATTTCGTGATTAATATATATATATATATAAATATTGATATTAATTTTAATTAAAATAAAAATTGTTATATTTCATAATTTACTTATATTCTACACTATATTAAAATAAAATGCTATTTGAAATGAATATAAAATATATTAAATTGGTAAAGGAAAATATTTTATTTTAAAAAATTTGTTTTATTCAAATAAATAAATAAATATCACTCACTTTTAAAACATATTAAAGTTTTTAAATCATATAATATTTTTATACAAAAATGTTAACATATATTTTTGTAACTCACAACAAATATATATATAAATTAATATGAATATTTTTTAATTTTAAAACTTACAACAATATATTATATAAAAATAATTAAAATTATAAGATTATAAAATTATACAATATATAACAATAGAATGTAAATCATATATATTTGAAAGGTTTTGTTAAATTTTTATAAAATGAAAAACATACCCGCACGGATGTGCGGGTTCAAAATCTAGTTATCTATTATATTAAAAGAGAAGTCACAACTTCTCTTCATTGTGACTTCTCTTCATGTGTGATATTTTAAAAAATGGACTATCCTTAGAAAATCATCTAAATACATATCATTTAATTCTCATAATAACATGATCTATTATAATAAATAATATTCTTAAAATCAGTTATTGAACAAGAAATAAATCTGAGAAAAAGGTGGAACAATACCAGATTTTTATGTGGTCAACATTTTCAAACATATAAACAAATGAGATTTGGTCCAAACAATGTTTAAATCATAGAATATAATACTAAATCACAAAATATATATTTGTCATAAGTATACAAATTCTCATTTAATTTCTTCATTTTTTGGTTTAAAAATCTCCAAATATAAGATATTACACAAAAAAAGACTAACCTGGTGTAAAAAAACTAAAAGTTAGAATATTTGGTAGGTTTAGAAACATATATACCTGATTAAAATATAGTTAATATTTGTTCAAATTTATATATATTAGTTCGTTTAATAATTTAACAAATCCAATAAATAGGTATAAAATAGTTAACAATTACAAGCGAAGATTTTAAATAATTAATTTAATTGATAAAATTATAAAAATAAAATTATTATCTTTAAATAAATAATGAAAATATTTAATATATATAGATATATTAAAGTGAAAATAAACATCCGCGCGGTTGCGCGGGTCAAAATCTAGTCTTATATATTAAAACAGAAGTCACCATTTCACTTTATGTGTGATTTTTTAATTTGGACCATCTTTATAAATTTTACATATGTTAATTATGATATCTTTTCATATCTTATTTTTATTGGAAATGTAAATAAATATTTGGAAATAGATTCTAACAAAATCTTTTTGCAATCTTTTAAAATCTTTTAGAAATATATTTCGAAAATCAGTTATTTCAAATTTTAATTATCATCAAATAGAAATATATCATAAAACTAAATTAAAATGATATATTAATATATTTATTTTCATAAATAGAAATATATATGTTAAAATAATATATTATGTTGTCAAAAAGGGGTAACATACTATGTATTACATGTATACAAATTAATANATTTCGAAAATCAGTTATTTCAAATTTTAATTATCATCAAATAGAAATATATCATAAAACTAAATTAAAATGATATATTAATATATTTATTTTCATAAATAGAAATATATATGTTAAAATAATATATTATGTTGTCAAAAAGGGGTAACATACTATGTATTACATGTATACAAATTAATATATCTTAAATTTATATATACAACAATATATTATCTAAAATTAATATACATAAACAAATAACCATTTGGTTGACAAAACAAAATAAAAATTATTAAATATTTAAATATGTGATTAATATATGAAAAATATATATACCCATAATAATGTAAACAAATATATATAAATGAAATTAAAACCCGCTCGGTTGAGCGGGTCACAATCTAGTTTATACATTAAATTTACAAATATCAACATATGTGAATAGTGTGATTCCATAAAACCTACGATTAATAAAATATATTACTATTTTTAATTAAACTATTAAATTACCGAAAGGTCTATTGAATTTTCATTCCCTGTTTTGTTTAGGGTAATGGTATGTATGTTTCCTGATTATTATGGAGTGTACTGGAAAAAGATCTCAAACAACAAGCTTCTTTAATTCAGAACAAATACAGTTTTTGGAAGTCACTTTTGCCATTATCTGTATGTGTCACTCTCACAATCAAACCTCATAAAAGATATGACGAAGACACTGCTATATAACACAATTATATACTAGATTTTGACCCGCCTTTGGAAAGACCGGGTTTAGTTTTTAATTGTTTTTATTGTTTTTATTAAATATCTAACCACATTTGTAAACTAAGAGTATATGTTTGGATATATTTATTCGAAGCCGCAAACTGAACGTACCAAATTAAAAACCCAAAACTAAATTGTATTTCACAAATAAAAGAGTATTTTTAGATTTCCTTGTCTTATATAACTCGGATTGGCATATGTTCTTCAAATACCATTCTATCAGAGGTTCTGCCAACTGATATGTTTTAAACCCTTTGGTCGTATATAACCCGCAGGTCAACTACTTTTTTTTACTTAAAATTTTGACCCGTTCAACCCGCAATTCAAAATTTACCATACCACATCCTCCTCGCTTAATTTTGCGGGTAACCTGCGAGTTCCCAGGTAATATTTTATCTAAAAAATAAACATTTTCATTAATTTTTTTTAAAAATAATACATTTTATCAATAAAATTTAATATTATATTTATTTTTTTATTATTTTTAAAGAAAATCCTGATCTATTAAAATTTTGTTTTTTAAATGACTTTATTTTTAAAAAATTTTGAAATATATATTATTGGTATTTTTTGAACATAACGTAGGTTAATTAAGGGAAGATATTATTGGTATTTGTTAACAAAATCATAGGAGAGATTTGTTAACAATATTATTGTGACGATTTGGGTTTGTCGAAATTATAGTATACCTTAGTCCATCCGAAAATATGTTAAGATTTGATAGATATGTACTTGTTACCAAACAACCATTAAAATAGCTAGTAAACCTGTTACCAAACACTCCAATTGGTACTTCTACTTTAGTTAGATAGATAATTAATGATTTGATGTATTGTTGATGTGAAATATAATTAATGATGTGTATATTATTAAGATAATATAGTTAATGAAATTATTAAAAGAATATTATATTTTTTTTATACTGTTATCCATGTTTCTAAACAATTCTCATTTAAACTAATATGCATGTTTCCAAACAATTCTCAAATGTAATCTATACTATTAAAAGAGAAGGAGTCTAAAAAATCTACTTAAAAAAGTTATTGCACCCTTTCATTATTTTTAGACCAACCTATTAAATACAACCAAAGTCATATAATAAGCTTATTCAGCATAAATATTCCCTTATAAATATTCCCTTACGTATTGTTACCTATATTTTCGCTCAACAATTATTGGTACTCATACATATTTATTCCAATGAATTTATCTTTCCAAAAAGAACCAATATTAATTATAGAAAATATCTTCATGATATCTTCCTTATTTTAATAACTTCCATATTGTACTATAGTTATATCTCATTTATATATTTACTAACTAACTTTTAAGAATGACATAAGTGAATATTGAACTACTAATAAGAGAGTCTTGGGTTTAACTTAATGTCACTAAAGGTATATATTATAATTATATATATATATTATTTTCTATGCTACGATATATATATTAGGATAACTCCGAAAATTCTATTTAAACAAGGTTGTTGCACCCTTTCATTAGACTTAACTACTTTTATGGTCTTATATATTTCTAACAATAAAAGGTAACGTGATATACATATAAAACTTTGTGGTTTAGTCAATCCTATATTTCTTATATATCGGTAAACAAAAACATTATACCATACAATTTACTTTATATTTCTATAACAATTCATTATTCAATACTCTTACTTATTATACAAAATATATTTGTTTAAAAAAAATTACACCAAAACTATATCATTCATTTGAGCCACCTTATTTTAAATTCACTTAAATTTAAAACAAATCAAAAATTGAATATTCTTATATTTTTCACCTTATTTTAAAAAAAAACTAAGATATATCATAAATTGTTAAAAAATATTTTACACAAAAATTACTGTAGATATGCTATTTAAATCCACTAAGTGTATTAACTTTAATAGATTTTGAAACTCATTTAAATTTAGCATATATCATACATCATATGATACTATATCATCTTACATTATATAGTTCCAAATATTTAAAAAATCAAATTTAATAAAAACACTTTAGAAAACTTTGTGTAAAAAAGAAAAATTATATATTTTATCTTAAATTATTTTCTATAAAGATGTTTAAATTAAAATTTTGTTCCTTAATATAAGCTTTAAAACTATTAAAACAATTTACAAATCATACCATTAAATTTTCCAAAATCTACCATAGAAATTTTAAGTCTCACGAGTTTAACAAATATAAATTTTTAAAATGCACACAAAATATAATGTGAGAGAATAAGTTTGGACACTGAGTCATCTGGTCGGGTCCTTTGGGATCTATATTTTCCGGATCCTAAATATTTGGACATAACTAGGTATTTAAAATTTATGGTTTGGATTCGTCTTGATTTCTTTGGGGTCCTGTCCATAATTCAAATACCTATAAAGGATCTATAATTTTTGGGTACGTAACAGGTCCGAATTGGTTTGGGATGTTTTTGGACAAAAAAAAAACTTGGAGAGCCCGAAAACCCAAAAATACTGAAAATACTAACAAATACTTAAAAAAATATTTAAATTTAAAAAAAAACAAGATTTTACCACAAATCTGACCCGGGGAACCGAAAATACCTAAAAACATTTCGTGATACTAATATGAAATTTTACCCAAAACTCAAAACTATAATCGAAAACCTGGATTCGCAACTTAAAAAAAAAGTATTCATGATACTGAAAACACATTCAAAATATCGAATACATATCTGAAATACCCAAATATACCTAATATACACAAAATATTTTAGGTACTTTGGATACATGATTGGATCTCGAGTATGACCCATAACCGAACAAAGCCTGCGGGTCGAGGAAAAAATCAAATATGTACTTTGCCCTAGACCTGGACCCAAACCACATCTATATTTCCGGGTCGATTTTGGTTTAGTTTTCTGATCCGGTAAAATATTCAAGCATAAAAATATATATAAGAGTGTACATACAAAATTTTATATAAAATAATTCATAAGTTATATAATTTTAAACAAGTGCCTTTCTTCGATATAATGATTTTGTAATATAATAATGTATATCAGTTCCAAAATACTAACTCAGAAACTTTGTTTTTAATCCAAAGAAAAACCCGCGCTTTCGAAGCGCGGGTCAAAATCTAGTTCAACTTTAATAATATAGACTAGATTTTGACCCGCGCTTAGAAAGCACGGGTTATTTTTACAATTAAATAAATTACTTTAAATGAATGCTTATGTAAGATATTATATAAAATTTGACATGTATCCGGACCCGTGAACCAAAACTTACTAAACTAAATACAAAAAAATGAAACTAAAATTGAACTCAATTTCATAAATAACCGAAAACCAAATGGGT
>CAKOAT010786264.1:143094-177798 GCA_932364175.1 Eruca vesicaria subsp. sativa | reverse complement strand
CTCGATGTTTAATAGGTAAAGATTGTGTATCATTTACTCAAAAGCTAATCTGATATATATGACCATTCCAAATTCGTAATAAGTATATATGATGTTTGGTTATGTATGTATATTGATGTACAAAAGTGACTAAATTTGTGATATAAAATGTGCATTTTAATATGATATATGATATTTTTATTAACATATGTGAACTGTCATATATATCTGGTATATTTAGATTGGAATGGTTAAATGATATTCTATAAAACGTAAGGGAGACAATTTGACATTCTAATATTATATAGTATAAACGCACATAAAAAGTTCAGAATTTTATATTGTATAAAATGTATATATTGTAATATTTTATAGTATAAAACCCATGATCCAGTTTCTATATACGTAAATTATAAGGTAATCATGAGCATTGAACGATCATTTTCATACTGTACTATAAGGTTCTACCAAATATGTGGTATAATATTAACGTGTACAAAAAGAGATTGCCTATTAAATAAAAATATTAATTAGATTATTGTTGAGAAATATNCAACTTGTAAAGGTAGATTTTTTTAGACTCCTTCTCTTTTAATAGTATTGATTAATTAGATTATTGTTGAGAAATATATGGTAAGATATTTAGTAGGTTAAATAAAGGTAAATCAATATATTATTAGTTAAATGAAAGGGTCCAAAACAACTTGTACATGTAGATTTTTTTAGACTCCTTCTCTTTTAATAGTATTGATACTACTATTACTAAATTAATCAGTGCATTAATTAAAATATATTTAAATGTTCAAAAAAAATTTGTTAGATTTTTTTTCAACAAATTTTGTGCTTAGTAAAATTAAAATTTAAAATTACAGTTTGTTATTACTATCCTTATAATTTTTTAGACATGTTATACATTAAATAATCTAAGGTAAATAATAAAAAAATGTAACATGGATATATGGACCTATTATAACTATTTTATAGTAGATAAAAACGGTATTTTTTTTTAATAGAGAAGATTAAACAAAGTACCTAAACTATTGGAGCTAAAAAGTAATGGATGCCTTCCATTTCGTCACCTATCAACACGAAGGCAAGGCTTAAACGAAAGAAGTCACTATCTAAATCGAGGGTTTGAGACGCGAAGAGGGTCACAAGAATGGGAGAAAAACTTAGCCACGTATCCATAGAACCATGCTGTCAGGAAACAAAACAAAAATGCAGAAAAATTAACTAATGACATAGATCCGATCACGTTTAAGCAAGTGGTATTAGAGATCTTAATTTACCGCATTTTTCTATTGTCCTTTCTAAAAACTCATTCTAGATCCGCCACAGTGTCTGAGTAATGGCCAAAATGCTTAGTCATCAAATCGCGTCTTCCTTTGGGACTAGACCGCCACGCCAACCAAGGGCGAATGTAGGTTGTTCGTTATGGAGCACGTGGATCCATAATATTATGTTTTTAAATTCAAAAAGTATGGGTCGAAATTCATAATCTTTTTATTCCATGGACCAGAACTGGTTGTTAGTAAGGTGGTGTTATTGATTAGTGGATTTAAAGTTAATTCATTTGGTTTTATAATCTAGTGTTATTCAGTGATTAATTTAAAATCTTTTATTAAAATCTTGTGTTATTTGTTATTGTATTTAAAATATTTTGTTAAAAGATTTTAAATCTAGTGTTATTAGTTTTTGTATTTACAATTTTTTCAATTAAAGAATTTAAATCTGTTGTTATTCAGTTTAAGACTTAAATACAAGATTTAAAATCTGGTGTTATTCATGTTTGATAAAAAAATTTCAATTCCTTTGACTTGAAATACTTTCAATGGATTTGGATGCAATTTTATGTGTAATAAAATATAGGAGTTAAAATCAAACGTATTACCTCATGATTTTATAAACATTTTCAGTTAAAATCAAGACTCAAATGAAAAAAACATGATATTAGCAACATTTCTTCTTTTAATAAATCAAATTTTGTATATCCAAAAAATATATGAACATGAAATTCGTGTCTCCCATTTTGCTTATGAAATTAGAATATGTTATTTTCTTCTATATCAATCATTTGATCAGACCTGGAAAACATATTTCATCGTTGACTTAACCCAGATTTTCAATCACACTGATCAAATTGAGATATTTTTTCTATCGTACTTCAGATATACTATATGCTATTATAGTTTTCACTCATAATAATGAATATAAAATATTTTTTTCATTGTGTATTAATAGTATGTTTTCTTGAACGTACATTTTATAGTTTTTAAACTTTAGAATTACAATTCAAATTAAAATCCATGAAGAAATTGTAGTTCTGTTATAGAAATCAAATCATATATTGTTAAATTTATAAATACATTAACAAACATTTAAAATATCTAATAATTCATGTATCTTAGATTGTGAAATGAATCAAAAAGTTTAAAATCTACTCTATTTAAAATCTAAAAAGTTGATTTTAGCTTCTATAACCAATAACACCCCTAAGTTTGAATCTGGTCGATCTAGAAGATTTGACCAGTAGAGCTAACATTTTGGAGGTTATCCTTAATAGTTTTGATATTCAGAATTTAGTTTAAGGAATTCAATTACATTTGCAGATATAAGGGAGAGATTAGAATGACCTGTAGCTTTATGTTTTTATCTGTAGAATTTAAGCTGTAGATTTATTTGTTGTAGATCTTTTTGTTGTAGCTTTGTAAAGCACTTATCTTTTACTATAGAAATAAAGTTTTCTACAGTTATTTTTAATTTTTTTTAGAAATATCTTGACTGAAGATTTTTTAAAAAAAGAAAAACATAATTAGTTGAGATACATATATCTGGACTAAATTTTGACTGTCTAGAGCATCTACAGCCACAACCAATCATCCATAGTCATTGAAATTGCTTTGTGCACCCATATCAGTCTATGATTAACATTTGTTTTTTCATTTCTTCCCTTACCATTTGTATTTATTTATTTTGGTTCAACTCTTCCCTTACCATATATGCACCATTTATAATTAGGATTCTTTGGATTCACCCATGACTTCAGCCTCAGTTTCGAAATACAACAAATAGAATCCACCAAATTGAGGATCACAACAAAAATCGCCAAGATTGAGCTATGAGAGTTCTGATAAATTGTAGTAGTTTTACAAGTGTTGTATCTATTAAGTATGTGATTGTGTATTTATGATTTAGATGATTAAAAACATATAAAAGGAGAAAGATTCGACTAGGGTTAGGCTAAAAATTCGAATCTAAAAACCGATCTAATCTGATTCAAAAATTTAATACCGAATTTGAATAGAAACTGATTAAATATCTGAACATATTCAAAATTTTGGTATCTAGAAAAACAAAACCGAACGCGATCTGAACCGAAATATTTTAGATATCCAAAATTTATTTTTTGAATTAGTATCTAAAATATATAAGATATTTTGAAGTTGTCCAAAATATTTGAAAGATATACAAATATTCAAAAGTAAATAGGTTAAATAGTTAAACAACACTCAAAACACTAAAAATATTTAAAATATATCTATTGACTCTTCATCCAAATATTACTCAAACCAATTTTTATGTGAAATGTAGGTCTTTTGATTTACATTACTCAAATTTATATGTTATATATTATTATTTTTATATTTTGAGAAATTCAAAGTATATATGAATTTAAAAAATAATTTAACGGGTTATCTGAACTCGAACCAAACACATAAAGATGAATCCAAGCTAAAATTTATAAATATCTGAATAAAGTTGGAATTGTTACCCTAAATATCCGATTATCATATAGATCTGAACCGAATCCGAATAGATACCCGACCGTCAACCCCTAGATTCGACGAAAGGATAGAAAGGATATATACCAACTGGTACTTGTACAATAGTTCCCTCCCATGTTCAAATTGCTGTGAACTTTAGTAAGTATTATCTAAAATGAAGTCATTGTGACACAAAGCACCAGTGGTCTAGTGGTAGAATAGTACCCTGCCACGGTACAGACCCGGGTTCGATTACCGGCTGGTGCAAATGGAGTGATGAGGATTTGTGGCTTTAGCATTGGTTGGGTCCTTCGCAGACTTCTTATTTCTTGGATGATATACTAGCCTTGTGACTGAGCTCCTTTTTTGATTTCAATATATCTCAAGATGGTTTTCCTTGTTTTTTTTTAGGCAACATGATGATTTATAACTCTAAACCGGGTTCAGTACAAAAGAGACGAGGAGCTATGAAGAGCTGACTTCGCAAGTGAGTAAGCCTTCACATTCCGTTCACGACCAACAAAGGAAACAAGGGAAAAGTTGAAAGAAGATAGAGACTCGATATCCATGAGAACTCCTAAAAGCACCACCGGATATGACCATGAGAACTCAAGATGGTTTTCCTTAAATCTAAGATTCAGACCTTGAAGGAGACTTGGAGGTGAGAAGGGTACCTAGGCTTTGGGCTCCAAGTGTTAGCAACTTGGCTTTGCTTCGTTTTCTTCCCACCGTGCACGCCAATATCTCTGTAGACATTGACGATGATTGAGCTGAGAGTGTTGTTGTTATGCTCTCAAACATCTCCTCATCTGATTTGTCCTCCTCGATGCATACCAAAAAGTCCAATCTCTCTTTTTTCAAACATTCTGCTAAGAACTTTCTCGGTGACAAGACCTTTGCTTACTCCCTATTACACCACAAAAAACAGTTCAGGACTATGTATACGATTCGATGCAGTGAATATAAGGATATGAAGATTTGGGCATGCTTTCTCTAAGGATTCTCTCTATTTGCTGCCAACAGAAGATATGGTGAAGAAAGTGTAGTACCTGAGGCTTAACTTCAATGATCGGATGACCTCTGTTAACAACAACCGGTTCATTCACAAGAACGGTTTGTAGATGGTCCAGTAGTTTCTCTGACTATATTGTCTTTGTCTCATAATTATCTTTCCACGACTTTCGTCTGCTCAAGGTCATTAGTTAAGCTGCTTGTTTCCCAATCAGATTTTACTTATTTGTACCTGCATTACAAGACTATGAACTTCTGGAAACAAATATACCGGAAAATTCTCACGAAACCTCTGTTGTTTTAGTGGCTTCATCTGCCTGCCTACTGTAATTGGCTTCATTGAAGAGTGGAAAAACGACGGCGTATTCGTAATTAGTTCATTTAGGGAGGAAACGAAGGCGTATTAGTATAAGACGTTTAGCACATCCCACATCGTTACTGTACAGAGACTTTGTACTGTTTATATAGCGCTGAGATGAAAGTATTGGTCACGACCTTACTTGAACAGGATCTGTTCTATAGGAAGTACCTCTCTATCCCTGATCTCTAAGGAGACAGGCCCTGAACCCTGGTTGAAGAATAATGCCCGTGTGGTCTGAGTGTGATTAACGGCTACGAGTCTTCTGTGCTGTAGAGGATCGCTATCTGGTCGGGGTGATCACATGGTTGTCTGACAGGTTCTCTTTTTGCCATGAAAACCACGGTTCTGATTAGTTATTATGGCCAAACCTTGAAGTATAGAATTTGTTGATCTTTGATTTAATTGGTTCAGTTGAAAAATAATTCTAACATAATAAGGCTCAAAACGATTCCACAATTGTTGTATCATATGATTCTCATCTGCAGGATCGGATTTGGACACAGCCGATCGAAACATTCGCTTTGGCCCCCAAAATTTTTAGAAAAATTTAATTTAGGAATAAACCCACATTGATCTTGGCCCCTAAAATTTTTATAGTTCTTAAGAAATGTTTCAAGCCTCCGAAATTTCAGCTCCGGCCCTGCTCATCTGTATTTGTTCCATGGGGGCCATGTTTATTTGAATCAGTAAGTGTTGTATGTAGATATAAGGCATTTGAGCTCTGTGTCTTCTGAATCTCAGACTCTCTCTGACGAGAGTGATCGAATAAGAATTATGAGCAGAACTTGTGTCTTCTGATTCAAAACACAACTTGGACAAGCCCTTTTCTGAGATAGGTAAGTGAGGATAGCAAGATATTGTTAAAAGACACATATCACTGAAAACTAAAAGCAAATTGACAGTATACAAATAGACTCAGTTTTCTACCCTATAATGTAATTTACTTGTTTGGCTGGAACCTTGACTCGGCCTATGAAAAACTCTTAAACCATAACAATTATATGGTTCTTTAGAGTTAGTGAGTTCAGTTGAAACATAATCTCTAATATATAAACCTCAAAATGAATCCAAAATGTTGTTGCACGATATCAGTATTTCTTCCCTTGAGCCATGTTCTCCAAAATCACAAATAATAGTATTAATTTTTGTCTCAAACAATCTCATATTATATTTTAGGCTTTGGTTTGGTACTCTTATTCATAGATGCAAATATCATCTCAAGAACTTTTTTTATCAATTAGAATCAAGTTTCACCACGTCGCTTACTTCATCCAGGAGAGTACTTGGCTTTGCTCGGTTTTCTCCCCACCGTGCAAATATCTCTGTAGACATTGACGATGATTTAGCTGAGAGTGTTGTTGTTATGCTCTCAAATATCTCATCGTCTGATCTGTCGTCCCTGATGCATACTACAAAGTCCGGTCTCTTTCCTTCTTCAAACATTCTGCTAGGTGACAAGACCTTAGCTTACTCCCTATTACACCACAAAAAAACAGTGCAGGACTATGTATACGATTCAATGGGTTCTTTATTTGCTGCCAACAGAAGATATGGTGAAGAAAGTGTAGTACCTGAGGCTTAACTTCAATGATCTGGTGACCTCTGCTAACAATAACCGGTTCATTCACAAGAACGGTTTGTAGATGGTCCAGTAGTTCCTTGGCTTGACAAGAAACAAAGTTTGGATCTTCATCTTGGTGATGCCACACCAAAGCACTTTCTTTCGCTTCTATATTGAATCCATCAGTAGTTTATGTATATAGTCTCATTATAGGTTCCACGATTTTCTTCCATTCAACGTCATCAGAAAAGCCGCTTGTTTCTCAGACAGATGAATTATGCTACCTCCATGACAAAGACTCCAACAAAAGATTGCACAAAAACTATCAGAATTTAAGACAAACCAAGAACGTACCTTGTGAAGTAACCATGTTCAGCCGCTAGTTTCCAAGATTATCACACGGTGCAAGCCATTCGCTCAGAGAAGCTTTCCCCCTACCGCTAACAATAGATGTAGTGTTATTATGATCACTACACAGTGTCTTCAACGCAGGGATAACTTCAGCACTCTGGTCCTTAACGATGGAGGTCTCAGGAACCAAAGTCCCATCATAATCAAGAAATATGGTTCTGTTGCTTGATCTTCTGTAAGCACTGACAGTTTGCTCAGTCAAAACAAGCGTGTTCTCGTGCCAGGAGAATCTTCACTTAGTCCCAGAGACTTATCCATCTCAGGAGTTCCTTGACGACACAGAGTGTACTTGTATGGAACTAAGTTCATACCATCCCTCACTGCATTGACTGTGCAGCATTCTGCCATACCTTCTGTAAGCACTGACAGTTTGCTCAGTCAAAACAAGCGTGTTCTCGTGCCAGGAGAATCTTCACTTAGTCCCAGAGACTTATCCATCTCAGGAGTTCCTTGACGACACAGAGTGTACTTGTATGGAACTAAGTTCATACCATCCCTCACTGCATTGACTGTGCAGCATTCTGCCATGGCATAATAGGCAGACTACTCAAACCGAGGAACATGACGGTCAACCAGAACCACTGGCTCATAACCAGGAGAACCATAACGTTCGTTGATTCTATTAAAAGTATAATACGTCTCTTTTTTTTTTTGCTTCTTGAACATCTTTACCTGATCTTCACAATTTGAATGAGAACTAATTCCCTAGCAAGCTAGGATATTGCTGTAGGAGGTGTCCAAAGGCTAAAAGCAAAAACCACAACCAGTACCATAAGAACTGAGAAGCGCAAAACACAATCAGTGTCATATTCGAAACAAAAATCAAATGGACGAAAACAACCAGAAAAGGAAGTCTTTACAGGGTATAAGGTTTCAACATCAGCTATAGATATGCTGATCATCTTATCTAAAATTTGCAAACTAGAAAAACTTAATAATAGGTTATAAAGGTAAACATAACACAAAGAGAAGAAGGTTCTGTAGTGAGACAAGCCTTACCTTCTACTAAAAAAAAGTTCTATTAAATCATTAAACCACACTATTCTCCGAAGCTCACAATCTAACATACTACATCAGTCTAAGCCATGATACTCTGAATGAGTTTAAACTTAGCACAGGATACATAGAAGTCAAAAAAAGATAGTATAAAGACAATCATCCCTGCTTCTATGATTCATAAGCTAGTCTGTAAATCTATCCACCTCCCCCAACAAAAACCCATCTACGCATCTTAACTTTCTTCTATACGAGTGGAATTCATGGGAAGGCTCGTTCCAAATCCAGAAGGATTCAAATAAAAAAGGAATGGCAAAAGTTATTGGGTTGAAATGTAATAAATTTAAAAATTGAGATGATTCATAAGCTAGTCTGTAAATCTATCCACCTCCCCCAACAAAAACCCATCTACGCATCTTAACTTTCTTCTATACGAGTGGAATTCATGGGAAGGCTCGTTCCAAATCCAGAAGGATTCAAATAAAAAAGGAATGGCAAAAGTTATTGGGTTGAAATGTAATAAATTTAAAAATTGAGGGAGGTGAAAGAACAAAAAAAAGGGAAGCCTGTCAGACAACCGTGTGACCATTCCGGAGAGGACAAGACCTAACCGGATAGCGATCCTCTACAGCTCGGCGCCTCCGAAGAGAACCGTAGCCGTTAATCACACTCAAGTCACACGGTCATGATTCATCAACCAGGGTTTGGGACCTGTCTCCTTAGAAATCAAGGATACAGAGGTATCCTCCTATAGAACAGATCCTGTTCAAGTAAGGTCGTGACCAATACTTTCATCTCAGCGCTATATAAACAACACGACTGCTCTGTACATTACCGATGTGGGCGAAATAAACAACTTCACACGCCTTATACGTTGCCGTTTTCTCTAGCTCAACGCATTAATGACCTATACGACGTCGTTTCTCAAAGAATTAAATTCCAAAGACAGTAGGATAGGAAAAGACTGAAACAGAGGTTTCTTCTCTGATTCCAAATCTATATACAAAAACTGCTGATGTTACCAACATAGAAGCTAAAGAAAATGCTTTTGTGTGACATCACCAAGATGCAGATCCAGACCTTTTTGGTGTCATTACAGAGTTGTATCGTCCTGATAGCCTAAGAAGAATACTTGTCATGTCAATCCGTTAACTCTATTGTTTGTGCTAACATCAAATGAGTGACATGAATCAATCATCAAGGAGCAGCAGAGAAAATTGAATTCAAACTACAGATTTCGTTTCTTTCTTTCTCTGTTTTTAATTTATTAAATTCTTCATGTTATTGCAAGTCTATGCCACTTCTTTAAGTATTCATTATATTTTCATAATTTAATAAATACATTCCTAAATTAAATTCACAACAACCTCATAATCTTAAGTACATATATATTTTTTTTCAAAACAAATTTTTTTTCGAATGTTAACATATATGCATTAGAATGAAGTTATAATAAAAATTACAATTTGATGTAACTAGCAGTAAAAGATATATGGTAAAATCTTTAGAATTATGTGGTAAGTTTGCTATAAAAATATATGATAGTATTTTATCAATATAACTGATTGGCAATCTTTTAGGTATATAAAATGCAGTATATATTATTTTAAAAAAGTATTAATACTATTTAATACTAATTTATTAAAAATATTTAAAAAATCAAATATATTAACTTAAAATTAACTAATGGTATTTATATATATATATATATATATATATATATATTTAAGCTCCCATATATATACAAATAATTTATGTGCAAAAGTTTTTAATTACCAACCAATAGTAAAATTATATGAACAATTTAATTGAATAAGTAAAGTGAAACTTATACAAATAATTTACTTACATAAAATTTAATTATGAAAGAAATAAAATTATAGGAAATTTTTAATTAACTAAATACAGTGAAAAACTATTTTTGTAGAATTTTGAGAAAACTTTAGCTAACAAGTAGGTCGCCATATTAAAATTTTAAATATATTAATTTGTATTAGCTAATATAAACTAAACGTACACAAAAGTCTAGTCAATAGAAAAACCCAATATTAGTTGAATTTGTTAAAAATCATAAAGTAGACGTGATAGTTGAAAAACTCTAAATTTTCTTTAACTCAACTCTTAATAAATAAGATTTTTGTTGATGTTAATTTAAGTTTTGAGTTATCATCTATACTATTAAAGCAAAATCTTATTTTGAAAATTTTAGATTATGCCGTTGCATTTTTATTTAATTAAAGTTATATACTACTCATTTGTTTCTACATAATCAATTAAATTAATATTATTTAAAACATTCTAACTTAATAAAGAGATACTCTTCAATAAAATCACTGAATTATTCATTAGTCATAAAAACTCTCAGCAACAGAGTTATTTATTAATTAAAAAAGTGGGTAACAATTCACACAAAAAATCAATATATCACGTTTATATAAAAATAATGTATTGTTATCAATAGAAAAAAATGGGTCATATATTCGTTTACTGAAGCGAAACATTTGTTACTGATGTATAATCATTACTTATGTTATGACTAATAACATTATTTAGCCAAATTTATATTTACGCATATTATAGTGACTTCTACTCTATTAAAATAGAGTCACTTTTTATCTACTATAAACAAGTCTTAGTTGGATCATTTATTTAGTTGCCTTACAAATTAAAAATATATTTTACCTATAATACTTCATTTTCACTATAAAAAACCAACCTTTTATAACATATCGAATAATACCACGTTTACATCAAATATATAGTTGCCAAAAAAAAAAAAAAAAAAAAAACATCAAATATATAAAGCAATTATCATCATATTTTAAACAGTACTTTCAATAAAGACTACATACTTGGAAACCATCATCAACAAGACTAATAACACTACATACGTTTGTATAACTTCAGATCATGTAGAGTTCTTTCTAAATGCGTACAGATTTTCTTCTACAAAAGTGATTCAAGCATATATGTTTCTAACTCAGTTCATGTCTCATTACCTATTGACCATGTCATGTACTTTTGTATAACTTCAAATCAGTATTAGTTCCTGTCTATACAGATCAACTTATAACATGAATCCATATAAAAAAGGTATATCAACCATCTGTGTTTTTTTTATCTTCATTCTTTTTATCAGTTGAAGAAGACGACTTCTTGGTCATATAATATCGACTTATAGAAACTGTAAATCTCAATCAAACCGGTTCTCTTATTAACAAACCACGGTTTATGTAAGTAATACTTAGGATAATAGATGTGATCGATATTCTCCAAAAAATTCTCTTAACAACATAAAACTTAACTTCCTATATTGTAGCAAGATAATATCTAATCTATTAAATATATCAAGATACAAACATAAATTTGCCTTCTAAATCTTAACATAAAAAAGACAGGAATTACAAACATTGATCAAGATACTCAAACCACACAAAATATACTGAAACTTCTTAAACAATAATACAATAACAACCAATCACAAGTATTTCCAATTTCTAACAACCATAAATTCGTTCTTAACTAAATAACAAAATCTTACTAAACTTTTTAAATATGTTTTGTAAAATATTTCATTGATTAATTTCGTAATTAATAGATTAATAGTAGTATAAATTAATTTTAATTAAACTTTCATATAAAGAAAAAAATATATATGCTATTTTATAACTTTATAAGTTTAGCCTATAATATAATTAAATAGAATTACTATATAAATTAAATATGACATAATTATATTATTTTTATATATTATCCTGTTTTATTTTTAAAAAGTGCTTTCTAAATAAATATCATGCACTATTAAGACGGTTTAATATTCATAAATTTTGTAATTTTTTATACAAAAAATAAAAAAATTAACATGTGTTAAAATATTCTATCTAGAATTAGATATTTTTTTTTAAAAAAAATTGTAAATTTTGTAAATGTTTATATAAAAAAATAAATTTGTTAGCATATGCTAAACATTCTATCTAGAATTACATTTTTTTTATAAAAAAATTGTTAAAATATGTTAATATCATAACATCTAATATTCTATATCGATAAAATAAACAAAAATACTATGTGAAAAATATATTTTATATTGATAAAACATATCCGCATAAATGCGAAACTACCAATTTAGTTTACAAAGTCTACATGAGTCTATTTATATTACCAAAATAAAAAAAATAAAAAATAAAAAATACCCGCACTTTAGTGCGGGTTAGACTCTAGTTATCTTATTAAAATATGCTTTTTAAAAATTGAAACAAATATTTTACATAATAAGTTTTCATTTTTCATGTCTAATTTATTTTACAGAATAAGTTTTCATCTTTCATGTTTAATAATTAGTTATACATAGATGCTATATATTATTTTCATTTGTATTATATTTATATTTACTCAATTAGCTAGGTTATTTGAAACTAATGAAATATCTACTACTTTAATTTGAACATTTCTATATTCGTTCAGATTATATTTTAATTGTTATAAATAAAATAATGAAAAGAGTCTCCTGCATATTAATTCTAAGATTACATTATAATAAAAATATTTAAAATATTTTTTAATATATATCTCTATATATATTGTTATATTCTTTTTATATAAAAATTAAGTAAATTTATGATTTTAAAAAGTACAAGACGCACTGAAACAACCTTTAACATAATTTTCAATGTAAATATATATATATATATATATATATATATATATATATATATATATATATATATTAAAAGTTGACTGAGACGAGACTGTAAAAACGAGGAATAAAATAAATGTAAATTATTTTAAATAAATAAAATATTTATAATATATGTATGAATAATTTCAGTTTTTTTTTTATAAACTTTTGTTCACTTAAGAAAATAAGCACAATAAATTATACATATTTTTAATAATTATATAAAATTTAAAATAAATAAATTATAATTTTTTTATATAAAATATTAAACTAAAAGTTAATCATGCACTTTTAAATCGCTGATTAAAATCTAGTTTTTACTTAAAGCTATAACTAACTCAACAATCTATCTTATTAAATCAGAAACATTAGGTTGGACCTAACATTTATTTTGTAATTTTTAAATTAAATACATATTCTACTTTATAGTTAAACATAAATTTAATTACTAATATTCTTTTCTTTATACTACTATCAATGTTTCCAAACAATACATTTATTTCTTAATATATTACTATCCATGTTTCCAAACAATATATTCAATTCCTTATACTACTGTACATGTTTCCAAACACCACAATAATTAATCTTATATCCAAACAATACAAAATATTAGTTCTCACTCTTTAATAATTTCTTACAGTTTTCTTTCAAATTATTTAGATAAATTAAAAAATTCAAATAATATATAAAACAGCGAAAAACTTACTTTTACATGTTTAAATATTAGATAGCAGTATCCATCGGTTCAATTGGTAAGTCTCGGGTTTTAATGATTTTTTAAATAAGGATATTTTAAAAATCAAAATTGAATTATCGGATCACCGATTTAACCGCAGTTCATATTAAATTTTAAAATACTCATTTAAATACAAAAATATTTTTAAAACATAAATTCTTTCAAATTATCAAAATATTTGTTCAGTTATTTATACAATGTGTCATCATAATATACTCTGCGTTTGCAAAGTTAAGACCAAAGTTAAGTTTAAATTTGACCTAACCTACAAAATAAAGGTTAAAGCCAAAAATTCTAGAAATTTGTATATTAATTTCAAATCGTAGAATAATTATTAACATCAGAAGTAACTCAACTCTCAACTTATTTTTTTTCATACAAACATTGAAGTTTGAATTTGATTTTGCACTTCAAACAAACGTACAACGGATCATGATCTAATAATTAATTATAACTCAAGGAAATATTCTATTTTTTAAAAGAAATATTTTTGATTTTTATGCTTAACTCTTTTTTTTGTTTGAACACCAAATATTATAAAGCGGAAAAACAAAAACTCTGACCAAACTAGTTGGTAAGAGTGGAGTACACAGCATATTTAGCCAACGAACCAGCCAAAAAGTTTAAGTTTCTTGGAATCAAGGTAAAGGAAATACAAGAAAAGCTAGAGGATAAAGTCTCGATGTCTCAGGTGATTCCGTAGAGATCCGCCGGGTGACGATTCGAAGAGATAGTAGCAATATGAGCTTGACAATCTGATTTTATGCAGATTTTGGAAAATCCAGCTTCAAGAGCATGGAGTAGAGCTTTTCGGATGGCTAATGCTTCAGCCATTAGTGGTGAGGAGATACACTAAAAAATTGATCACCCTGCAAAATATTTTCATTCTCAGCATTACAAAAATAACACCCGGTTCCTGCTTTAGAAGAAGATGCGATCCAAGCCGCATCAGTAAAACACGTGATCCCTGAGATCGGTAGTGGGTGTGGAGGTACCTCGCTGAAGTGATCCCTTTGCGTAGGTGCAGTCGATAACTGAGCCGAGTTCCATTCTGTGCATTATGAATCGCTTTGGAGATAATTTCCGCAGGTTGGAAAGTTCTGTTTTCGAAGATGAGATGGTTCCTAGCTGTCCAAATACTCCAGCAAATCCAAGGTAACAAGGTTTCCTTGACTCATAGAGGTGGAAGCTTGACAAGGTGAGAGGACGCAATGAAGGCTGAGGCGAAGGAAACATAATCTGACAGTTCGAAGTCTTGTTTCCAGATATCTGCACCCCAAATTTGCTGTGTAAAGCTGCAGTGCAAGAAGATATGGTCTGCTGTCTCAAAATCACCACAGTGTCGACATGAGATATTGTTGATTAGTCCTAGCTTTGCTAAATTTTCTCCTAATGAAAGGGCCCCTTGAGATATCTTCCATAAAAATAGCTGAAGTTTAGGTGAGGCTCTACTATCCCAAATAGCCTTGAAAAAGGCTTGTCTTTCTTGAGTGACAAAATTTTCTCCATGGTGTAAAGCAGCTGCCACAAAATATCTAGACTTAGCTGAATAAATCCCCGATTTTGCTGCTAACCACACAAAAGAATCTGACGCTCCTGTTAAACTCGGTTTACGGCGAAGAATATCGGGGAGTAGATGAGGTAGAGAAGTCATGATGCGAGGAAAATTCCATTCAGCAGTGCCTCGACAAAGAAAATCCGAAACAAAAAGATCTTGATCTACTTCTTTAGCTGGACCCGTTGGAATAACGGGACGATCAAAGCTCAGCCAAGGATCCTTCCAGACCCTTGTCTCCTCTCCATTGCCTATTGCCTTACTCAGGTTAGTAAGTAGGAGGTCTCTTCCTGAAATGATTCCCCTCCACCCATGGGAACATGTTGTCGCTGTAGTGACCTGAAGGAAAGGTTCTTTATGGCAATATTTCGCTTTTAGCACACGAGCCAGTAAGCAGTCAGGTTTGGTAACAATACGCCAAGCTTGTTTTGCTAGCAGCGCTATATTAAACGCCTGGATGTCACAAATGCCCAAATCTCCAGCACTTTTGGTTGTGTGAGTCTATCCCAAGCCACCAACACATCTTTTTGTTCTACGGAGAACAATCCCACCAAAACCTTGTGAGAGTTGACTGAATTCGGTTACAAAGACTGACGGGAAGCAGGAAACATGTCATAGAATAAGATGGAACTGCTGTAAGAACAGATTTCAACATCACCAACTTTCCTTCGCTCGAAAGGAAACGAGATGAACAAGAAGCAACTTTTACTCGGATTCGATCTACAATACCTGTGAAGAGATCATTTTTCTTGCGTCCAAAGTATTCTGGTAATCCCAAATAATTTCCTAATCCTCCTTCTTGTGCAATCCCAAGGTAAAGTTTAACACGTTCCCGTATTACCTGCGGGGTCTTTGCAGAGAAGGTGATGGAAGATTTCGCGGCATTGATGAGTTGGCCTGAGGAGGGCTTATACTGGTCTAGAATACTGATGAGTGCAGAACAGCTTTCGGTATCGGTGTTGAGAAAAAACATGGTGTCATCCGCGAACAAAAGGTGATTTATCCGAGGCGCAGCAGTAGCCACTCGGACACCCGAGAGATGTCTGCTACGTTGTGCTCGTCTACAAAGCCCGTGAAGAACTTCCCACAGAGAATGAAAATATATGGAGAAAGCGGATCACCTTGCAAGATTCCCCAGAAGGTACGACCCTGCCATGTACTGAGTCGTTCACCAGGAAAGAGTAGGAAACTGACGTCACGCATTGCATAATCAGGTTAACAAAGGTCGAAGAAAAACCAAACCGTCGCAGGACTTCCTCAATGAAATACCACTCTAAGCGATCATAGGCTTTACTCATAACGGTTTTGACCACCATAGAGCAATTCACAAAGGCTTCAGAAGTCTTAAGGTAGTGAAGAACCTCATGAGTAATAAGTACATTGTCGAAAATAGCATGACCGGGTACAAAGGCTGATTGCGTCTCTGAAATAATATCCTGGAGAGTTGGTTTTAGACGGAGTGACAGAATTTTGTGATGATTTTGTATGAAACATTGCAGAGCGCTATCGGCCGGTAGTCGGAGACAACTTTTGCGTCAGTAATCTTAGGTATCAACCTGATGTGAGTGGAGTTGGTTACAGACGACATGAGTCATGTTCTGAAGAAAGACTGGACTTCCATGATCAGAGATGACCCAACAGTGTCCCAATTTGAGTGAAAGAAACTTGTCGAGAACCCGTCCGGTCCCGGTGCTTTGTCCGGGTGAATGAGAAACAAGGCCTGTTTAATTTCTGCTTGCGTTGGAATGGCACAAAGCATCGCATTAGCATCGTCAAACAGGCTTGGGTTTAGGCCGAAGTGACTATATCCCTTGTTGCCGTGAGAGAACTGGTCGAGCTTTCTGAGGAGAAGATGTTGTCATAATAAGCTAAAATTTGTCCCGCTATTTGGTCCTCTTTATAGTAGATCTGTACCTCTGAATCCTCGATAATAGACATCATGTTACGTACTCAACGTCCTTTCACTACAGCGTGGAAATATCCTGAGTTTGTATCCCCTGCTGAGAGCCACATAATTCGGCTACGTTGGTGCCAAAATTCTTCTTCTTGTTTGTATGCCTCACGCTGCTTGTTGTTCAGAGAAGTGATGAGAATATCATCACCTTGAGGGTCCGTCATGGCTGTTTCCAAACTCTGCTTAAGCCTGTTGATTGTTTCCTTGCTATTAAAGAACTGCTCCCGTGTCCAGGTTGAGATAGCTCTGCAACAACGAGACAGCCTTGCATCTACAGATAAGCCAACCTCAGCATTCCAGACCTCAGCAATAAGTTCTTTAACCTCAGCATTATCTCTAAGCCTACAGTCATAACGAAACAGCCGGTTCATGCGCCTATTTGCAGAGTCAAAAACTGTAATCATTGGTCTATGGTCTGAAGATTCAAAATTCAAGTAGTGGCATCTTCCAGTGGGAAAACAATCAAACCATGCCGGGTTGACAAGAACTCTGTCCAACCTACAGTACACTAGATGAGTTCACCTTTTCCCCCTCCAAGAAAGGGATATACCAGAATGTTTAAGATCGAAAAGATCACAGCTAGCAAGCATGTTACGGAAAGCGCAAAAAGTTCATGCTGCCCTCTCCGGCCCTCCTGATTTTTCGCTATTATCAACGATTTCATTAAAATCTCCAGCTAGAATCCAGAAAGATTTTCTTGTCAACGCAAAGGATATGAGAGAATCCCATACAATAGATCGATTAGGTACTTCGGGATCTCCATAAACAAAAGTAGCAAAAAAGGTGGCTCCTTTAAATGAAATAATTGTATCGATTACATTCTTAGAGAACGAGAGAATCTGAAGATCAACATCTTGTCTCCAGAAGAGAGCCAAACCACCACTGTTAGGTCTCTCCGGGGGAACTAGAAAAAGATGATCCTACCCAAGAAAATCAAGCTCTTTCAATACAAAGGGGTCATGATTCTTAGTTTCCATGAGGAAGATGACATCTAAGGAAGCTTTCTGATTAAGATCCTTGATCCGCTGGACTGTCATGGGCTTCCCCAGCCCACGACAATTCCAGCTCAACATAGCTAAGGAAGATCGGGCCTTCGCAGATGAAAATCCATCTGCTGTTTCTCGATCGGTGGGATCAAGACGATGGGAGGTGCTGACGAAGAGTTGGATTTTCGCTGCCGCCTTGACTGTCTTGTAGTATGTCTGTTGGAGGGACCCGCGCCAGCATGTAATTGAGCAAGGTTTTTTTTCTTGGTTCCCATACCCGAGAAGGATTTTGGGCTGAGTCTGATGTGTTGCGGGATGTATTTGATCTAGCAGGCCGTCCTCGTCTCCTTGGAAAGGGTAGAGATACATCATCTGGTCCTGCTACTTGGGATGTAGAGATGGCAATATGGAGAGGTAACGTTGCTAGTGTTGCACTTCCAGACATAGTAGATGCTAGAATAATATTTGATGTCGTTTCCTCCACTAAACCATCAAGTTCACTTTGTAGAACTCGTTGATGTCTTGCAGCTCTTTCAGTGGAGTTAGATACATTCATGTACTGGATGGTTGCATCCCGCAGTTCCTCCATGACATCTTTTGTAGCCGGGGTGGTCTGAGGTGTCTGACGGTCAGTGGTATTCCGGGGGGGGGGGGGGAGCAACTGAAGCCGTGAAAATTCAGTCTGCACACGTGTAGAGGAGGTTCCAAACACTCCAGTTGGGGACCTTGCTCTCCGTTGAAAGCTTGGAGACTGGCGGTTAGTAGCATCTTGAATAATGGAAGCCACAGTTTCATCTACTGTTCCATTGATTTCACTTTGTAGAACGCGTTGCTGTCTCGCTGCTCGTTCTGTAGGGTCATCAACATTGAGGTATCGAAGAGTAGTTCCCTGCAAATCTTCCAAAACCTCATTTGTAGTCGGAATAGCCGGAGGTGGTTGGAAATCAGTGATATTCAATTGCGTCCTAGGGAGGGCCGTGCAGGAGGGCTTTGAAAACGTTGGGATGTCACTTCTTGAACAATCTCTGGAGACTTAGCTCTCCATTGCAGGGTCGGAGGGTGCCGGTTTACTGTTCGAATCCCAACTCTTTCTCTATATTCTTGGGGGTTTTGCCGGCGACGTGAGTACGGGGGAGAGTTATAGGGTAGCTCCCTATGACCGATTGCTGGAGCAGGTATCTGTTGAGTGCCATCATTCTGAGAGTTACTTCCTGTAGGCATAATTTTATTAGGCCGTACAGAGTATGCAGAGATCCTTTCTCCGAAAGGTCTTCCATGGCGATCAACTCGTTGCTGGAAGGGGCGTGGTTGTCGAGATTCAGGGGCTCTCAACTCGTGTGCATGGTGACGAGGGCTATCAGTAGAGTGCGTTTTAATGGCATAGTTAGTCTAGGTCTCCATGGGTGGTTTCTTCTTGCAGATTTGTCTGTCTGGACAATGAGACCGAAGATGTGAGAGTTTGAAGCAACAAGAGCAGTAATTGCCTAATCCTTCATATTCCAGAGTGACAGTGCTTTCCTCTCCCGTGGCGAAGTCCAGTGCTGCTTTTATAACCAGTGGTTTCAGACCGTCCACCAAGACTCTGATACGAGCTGAGAAGCGGGAAACAACATAGTCTTCAAGTTCACCAAGCTCAAAGCCAAACTCTCATGCCAGTAATGTAGTGGTATGCCTCTGAGTGTTATCCAAAACGGTATCTGCGACGGGAAAGTGGGGGGAAATAATCGGTTCCCAGCGTTGAACTATAATCATCCAACAACCAAACTGATAAGGTCTGTGTCTTAGAACTTCTTTAATGTCCTCTTCTGGTTAAAGCGAAACTGAAAGCAATCTCTTCCAAGATCAATTCCAGTCGATAGGTCATTCATATTCCACTTTTTGGCGAGATAAGGTAAGACCGAGCTCATCTTTTGTTCAATAGGATTTGTGAGCCTTCCCACCAGTGTGTACATATTATCCTTGATAAGCTCAAAGGGGTCAAAATCAGGGGCACGGATTCTGATTCTCGAGGGAGCCGGAGGGTTGACTGCAATCGATTTACCTTTATCCTCTATTGAGTAACGTCTGGTCATTATGTGAAGAATGGTTTGAAAAGGGAGTCCTGCGTTGGCGTGTAGAAGAAGGCGTAGTATAGTAGTTTTAGTGGGAAGGAGTCAGAACGTTAAAGGGAAAGCAAGCCGATTTCCAGAAAAAAAGTAGGAAGCTCAAGTGATAAGAAGGAAATTTAGGAAATAAATCGGATGGTTGAAAATCATGGTTGATAAAACCGGGTTACCAAGTCTCTAGCTGCTTCCCTGCGCGGCGATGTGATGATCGGAGGAGGGGTTGTTAAGCGGCTAAATGGTTTGTTTTCTCCGGTTCTCGGAGGCATCGTGTGGCAAGGGTTTTCTCAGCCGGAGTAGTCTTCCGGTGGAGTAGGCGTTGCTGGTGGTACACGATGGGGTCGTGCTTCCCAGCACCGGCGTCGTCCGGTGGTACGAGCTCACACCATTTAAAGCTAGGGTTTTGCTGTTCCGGTCCCGTTGCCGTACTCGAGTCCGCTTTTCCGTCTTTCGGCTTAGGAGCGTGTGAGTTCGGTGGTGGTGGGTTTTCTCCTCCGGTTTACATCTGCCACTTCCACATTGAACCTGTGACTTGTTCCCTTTCAATGTAAGGCTCCTCCTCTCTATGTCTTTGTGTTTGGGGTCCGATAGTTCTTGTCGTACCTTGTGGACCTGTGTTGCAATTGCCTTGGACTACTCTTTTGCGTTTGTGAATCTGGGATTGGTGATTGCTGTGACTGAAGCGGTTTGACGCAAGTGCTGACCTCTGTTTTGTGTCTTGGTGCTGCACTCCTTGCTTGTGGTCGGAGACTTGGTCTCCTTGGGGCGGTGTTCACTCAGTTTCGATTGTTGGGTTCAGCATTGTTCAACTCCAGTCTCTGTTTTTGCTCGCTCTGTGGAGTCTTGTCTAATGCTGCTGACCTTGGGTAGGTTCTTGGGATCCTAACTATCTTCTGGGGGTTAAGCATTTGTTTCCTGCATTTGTCTTGGTCTTCATATCCCTTTTCCTCGCTTATTGTTGTAGCTTGTGGTTATACTTTGGTCCTAATGCTTGTTGTTTGTGTTTAGTTTAATTTCTGCAATTCTCTTCTTTGTTTCTATGTTGTTCTGTAGAAAACTAAAAATGGTATAATAAATTAATATTTTACCAAAAAAAAAAAAAGTCTCTAGGAAGGAGCGCCAGAGAGAAAAATAGTGTTCGATACACATGCAACTATAGAAGGAGCTCATCTTTGGCGTGCTCACAAACTTTTACCAAAAATTTGTACCATTCCTTTTTTATCAGCCCACTGGGCTTTTAGCATTAGTGTTACAAAAGATTGACACAAAAGTAGTTAATAATTGCTTCAATGACAAAATGCCAAAAATTTACAAAAAAATAAAAAGTAAAAAAGAAAGTAAAATTAAGTGAAGATTCTAACACAAAAGAAAAAACCCAGTTTGGGAATGACGAAGAAGAAAAATCATGAAGTAGAAGTAGAAGAAGACTCAGATTCTCTAGAGAATAAGAAATCTTTTAAAATCGACTGGAATTCCGTCCTAGACGACGACGACGACTGCAGCGGCGGAAAGGAACATCAAGTGCCGGAGTTGCTGATTGTCAACACCAAAGCTCCTCCTCCGACTCATCCGCCGTCATCTTCATCATCTTCTCTCCCCGAGATGGACTGTCACAGAAGCCTAACCGATCAGGCGCTCGACGAGCAGCTAGAGCGCAACAAATCTCACCTCGTGAAATTAGGTCCGAGTCTACCCGACAATGGTGAGAGAATCATCCTCAAAATCGATAGCCTTGAAGCAGAGAAGCAACGCAGGCTGTTACATCGCTCCACAATGGTTCGCATTCTCATTATTACAACTAGTTTGATTTTGTTTCTAATGTCTTGTCTTTTTGGATCCTAATTAATGTTACAATGTTGGGGTGTGGCCAAAACTTTATATTTCATCTTACAAGGTAGATTGTGTGTAGATGATTAATAGTCATGGTTAACTACACCAACTTATTGTGAAACCAAGTGGATGTTGTGATGATAGAGATGTGACTCTTTCACTTTAAAAAATTTGAAATTTTTATCCTATGAATGTGACTCTTTCACTTTTTTTTTCAGGATGCAGACAGAAGTTCAAAGCTCATGCATGCAACTACCTCAGGTATCTTTGTCCCATTTATAATCTCTTTATCAAATGTATGTTCGTGGTGGATCAGTTTGTTTTTAACTAATTAGTTTGGTTAAGTTCAAGTAACGATTAGGACCCTTTCTTGGAACTATTGTTTTACAATTTCCTTCTCACTAGTGAAGCTCAGAGTTTTGTGTCTAGTTTTTTAAAAGTTTTCATTTTTATCTCTCCCACATAGGTTCAGATGTCACGGCACGAGGGAATTCGGTTTCAACAGAAGGTTCTAGACAAGGGAATACAGACTCTAAAGAAGAAGTCTCACGGTCGACGTTTTCAGATTTTTTCAGTAAACCCAAAGTATGGAGAATCTATACATTTGTTATGCCATTTTGAGCTGTTTTTTGATTGGCTACTTGATGATGCAACTTTGTAACCTTGTCTTTTCAACAGCCGGATAACGAGTCAACGAGAGCGTTTTGTAAAGAACTAGAAGATCTGGGATGCGAAAGTGTGAAACCCAAGGCTGAGAAAAAGGTTGTGACTAGGCAGAAGAGCCGATGGCGGATTTTGTCAAATGCAGTGGAAGCTGAGTACAGTGAAAAGAAGTTTAATCATGAACTTAAAGGGAAGAAAAAACAAAAGGAATCTTCCACTTACTCCCTGCTTGATGATGATCGTGATTATGAAACCAATGGCCATGAAACTCCTAAGTCAGTTTCCTTTCTCCTTTTCCAACTGTCTTTCTGCTTCTATTTTGTTCTCAAGATAATGAGTTGTCATGTAATCTCTGTCGCAGGGAGTGGTCTTGGGAAGAATATCCATCACAGAGTTCAAAGCGCCGTAAGGTACTTCTTGCTTACTGCTGGTATATTGAATTTTTTGTACGCAATCGTTATATACTTTAGCCCTCAAAAGCATTTTCTAAATCATCTTCCTTTCAAAAGACTTCAGTTTTCAATCAAACATTGCTCTCTAGGTAACTTTTTCTGTTTATAAAACATTTTAAGTTTGTCAGGAAAGGCTTCCTACTTGGCTGTAGCATTTCTTTGGCTTCTCTAACACTCTCTTTACACTGACACATTTGTTGCTTCTAACTTACTGATAACATCCTCTGGAAAACTGTAGAAGGCAGATGATACAGTGATTAACATAGACGAAGAAGAACCTCAGCCTTCAACGTTTGCAGAGCAACCAGTTGAACTTCCTGAAGGGTAAAAGCTCTCTGTATTCTCTTTAACTTCATTAAGTTACGATTATTGGTTGTATATAATCTAGTATTTTGATGAATAATGCAGCTTACAGGAAGATATATGCTACCCATCAAGGTAAATTTATCTCAAGTTTGATCCTTACTTACCATAAGTCTCGATAAGGTTTCTCTTCACTTTATCACTATTGATACTGTTTCTTCTCTTGACTTTCTCGGGTGATCTAGTGATGATCCACACTTTGTTCAAGTTTGTCTTAAAGATCTTGAATGCCTTGCACCTCAAGAGTTTCTAACATCTCCAATCATGAATTTCTACATCAGGTGATTTTAAAACGATTGACTTAAAATATGTGTTATCTTGCAGTCATTTTCTTTAAATAAGTGTATACTGTGTTCACGCAAAAATTTTAACGTTTTCACTGCCCCTTTTTCTTTGGGTAGGTTCTTGCAGCAGCAGCAGGTATCTACCGGTTGTCACTTCTTTAACACCTATTTTTACAAGAAGCTCTGTGACGCAGTTACAAACAAGGTGATCAATGGTTTTCTAGTGCACTGTGTTTCGTTTGCATAATTCACAGTTTAATCTCTATTGCATTTTAAACCATTGTCTTTTCATTTCAATTTAAATAGGGAAATGACAAGGATGCCTCTTTTGTTAGGCTTAGGCGGTGGTGGAAGGGTATTGATTTATTCCGTAAGGCATATCTATTCATACCAGTACATGAGGAGTAAGTCTTACAACTTGATGAAAACAAAATCAAAATCGTTAGACGGTTTGATGAGATTTCTAGTTAATCTATGTATTCATCATGATTCTTATACCATGTCTCAGTGTCCATTGGAGCCTAATAATAGTTTGCATCCCAGACAAGGAAGATGATTCCGGATTGACTATACTTCACCTTGATTCATTAGGACTTCATCCGAGAAGATCAATTGTTGAGAATGTAAAAAGGTATGGAACCACCAGGAGCTTTTATCTTTTCACATGTTTGTCGTTTTTATGCATATATTGGTTCAATATGTTAATGAAGAGGCATATATGTCAACATTGTGCAGGTTTCTAAAAGATGAATGGAACTTTTTGAATCAGGATGATGATTATTCATCTAATCTACCGATCTCAGAGAAACTATGGAGAAACCTCCCACGCAGGATTAGCGATGCTGATATTAAGGTCAGTTCTTTTACCTTTGATAGTCCCATGGTTTAAGGAGCACATTCTAAAGAAGGATCATATCAATACGTTTTATGGTATTCTCTTTGTGCATCAGGTTCCACAACAGAAGAACGATTTTGACTGTGGTCCTTTTGTTCTCTTCTTTATCAAGCGGTTCATCGAAGAAGCTCCTCAAAGGCTGAAAAGGAAAGACCTTGGAATGGTGAGTGGTCTCATACTTTATTCCTAGTACTAAATCACTATATCTTTCAGTATTGTATTAACTTTTGTGCTTCAATTCATTCAGTTCGACAAGAAGTGGTTCAAACCTGACGAAGCCTCTGCTCTGAGAACTAATATCCTAAGCACACTCATCGATCTTTTCCGTCTGAATGACCAGACTGATCACCACAAAGACCAGACAGACAAGACATCTGATGACAATGCAGCATCCAAGTCAAGAGATTGCTCACCGCTCTAACAAGGTCTAACTTTTGGTTGTATAGACTGAGTCTCATATTTGTAGTTACCATGTTATATATTGTTAAAAAACGAGAGTTAAAAAAATTGAAATTGACATTTAAAATTGTTAAAGAACCTCTGAAGAAAAACTGAAATCTAATGAATGTTATTTCACAACATGGAGATTTAGTACATATTTTGCTATAATCTTAGAAATCTGACAGATTCAAGCAGATGCTTTTAAAGCGGTGCGGAACTGCTCAGGCACACGCATAACCGGTGCCTGAATCGCACCAAGCATGCCAAGCTGTCCACATGCAGCCATTTGATCATTGCCACGGCTAAACCGCATTAAAACAGTGCAGCCTCCTTCAGCCAGAACGTTACGGAACTTGATCATCTTGTCTTCATCGGTCTGTATGAACTGAGAACCACTGTGTGGGTTGAATTGAATAAGGTTGATCTTGCAGGGAATCCCCTGCACAAGCTCCACTAGCCTCCTTGCATCTTCCATGCTGCACAATCAGAGAGCCTTTAGTTCATGATGGTTTCAGAACTGAAGCTCAACGATGACTACTCATGTTTTGTAACTTACCTGTCATTCACTCCTGCAAGCATCACGTATTCGAACAACACTTTGTACTTGTGCATTGAATTGAGCTCTTCTCTGAGCGTCTCAAGGAGCAAAGATAACTTGTATTTCCTGTTGATAGGCATAATCCAGTTTCTAACCTGCAAGGTTCAATTTCAATGAGGTCAAATCATCATACATGAAATGATGATTGTCTTAAAAGAGACAAGAGTTGAAAAAAAGAACCTCATCGGTTGTTGCATTAAGACTGACTGCCAAAGCGCAATTAGATTCACGGAGAAACCGCTTCAGCTGAGGAACAAGGCCACTGGTGGAGACTGTGACCTTGCGTGGACTAAAGTGAAGTCCATTCTCATCTACCATAATGTTTGCAGCTTTTATAACATTGTCAATATTGTGAAATGGCTCTCCCATTCCCTAAAACACACACACACACTAGCTCCATGAGAAACTGTAGCTGCGACACAAGTATGTTGTTTCACGCATACCATAAACACGACATTTGTGATTGACCCAACTTCATCGGAAAGCAATCTCCTTGCGTAAACAGCCTGCTCAACTATCTCAGCAGCAGTGAGATTTCTCTTCAACCCCATCCTGCAAAAAAAAATCAGATAAACCACATACATCACACCAGGACTCGAAAGCAACTCAAGAGAATATATATTTGTTTACCTGCCAGTGTAGCAGAACTGACAATTCATAGCACAACCCACTTGACTCGAAACACAAACTGTCGTCCTGCCACGATCACAAGGTATAACAACAGTCTCGATCACAAGCCCATCATCCAACGTGAACAGAATCTGCAACATCCTGCGAGTTATGAATCAATCCCCAAATTCTCACTGAGATATAACAACAATCACTGATTTCAAAACACACTTGTTTTTGACCATTTATTCACCTTCCTAGTTCCATCTGAAGCGGAACGAACATCTTTGAAAGATAATGCCCCAAACTCAGCATGCTCACTAATCATTCTCTTGAAATCTTTGTTCAAGCCTACAAAAACGGAAACACAAAACTGGAATCAACACAAAAAAAAAAAACATCTGGGGAAAGACAGTAACAGTAGAGACAAAACCTTCAAGCTGATCAACATTTTGTGCCCATATGTTGTCTTTGTATAATCTCTTCCACAACATCATAGCTTGTCCGGGTCGAAACCCATGCGATTCAACCCATTCCTACAAAAATAGAGATTGATTGACCCAATTCCCAAATCAAAAGAAGATGAACATTTGACTTGATTCAATTAAAAAGATGAAGAAACGTACTTGGAGAGAAGCATAAGTCATACCCTTCAAGATCACCTTCTTGTTATCATCATCTCTCGTTGCTACAGAACCTATTAATCATCGAAAGTTACAACATTTCTCAACAAGTTAACCAATTCGAACAAGCCCATGAATCAAAGAAGTCACCTTTAGTTGATGGGAACTCGTAGTCGAGTGCGGGAAGATAAGCTGCGGAAGAAGAAGAGAAGGAAGCGAGGCTTCGGGATTTGAGGAAAGTAATGGAATTGGTAAGGCGGTGATTGCGGAGGGGAGATTGTAAGGTTAGGCTTAGGGTTCTGGTGAAACTCGGCGTTGAAGAGAGTAGCGTCGGAGAAACAACGGTGATGATTCCCAGACGCCTCATTGTCGTCGACACACGAACCATTATCTCAACTCCTTTCTCTATTTATCTTTTTTTTTAAACATAAGTTCCTTCCGTTAACTACGATTTAACTTAATGAAATTCAATTCAATAAATTGTCCCAATTGTATTATTTAGGGTTTAGAGGATGAATGGTTACTGTTGTAGATGCTGTCCACAGCATAATTTCTTTCTACAGCAATAAACCTAAGTTCACAGATGGTTAAAAAAATAATGGGTCCTTACTCTTGATTCTTAATACACACTAGATTTTGACCCGCGCTACCGCGCGGTTGTTTATTTTTGTTTATAGTTAGTTATATAAAGAATTTTTTTCACTTGTAAATTGGTATATATTATAGTAATCACATATTTACGATATGTATAGTAAATGTTTTTCAAACCTAATAATATTATATAATGAGTGTTTTAATTAAATAGATTGTTTCAAAATTTCTTTATATTACATGTTTTTCAAACATGTGTTTTCTTCTATATTTTATTCTTTGTTAGATTAGTATTTCATTTTTAGATAAAGTAATATAAATAGAGCTTGATTAAATATTAGTGTATTTTAATTTGCAAATATAATATAAACTTCGAAGAAACGTTTGTTTTTTCTTCTATATTTTATTGTTTGTTAGATTAATATTTCATTTTTAAATAAAGTAATATAAATAGAGCTTGATTAAATATTAGTGTATTTTAATTTGCAAAGATAATATAAACTTCGAAGAAATTTTTGCTAAAAATTAAACTTATAGTTTCATAAATTAATATTATAAATAACTTTATTAAAAAAACCAATTTTTTAAACAATTTTTTTAAACAATATAATTTTAAAAATTTACATCGAAATAAATTTATCTAATATATGTAGCGTGTAAATTAAGGTATATAAATATTTCATATTACTAATCTATGATTTTTGTTAATATATTGTGGATGCATTTAACTATTATTGACATATTTCCTTCTAAATAATAGAAGATTCCTAAACTTATATCTATTCACATATTTTGTGTGACTAAGTTGGAAGGTGTGGGGTATTTACCAAAACCAAATTGTTAAGCGTATTATAAACTATAATAATGATAAGATTATTAGAGAGTTAATGTAACATAAGTTTCTAGTAATAGTCTATTTTTAAAAAAATCACACATAAATCAAGTCATGACTTCTGTTTTAATATATAAGATATACGTATATATAATATATACATACACATATCTTATATATTAAAACAGAAGTCATAACTTGAATTCATGTGTGATTTTTTTAAAAATGGACTATTACTAAAAATTCATGTTACATTAACTCTCTAATAATCTTATTATTATTATATCTTATGAAAAATCATATGTATAATAACAAAGATACGTTTAACAATTTGGTTTAGGTAAATTACCCCACACTTTCTAAATTAGTCACACAAAATATGTCAATAGATATAAGTTTAGGAATCTTCTGTTATTTATAAGGAAATATGTCAATAATAGTTAAATGGATCCATCATATATTAACAAAAATCACAGATTCGTAATATGAAATATTTGTATACCGTAACAAAATTTACACACTATATATAGTAGCTAAATTTATTTCAATGTAAATTTTTAAAATTATATATTTTTTTACAAAAAAGAAATTATTTTAAAAAAATATTTTTTAATAAAATTCCTCTTTAATAAAATTCTTTATAATATTAATTTATGAAGCTATAAGTTTAGTTTTTAGCAAAAATTTCTTCGAAGTTTATATTATCTTTGCAAATTAAAGTATACTAATATTTAATCAAGTTTTATTTATATTATTTTATCTAAAAATGAAATACTAATATAACAAACAATAAAATATAGAAGAAGAAACAAACACATGTTTGAAAAACATGTATAATATAGAAAATTTGAAACAATCTATTTGATTAAAACACGTATTATATAATATTATTATGTTTGAAAAATATTTACTATACATATCGTAAATATGTGATTACTATAATATATACTAATTTACAAGTGAAAACAAAATGTTTATATAACTAACTATAAACGAAAACAAACATCCGTGCGGTTGCGCGGGTCAGAATCTAGTATGTATATTAAGAATCAAGAGCAAGGACTCATACAATAATAAAACCCTAAAGCTATACGTATGTAAATATTATATCTGCCATAAGTAAGAGTAAAGATATGATAAGAAAACAGTATAGTTAAAAAAAAAACAGTATAGTTCATCTATTTCTCTTCTTGCTTTTATAATTTGATTTGACAATTAATATTCTTCTTGTTCGTCTAGTTAAAATATATTTGTATTTATTTAATTTATACTTTGAATATTCATAATTATTTGTAGGGTTTGTTCTTAGGGATTCATTATTATTTGTAGATATGGTTTGTTCTTATAGTTTATTCGTACAAATTCCTTATTATTAATTATGTTGTCACTAGTCTATTTATATAATTTTACAAAATATTGGAAAATAATAACAATAATTTTTAAACAACATGGATATGACATCATTTTCTTAAAAAGAGGTCAATATTTTCTAACATAATTAATCTAGTTTACGAACATTTTTAAAATTGATATTTTTTTATTTATTCAATAAAAACTTCAGTTATTATAAATTTTATTTCATATTAATTAGTTTGTTATTTAATATATGCATATAATATCAATCTACAACTGATTTATACCAATCATACTTTTAAAATCTAAAAGCCAAAATTCTAAAGCAAAAATATTTACAGCTACAACAAAAAATCTACAGCTTTAATTTTACAGCAAAAAATTAAATTTATAGCCGTTACCAATCAGCCCCTTAGTATTTAGAAGATGTGGTTAAATTTACAAAAATCTATATGAAATATAAAAATAGAAATAATACGTTAAAAATCTATCATAATATTAGAATAAGTAAATATACACAATAAGAGAACCAAATAGTTCCAAATCTGATTTTAATCCGAGAACCTTAAATTCTGATTTTTTTATTGGAATTAACCAAAATACAGAACCAAATAGTTCCAAAACTACCTCGGATTTTAACAATTCCTAACTTTGTTATCTAAAACGAACCGAGAACCAAAATAATCAAATCAGAACCAAGAACTGAATGCTTAGAGCCATGTGAATGATAGTATTTGATTTACAGTAGAGACAATTAGGTGGATATAATTATATTCAATACTTTTAGTAGTTTAAGACAACTCATACATATTTTCGAAATTAAATTACGGTTTATAAACTCAAAAATATGGAATACAAATACACTACACTTGTTGACAAAAAAAAAACAAATACACTACACTGAGTACGATAGGCATATCAAAGTTTGAATATTGGTCAATATATGCGTACGTGATGAACTCTGATGTAAAGTAAAACTTTACTCCAGGGCAAGAGCAGACTATTAAATTATGAAGTTTTCTCATAATTGTCATTTCAACTTATGAACATTTCTCTCTTCTTCTCGTGAGTCTTCTACTTGATCTTGAAGACTATATAGCTAAACAACCGTCGAAGATTGAAGTAACTGTGAAGGGGATAAAGAATATTACATATGCATAAATGATTAAAATATGTCAAATATGCCAAATAGTGTTTACTAGATGAAGAGGTTTTTTGAAGACATGATAGTTGTGTTGAAATCCATTCAAGAAAAAAAATTTCATAGATCTGTGAAGAAGAAGAAAGGTCAAAAAGCCGACCAAGAATAATTCAAACATGTACAAGCTTCGCACATGTGAGATACATTAATGGAAAAACAACATGCTAAAATAAGGGTTCACTTCGGCAGTATTTCCCGAATCAAGAATGGGGACAAAGGACAAAAGTATTTAGTATTGATGATGTTCAGAGGTTGAGTTTGCTTGACATGCGCTTTAGAAACAATGATAGGCATAGTGGAAACATCTTGCATTCAAACACAAATGGGGGAAGGTTAATCCCAATTGATCACGGTAAAATGCTTTCCTACAGAAGTATGAAGTATTTTAATTTCTTGTTTTCATTTTATTATCCTTTGAAGCTAACACTTTAGAAGACATTGTTTGATTTTATGTTGTAAGATATTTATGATGGCAAGATGTATAACATGACTTCTATTTTGGTATTTTTAGTGAAACAGTTACAGCTTTAATTGGACAACATGGGCTTAACCATCCATTCCGTATCCATGTTATATGGTAGATTATGTGAAGTGTTTAGATGTGAAAAATGATCTCGATGTTTTGAAGGAAAATGGGATAGAAATGGGAGTGAGGTCTAAATATGTTTACAAAGTTCAAAACTCCATATCAGAGGGAAATATGTGGGTTTCCCTTCTCATAGATCATATAAAAAATTTGGGTTTTAAGAATATATTGATATATTATCTAATTCTTGACTCAATTGATTGAAATGATATTAATGTTTGCGATTACATTGTAGACAATGGACGATTAAGTGTATTTGGTAAAGAAATATGTGATTATCTTTAACTCAGACATAAATGGAGCACATCTAATCTTAATTGACATAGAGAATGATTTCCTATGGATGTATTTTTAATTTCATGATTTTTATCATTTCAATCTATCATTTTGGAAATTCGTTTTATTTTATTTTGTGTAACACTACTGATGATAAGTAGAATGTGTTTTTTTTTGTATTTTTAGTGGAATAGTTACAGTTTTTTTTGAATGAAATTGAGTCAAGTAGCTATCACATATCCATGTTGTATGGTAGATTATATGAAAAAAGTTAGATGTAAAAAATGATTTCGATATTTTGAAAGAAAAAATAAGCAAAATCTGAGCAAAATCTAAATATATTTAAAAAATTCAAAACAAATTCCAAAAGCAGATTTGTTTGGTGGATATACTCCTAAAGAGATTGGAGACTAACAATAAATTATATCACAACAACAAAAGAACTATTACATGATAGGTTTGACATCAGAATAAGAGGTGTGTATGAGATATACAAATTATATTACTTGTGATTTATATATTTTTTTTTTTTATAATTTAGGGTTTTGTGTTTATATATATTCACAATTATAAGAGGTGTGTATGAGATATACAAATTATATATTTAAGTTGTTGGTTAGTTTGTTTGTAAGTAATTTTTATTTTGACTTTTTATGTAACCATTTCTTGCTTGATTTAAACTATTAAATATAGGATTTTAGTTTGTAGGGGAAAAAAAATCATAATTATTTCTATAATCTATTTGAGATCAGCTACCAAAAAGTTTTTGTTGTCAAAATAAGCTTTGAGATTTGATGTTAGATCAAGTGATAGCGTCATTGATATATTTGACAGACCAATTACTCGCATGTACCACTAAATTGACTTTAACTGATATATATATATAGTATGAAAGTTGTGTGTTTACCAAAAAAAAGTATGAAATTTGCAAAAGAAAAGTTTAGAAGTGATGGCTGGAATTCTTTTGTGAATGTTGTTCCATCTTTTTGTGAGAAACATGACGCTGATCTTCTCAACATGGAGGACGATTTCCTCGATCCAAGGAGGCCACGCAAAAAGACCAACATTACCAACTTGCATCATTACCAAGTCAATTGTTTTATACAGTATTGGATATGGAACTTCAAGAGTTTAATGGTCGCTTTAACGAGGTAAACTCTGAGACTCGTTTGCGCATCAGCTTTAAGTCCTATTGATTCATTCCGTGAGTTTGATAAAGAAAAGTTATTGAGACTGGCTAAATTCTATCCTGAGGATTTTAGTGTTGTGGAGTGCACATCACTTAAACAGCAATTTGACATTTATATTGATAATGTATTAGAAGATGAAAGGTTTGCTGATTTGAAACATCTTGGAGATTTATCGTGGGTAATGGTAGAACCCAATAAACATCTTTCTTTACCTTTGGTGTATGGGCTTTTGAAGTTATCATTGACTTTCCCTGTTGCTACTGCAACCGTTGAGAGATTTTTTCAGGAATGAATATCGTATCGGTGATCAGTTTCTAAGTGATTGTCTTATTTGTTTTATTGAGAAAAAAATATTTGAAGATGTAGCTAATGAAACCATTATAAGACGATTTCAAGCTATGAGTGATCGTAGAATACATTTGTAATTTTTTCTGATACATTTGTAGTTTTTTGGCTATTTATACATTCTTAGTTTTTTTTTTTCTGACCCCAGTAGAAATAATTCTTGGCTCCGCCACTGGATGACCTAGAGCAGAAGAAAGTCGTGGGAATTATTATGAGACTATATATAGACTATAGAGAAACTACTGCTGTTACTAATATAGAAGCTAAAGAAGTGCTTTGGTGTGGCATCACCAAGTTGGTTCTTGTCATGCCATCTAGAAACCGTTCTTGTGGATGGTCATTACAGATTTGTACTGTCATCGCTAAGGTAAAAATAGTTGTTATTTTCATCTTTTAACTATATTTGTTGTATTAAAAGGACAGACTCAACTATGAAATGAGTTAACACATCATTTCTCTTTTAACATTCACATGTACTTGTACACAAGCGGTTTAATCAAACAGAAAGGAACGATCTAGATAACTCTTGTGTGAATGAGTTTGTGATTCATGAAATGCTTTGTATCTACAACTCATAGTGACACGAGTAAACATGACTCCAGGGAAGAAAATACATATGTGAAAATGTTTACTATACTTAAAATTAGTTTGAATTGGGAGGAAACAAGTAGTGTCTTGTGGAGGAAGCAATATCATGTCTGAACAAGGATGCTTTAGAAAGTTTCTTGCATATACGCTCATATCTAGCTAACTGTGTATGAAAGATATGCTTAAGATTACCAGTATCTCAAGAAAGATCCAGCGTCTGTTATCACAAATGGCAAAAAGCTGACTGTTACTTAGTAGTGACTTCATCAGAATTACAACATTATTGCAAAAGAATTCCACATAATCTTGATCAGTGCTAGCCTTTCCTAAACCAAACTAATTTCTTACATTATCTCAGACTCACAACCACAGTTTTCTTTTTATAAACAAGACACATTTTGGCTACTCAACTACTCAAGGTCCAAACCAAACACCTCATAATGTCATAAACCACAGAGTTCTCTGACGCTAGCAATCTACATCACTCTAAGTGAAGACTTAGAAGTATACAAAACTGAAAAACTATAAAGACAATCATCCCTGCTTTTATGGTCCTTAAGCTTTTCCATCTACCTAACAAGACCCATTAGTCGATTCAACTAACAGCAATAATTGGATCTAATTACACCAAAACCGGAAGTTCAGAGACAAAAAAGGAAAGACTTACTAGTATTTTCAGCACTCCAAAATATCTATCTTATTAAAGTAGAAGTACTTTAACCTTTTGTTTGGAAACATGGATAGCAGTATTTAAAATAAGTAAGTTTGGAAACATAGATATCAATATTTAATAAGATCTGGTATTTATTGTTACAAAGATTTGCTATCTATCTTATTAAAGTAGAAGTACTTTAACCTTTTGTTTGGAAACATGGATAGCAGTATTT
>CAKOAT010786264.1:108852-142994 GCA_932364175.1 Eruca vesicaria subsp. sativa | reverse complement strand
AGATTTCCAGGTATTTTTATTTTGGTTTGAATTTCGGGTCGAATTTTTTGGTTCGAAAAATTGAACCGGACACAAATAAATTTATATAGATAAACAAACAGTTTCTATGTTTCTAGAACTAAAAAAACTAAGAACGTAAAGAACCAAAAAAAGCTGAACCGAAAATCACAACCCAGTCCTATTATATTCAATATGATAGTTCACATACAACGTGGATCACAATATCTTAAACACAGTAATAATCGATGAGTTCTGAATTTATTACATTTTCTCAAATTAAGTTAAACCCGCGCCGGTGCGCGGGTCAAGATCTAGTTGTTATTATTATTACTAGTTGAAAAAAATATGCTGGCTAAACTGTAAAGTTACGCATTTTAAAATATCATGAGCATTGCCGTCTTTAGTTTCCTCTTCCTATTTTTCCAACAACTATTTACAGGTGTACGGTGAAGATAACATTGTAAAAATAAATGGACGGTTTATGTTAAATATAGGACTGGACTAGAACTTGGAACTGGACAGGTTTTAAACGAACCGTTTCTTCTGCCAAAGCAAAAAAAAACCTCAACTTTCATCAACACGTGCATAATCAATCTACTTGGGATTGTTTCTGTTAATATGTTTTTCTTTTTTGAATTTTCAAGACGGTGAAAAATGGAAATTACGGAAATATGGACTAACGGTAATTTTGCACGTGAGCTAGTGAAAAAGGAAAACTAAACAAACGGCTATAAAATCTGATGACGATCGTAGGGTTTGATTGCAACGAGAGACCAGATAGTATATATCGTAAACACAAACCATTCTTCCTCTCACTTTCTCTTCTCATTCATTCAATTCTAAAACTCTCTCTCGCTCTCTCTTTAGTTTCCTCAAAACTTGATATATTTTTGCTGTGTATCTCCGAGTCCGATCACAATGAGTATGATGTATTACGGTGATCTCACGGAGACGTGGTCGAATTTCTCTCTTTTGGTGGATGAAGCGGTGCTTTTGTACGAACAACAACACAAGCGAACTTCGGAGAAAAAGACCGTTTCTTGGAAACAAGAAGACGAACAGAGAATCTTCTTTCACTTCCCAAGAAGACCAAGATCTTCATCGTCAAAGAAACCTCTTCAAAACCTTATCATTGGCGCTTCTACTTCTTCTTCTCAGCTCTTCGATCTTAACAAGATTCCCTCAGAGAAGACAAACCCACAAAACCCTAGTTCCCTATCACCATCATCTTCCTCTTCGTGCCTAACAGAGAACAACACAAGCCGCAAGAGACGTGCCGTGCAAGAAGGAAACCCTAGTTTCAAGAAAGCAAAGGTCTCACCTTTCTTCTCATGGGAAGGGAAAGACACGCCTGATTGGGTTGTGCAGTTGATGAAAAACATGAAAGGAGCATCAGACCCGATGCTAATCTTTGAGAAGACTCTCTTCGAAACAGATGTCAAACCAAGCCAGAGCCGCCTCTCAATCCCTTTCCACAAACTGATCCGAAAAGACTTTTTGACACCTGTTGAGACGAGAATCATAGAGGAAGACATCAACAACAACGAGAAGATGGGTGTGGGAGCGGTTCTTGTTGATCAAGGCACTAGGAAGTGGGGTGTGTTTCTCAAGAGATGGGAGATGAACGGTTCTTGGAACTACGCTTTGGTTTGTGGGTGGAATGATGTCGTGAAGGCTAATGGGTTGAAAGGTGGCGACAGCATTAGTCTTTGGTCTTTCAGGTGCCGAGGAGTCCTCTGTTTTGCTCTTGTTCCTCTTCCCATGTGACTCTGAGTATCTCTTCCTCTGTCTGTGATGACTTTTTTTTTACTTGAGGCGATTCTGTTAGGTGCCTTCTCAGAATTGTAATTATCAAGATTAGGGTTTTAGTACAGCTGTGTTTTATCTTAAAACACCTTGTTTATCTCAAGTAATTTTTAGTCGTTGTTTCTGATTGTGTACTTTGAATTGATGAATGTTTTGACATGAATACGTTCTTGTCTTACAAGTTTCAGTTTATTGATAGTTTCATTTATCTTACTTGAATCTTCATGAATTAAACGAAATTTAACTCAGTTTAATTGTATAAAGAGCAAGAACAATATAAAACCAGGAACAAAAATGTATTGCCAAGACAAGTTTCTGTTTTTGGCAAGTATATACATGTCTCTAAATACAAATTGCATCGGCCCTTAAAGACTTTAAGTTACAGTCTTGCTTCTTGCAGTTCTATCTACCTATTATTTCCTCTTTGGCTCTTTCTGCTGCATTCACTCCTTTGAAGAATATTTTGGTTGGTTTTCTCAAACTTGATGCAAACTTTTATTCCTCATCACGCTTGTTCCTGATAGGCTCCTTCTTGATTGTGTCATTTTTCTTCTTCTTCTTGCTGATTCTTTAGCACTTTTGCTCCACTTCTGTTTAAGTTCTAGAATTGTGCTCTCACTGGATCTTGTACTTTAGCATTCAGTGACTTCTTCCTTTGAGGTGACATGGAAGTAGTCAAACTATATCAAACTCATAAGCCAAAGAAGATAGGTCAGACGGTAATTCTTTGCAAGCCTTAGAGCTGCATGTGCTTAGAATATGTAAATTATAATAACTAGATCTTTTGGCCGCGCTACGCGCGGCTAGTGTGTTAAACAAATTTTCTAATCATATTGTTATATATGATATATTGTATAACTTTTTTTATAACACTGGTGCAATGGAATATATTGTATAATTAAACTTATAATTAAAAACAAAAAATAGAATGTTAAATTAAATAAAAAAATAACGATCGACAAAATCATTGTAGTTAATGCAAGTAAGAATTCACAAGTAATACTAATAATGAACAATTTTTGTTTATAAAGTATAGATTTTTTTCATTTTTTTTTAACAGAACCCTCATTTTTAATGTTTTTATAAATAACTTACATAATAATTACTGTAATATTTTAGTCTGTAGTTTTATATTTTCTATCTTCAAAATATTGGTAGAAAATAATAACTATCAAAATCTGAAAATTAAGTATATAAATGAATTGAATTTTATTTAAATTTAAAATGATATTATATAAATTTAAGATTTTGTATATTTTCTTGTTAGGAATAATGTTTATTTATTCTGTTTATTTATAAACGGGTTGATATTAATTCATCTTTGACATAAATGTTTGGAATACCAAACCGAACATTTACGTGACATTGCAGTTAGGTTAATGGTCACATTGATCCAACTGGATTATAAATTTAATTTAATTTGAAGTTAAATATCTATATATATATATATATATATATATATATATATATATATATATATATGTATAAATATAATATTATTTTATAAGAATTTTTATCATTGTTTGAAGCTAAAATGATATGGAAATAAAAGGAAAACTTCAAAAATAATAAAAATATAATGAAAATAATTTATTTAAATAGATATTAAAAACAATACAGGTTTATATGAAAGTATTTTTAAAATTTACATTTTTAACTTGAATATGAAAAAATGAGGGTTTAGTATCAAACTGAACCATCGGTTTTAGGGAGTGACCAGTTCTTAAATCAAATTTGTTGAAATTTAGCACAACTCAAAACTGTTTAGAAGAGAGAGAGTCTTGATCCAACCAGCTGATTCCAGTTTTTAAAACACTTTTTGTCACTCAGCATCGTTTTTAATAACAAACTACAAAATCATTTTAGGAAACATATTTTTTTATTATGAACTTATGTCAAAAACCATATACATATTTAACTGAAGTTGTTATTTATTTTATAACCATTTAAAAAATAATAATTGCCATCTTATTTTTTTGTTTTTCAAGTTTCCAAAGACTATGTAATATGAACCAAACTGTATGCATTGAATAGATCAAAATATAACTTTATAATCAAGACATAAAAATTTGTGTAACCACCATAATTATACATTTGAGAAAAGATATTCATTCGAACTTGAGAAAATTAATTTTTTTTTATTTAAAGAAATTATAACACTGCGTTTTCTATTCTGCTATATCATCAACAACCATCATAGATACCCCTCTACAATAGCATTTTGTAAATGCTATAAAATATACATACACGATAGCAATATTAGAATGATATTATTAACTTAACTATATCAATACATTTTTGTTAAAAATTGATTTGTTTACATATTCGTGCAGTCCCTTAGTTATTATTTGAGAATTGATTTTGGCGCTTGTCATCACCACATTAATTTTCCAAGAAAAAGGATAACATGGCATACTAATAAATATGACATGGGTTGACGCTAATTATAATATGGACATTTACATTAATTATTGTTTTATATTTTTGGTAAGTTTCTAAAATATTGTAATAACTCATATATCATCACAAATATAACAATAAATAATAATAGTAAAATAAAATAGAATAACATTTTAAATTTTTCGAAATATTCTTAAATTTATTTTTATAATTTGATAATTTTATAATTTTATAATTCTTATTACTAAAATAAAATTCAAAATTATATAATTCTAAAAAAATATATATAATTTTCTAATCCCATTACTATGAGTTTCTTTTATATATCTACAAATTGTAGAAATATTATTTAGTTTTAAATTTTGATATTATATACCTAAAAATTAATAATGTTTATAGATAAAAATATTTCTTAGATTATAGTGTTAAATATATACATATATATTATTTAATGTAAATTTAAATAAAATTATATTTTAGCATAATTGTTATATAATTAAATTAAAATTAAAGTATTGTAAGGAAATAATAAAATAAAATAAAAAACGAACATTTACTTATAGGTCGGGTAAGCAAATGAACGCAATCATAAAATACATTTTAAATGTTACCATTTTTAGATTATAATGAGATTTTTACCATTTTTAATAATTTATAATCGTTTAAAAAATTATAAATATAACATATAAAAAATCTATTTTTATTATATTCTTAATGTGATTGTTTAATTTCTTTTAATATATAAAATTAAACAAAAGGATACAAAATTGTTATTAAATTTGTATTATTCATAATCATTAATTGTTATATATATGTTAATCATATTAGGTAATCGTGTAGCTTTTATTTAAGCAAAAGAAAAATATTGTTTTGTACACTACTTATCATTTTGATAGTTAGTTTAATAAAAAGTATAGTATATAATTATATTGACCAATTTATTTTTCTAAGGATTCTGATAATCATTCTAATGATGACACTTGGCTACAAAATATATTGTAATCTCCAGGATTAATATATAGGGGATATTCGAGTCGTCGTTATAAATTATCTTAATAATTTAATAAATAATTAGATGGAAATGTGTTTACTTTCTAATTAGTTTCAAATATTCTGTTGTTTTCGAGATTTCTAATTAGCTAAATACATAAAAAAGACATTCATTATATTCGATATTGACATCTTTGGAATTTTATTACAACTAATCTATTAATAACATATAATTTTTTAGCAATATCAATAAAGGAATATAGTTCTATGCAAGATAGTTTTGTAACTCATGTATATCTCCAAAAGCAATGAATTAAAACAATGGCAAAAGTTTTGTTGCTTCTCATATAACCCAATAGCAAAAGTACATACACCTTCCGTTTTATGAAAGAATAAACTTTTGTTTTTTTTTGGAAAAGAAAACATGCTTTCAGTTTATATTTTAAATGAGGTTCTAAGCAGTAACTCCAATGGGAACATTCTTGAGTCTTGAAGTTCCGTAAAGGGTTTCTTCGAAACGGATAATCTCGTTCTTTGAACCATAAGCAACCTGAATTCTGTCTTCGAGGTTGACGATGGTCTTGTCGAGCACAGAGGTGTATCCATCACTGCTGAACCCACCAGCATTCTCAATGAGCAGGCCAAGAGGAGCCACTTCAAACAACAGCCTTAACTTTGCCTTAGCCGTAGGAGAAGTCACATTCGTGAAGATTCATTTCTCCTTCACTATAATCTGCATACCATAAAAAAATGAAGTGTTTAACTCAAGTTTTTCATTCCACAGTAGGATATGAGATTTAAGAAACATAAACATTTTTAAATTGATTTTAATTGTTAAAAAATAGACAATTCAGATATCTTGTATGGGCCAAACATATTTCATCCGACTGTGCCTAAAACCGGCCAAACATGTTTTAAGAGCCAAAAACGAACAAACCTGGTTAACATCAGGAACCATTCCTCCTGTGTATCGCAGTGTGTACTTCTCTTTCACGTAGTAATCAATCAACTGATTTTCACAATAACATTAATGTAGAACAATTAGAAAAAAATTCAGAGAATTGTACAGATTAATGAGTAGATTAAAGCAGAACAAAAGCAAGAACCTTGCTGTATTCAGAGTTGTCAAACGTGGTTCTCAAGTTTCCTGGTGAGAACATTTTCCCTTCATTGATCTCTGTTGTCTCCTTAACATGCTGCCACTTCCCTGAGTATACATTTTAACCTTAGTCTAAAGCTACCAAAGAGTGAATCATTTTAGACCCTAGATTAGACACAAAAGCAGAGGAGTACCTTCATCAAGAAGCAAGAACTCATGAGTTCGTGGAAACCCTTTAACAGCCAAAACATAAGTGGTTTTTGGACCATAGATTCCCATGGCTTCAGCCACTTGATCTCCTCCAGTGACTCTGGTTAACTTATCACCAGGCCAAACTCCAAAGATCGTTCCCACGGTGAAGTTTGTATCCACAATGCTGGATCCATCCAATGGATCAAACGCCACACTAAACCCACCTTCCACTAACCACCCATGTCTTGAAGCTCAGGTACTTCTTCAGAGCAAGCGTACTTACACACGTGTGAGTATTGCAAAGCCTATAAAAACCAAACACAGAAAATCAAAAACCTAATGAGCATGAAACTTGAGACACAAGTTATCAAAAAAAAACCTCAAAGAGAAGCTTATCAGCGACTCGACAGCGAGTTGTTCATCACCAAAGGAGTTAACACAAGAAGCTGTGCTAACTTTGAAAGCTATCGTCCTCAATGCTTCTCCCATACACATCAGCAAAGTTCTCAGGCCCGGCCCTTGTCTGGTGTTGCTTGTGTCAAAAACTCTTCCTATACACACACCCTGAGAAAGTAATAAACTTAATCTTTGCCGAAAGAACTGACAGTTCAATACATAATATAATACAATAAACAAAACAGGCTCACTGTCATCAAAAAATACTTCTACCTGTAAAAATTCAGAGAGAGATGGAATCAGCCAGCTACACGGATAGTTGTGAACTTTAAAGTTTCCTCTTTAATCAAATTGATCCACCTAGCTGCATCCTCAAGACTTTTTGCTCCTAACTTTATATCAAAGAAAGCTTTACATATGGAAAGATGTTCAAGTTTTCATCAAAGAAACAACATAAATTACCTTACCTTGAGTTGATCATTGTGATTAGAAGTATTGTACAGTGTAAAAATGAAGAACGCCTGCAAAAGAGTGACAAAAAAATTTACAACAGAAGCATTAAAAAAAGTTGAAATAGATGACATACTTTTCTATGAACACTTTCCTTTCCATTTTCAGTAACACGGATACACAAATCTATCACCGCACTTCTTCCACCATCCTGTTCAAAAAAAAACACAAACTTTAAAGTATAAAAAATGATGGGCAAAGTAAATTTAAAAAAAAAGAAGAAAGAACCTTGGTTTTGGAATCGTCTGGCGCGTGAGGGAAACATGTTCTTCGCGTCAGCTTCCTACCGGCTAGCTCCCGACCCGGCGGCGGTTTCTGAATGCTCTTAATAGCGTGGGGCTTCTTAATAGAGACTTTTCGGATTCAGATGCTAATGTTAATCGTTTTCTTGGGTTGGATGATGGACTTCGCAGAGATAACAACGGAGAGAATAATCTTGATTCGAGTGCTAAAGATGATGACGGCGGCGGGTCCATTAAAATCGGTAAGCAGCAGATCCAGGAGCCTCCGCAGACGCAGCAGGGAGGAGGAGGAGGTCAAGATGTGCATAGTATGCCTGATTCTCCGATGCTTGATACATCGTCTTCGTTTGGGTCGACTTCGTCTTCTCCTTTGCCGGCGAATCTTCCGCCGATTCGTGTACACGTGGAGGAAGCGGGTGGGGTTAAGGGGGTGCAGGATCAGAGGATGGGGATAGAAAAGCAGTTCGAGAGATTCAACTTTGGGAGTAAGCAGCAGGTGAATCAGCAGGAGGATGGATTCGCGGCGATCTCTCTTCCCGCTGCTCCGGCGACTGTACCAAATGAGTTCCAGACGAAAGTTTTCTCTGATGATGAGAGATCTGATCACGGTGTCCCGGCTGGATACAGGAAGCCTCCGACTCCACGTTCTCAGCCGCATAATCTACCGCCTCAGCAGGTTCATAATGTGACCTACGTAATTTTCAGATGTAAATCTGGGTGAAGAAGATGAAAATTATTTATTGACGAAGAGGTGGGTGAACTGATCTACGATCCCTTTGAGAAGTGGAAAAGTCGAAGAACAAAACGAAAGGATTCCGTGAAGCATTGTTCAGACTCAAAAAAAATTTAGAAATCCAAGCTGAAAGCATTCGCTGATGTGGCCGAATGAAATATCATGATTGGTGGATTATAATTGTCGACGTGGACAGCTTCAGAGGGGTTTATTAAGCCCTTTTAATAGAGTTAGATTCAGTTCTGATGTTTATTAATTACTAGTATGTTCAACCCGTATTAAGTACGGATACTTTTCCTTGCTTTTCAATAAAACTAAAAGGTTATTTTTCTTTGTCTACAATTAATAGCAAAACCTCCTCTTTAGTTCAGCATAACAGAGACATCATCAATATTTATGTTGTTGAAAAATACAATAGTATTTATATTTCATAAAAATAGTTTTGAATAATTATAAGAATTTTTTTTTTAATTAGGAGAAAATAATTGATGATAACATGATATCGCAATTTATCTATTATTAAAATTAGTTAAAACTTATTGCATAATTTATATTTGGTTGACCAAAATATGAGATAGTATACTAATAATTTAACATAGTTAAACATATATAACTCATTACTTAATTTTTTTTACTTTATTTCTGTTTTACCAAATTTAAATGACTTCAAGCATATCTAGAGACTAGAATCTCGATATACATATATTTACTATACTTTTAGCTTGAATTGGGAGGAAACAAGTAGTGTCCTGTGGAGGAGGCAATATCATGTCTGAACAAGGATGCTTGAGAAAGTTTTCTGCGTATGCATATGCTCATATCTAGCTAAAAGAAAGACCCAGAGTCTGTTATCAGAAATGGCAAAAAGCTAACTGTTAGTTAGTGACTTCGTCAGTTTTCTTTTTATAAGCAGTACACATTTTGGCTACTCAAGGTCCAAACCAAACACCTCATAATGTGTCATAAAGGACAGAGCAAAACCCATTAGTCGATTCAACTAACAACAATAAATCTGTAGATGAGAAAAGACAGATTCAAGTATCTTAAGGATTCATGAATATGAGAACACAATAAGCGACAAAAAGTATTGGGATCTAATTACACCTATACCAGAAGTTTAGAGACAAAAAAGGTTTAGCTTTCCAGATAGACGGCGTTAACTTACAACGGCAAGAGTTGAGGGGGTGAAAGAAAAAAAAAAAAAAGAAAGCCTGTCAGACAACCGTGTGACCACCCCGGAGAGGACAAGGCCTAACCAGATAGCGATCCTCTACAGCGCGGACACTCCGAAGAGAATCGTAACCGTTAATCACACTCAGATCACACGGCCATGATTCATCAACCAGGGTTCGGGGCCTGTCTCCTTAGAAATCAAGGATACAGAGGTACGAGCCTATAGAACAGATCCTGTTCAAGTAAGGTCGTGACCAATACCTCCATCACAGCGCTATATAAAGAAAACGACTGCTCTGTATATCACCGATGTGGGACTAAATAAACAACTTCACACGCCCTATACGTCGCCGTATTCTAAGCTCAACACATTAATTTCCCATACGCCGTCGTTTCTCAAAGAATTAAATTCCAAAGACAGTGTAGGATAGGAAGAGACTGAAACAGAGGTTTCTTCTCTGAATCCAAATCTCTTTGAGCCCTTGACTGCGTCTCGTGAAAAGTTTCCGGTACTGCACTTGGTTACATGTATCTTCGGCGCCGAAGCTCTTGTACCAAAAGTTCATAGTACTGTTAACTCTCAGTCGATATGAAGGGTAAGGGGAGATGTGTTTGGGTTCGGTTTGTGTGGAGTAACGTCTCGACACGGTTTAAGTGTATCGTCATTACAGACTAAGAAGAATACTTGTCATGTCGATCTGTTAACTCTATTGTTGTACTAACATGACAGACTCAATAATGGTATGAAGTGTTAAACAGTTGTGATCCGTGGATAGTAGTGCCAAATAGCTTACCATAGAATGTCTGAGAGATGGTCTGGATACTGATCATGAGAGCATATGAGTCAAATTGCTATGTTTTTATTTTTCTTGCATGACTCATCACTTTTGAGATAGTGCTAAAGATCAAAGATATGCCAATTAGAACTACAGTGATGTTTCAGCTGAACTAATTAACTCAAAGATAAAAAAGAAATTTTATGCTTGAAGGTTTCGTGATAACTAATCAGTACAAGTCAAAACAATCCTTCTAGGAAACTGAGTCTCAGGATCCCTTCAACTTAAGAGCTCAATGATTTGCAAGAACACATAAGCACCAAACCAATTCTTCAAATTCAAAGCCTCATCTCTCAGACAAGAATTCCATATCACAACAGAAATGGATATTGAAAGTTTTCGGCTCATACCCTCAAACCACATAATAAGTTCACCGAAACTAACAATCCAATAAACTCTGAATGAGGAGTTTGAAGTTAACAGAGGATGATGATACACAATTCAAAACTATTAATAATGACAATCATCACATGCTTGTTTTTAAATTTCTCAGTTTCCTTAACAAAAAATTCAAGTAACAACGATACAAATGATAAATAGTGGAAATGGAATGATGACAATTCCAAAAACATCAAAAGTGGACAAAAATGTAGCAGATGATCTGTGATTTAACCTTTTGACGCTGCTCTATATTAGCAACCAAACTCATCCCTAAATTCATCGATGTGGGACGTTATAAGCAGCTTTACATATTTAATACGTCACCGTTTCCAAGCTCAACGTCCTTACGTCATAGTTTGATTATCTCAGTGTAGTGAAGACAAAGAGTCGGGTAATATCTGTAAAGTGTAAACCCTAAGTAAAATCAAAAACCCAAGGCACTTGCTCATCATCTTCCCCAAATTGTGTAATTGGTAACCATAATAATATCGATCTCAGTCCCCTTCACGTAAAACCTCTCAGTTACTCTTGATCTTATCTCGGAGCCATACATCAACAAACAGAAGAGGAAAGAAAACATACGACGAGTTTGCTTGTGGAGCAAGGAACCCTCCTTTTTTTGTGAGAAGAAGAGAGATTTGATCAAATGAGTGACCATCATGTGCGAGGGTTTAGAGCAACATCTCTGTGACAGAGTAAACATGAGACAAAGGTTATGTGTCCAAATGTAAGAAATTAAAAGGTTAGAGGGCTAAAAAATAAGTTGAGGGTCAAACTGGCAGACAAAAGTAGCAGAAAGTAACGATCTAGATCACTCTTGTCAGAATGATTTTAAGCTTCAGGAGATGCAGGACTCAAATATCTTATATCTACAACACTTAGTGACACGAGTAACCATGGCTCCAGGGAAACGCAGTGTCTTGCGGAGGAGGCAACATAATGTGGATGTTTTGGAAAGTTTCTTGCGTATACGCTCAGGTTTTTCTGGGCCTGACTCAGGATACAAAGATACTTCCTATAGAACAGATCCTGTTCAAGTAAGATCGTGACCAACACCTTCATCTCTGCGCTATATAAACAACACAGATTCTCTTTTCGTAACCGATGTGGGACGAATAAACAACTTCACACGCCCTGTAACGTCGCCGTTCCCAAGCTCTAACGCACTAATTAATGTCCCATACGTCATCGTTTAGTTATCTCAATCTACTGAAACAAATAAAACCATCTCGAACTTCGGATTCACAGCAATTTTGTTATTTAGATAGAGATCTATAGAAAGCAATCGTTAGGGTTTGGGGTTCGAAGACGGTATCGATTATGGATGGTTTTGGAACCGGTGATCCAAAGAATGCTGTAGACAATCCAACAGGCAATCTTGAGAATGTAGATGGATCTTTTTATGGAAGTTCGTCTTCGGATGAAGAACCAAGTGAAGCTTACTCAATGAACAAAGATGCTGAGAACAGACGTGAAAAATTCCACATGTTGGGATACCGTGATGGGATTTCTGCTGGACAAGAAGCTGCTGCGCAACAAGGTTATAACGTCGGCTTTAAGGAATCAGTTCTTGCTGGCTACACATTAGGTATTGTTAGAGGTGTTTCCAGTGCGCTGGTTTTTCTCCCAGCTGAGCTTAGAGTAACGCTGATCGATGAACAAGAAACTAGAGACAAGTTTCAGAAATTACACGGTTGTGTGCATCATCTATCAACTGAAACCGCAAGGAAACGGTTTTATAGAGCTTTGACTACTACAAAGCAAGGGCGTGACTCTACCAGTCTTGGTTCTGGTTCCGGCTCTGGCTGTGTTTCAGGTTCTGACGTTACTACCCCAAATGATGACTTGGGAAGCTATGTTACTGAGCTAAGCTCTCTTCTAGACAAATCTCCTAAGATTAAAGTTCGATTGGACACATAGACCAAAGATAAGAATGGAGGAAAAGGGTTTTACTCTGGTTCTGATTTAGATTCTGGCACAACAAGCTACTATCTAAGCTTTCTTCTTGAGTAGTATCCTAAGATTGATAAAATAGGAGGCTTGTTACTTATTTATTGCCAAATAGAAACATGGAGGAGGCTTGTTTTCGATCCTGTTTTATATCTGAATCAAAACTTATTTATTGCCAAATAGAAATATTTTTTGATGCCCATGTATCAACCTTATTCCAATATTTGCTCCAGCAAATTTGACACTTGTCTAGTGAGTCGATGAGCACATAATGGTGGTGGGAAGATAGCAATTCAGTAGAAGAACAAATGCTTTTCCATTTTTGATTACTATATGATTCTGTTATTCAGTGGTGACTGGAGGTGTGCATATAGAAGAAATACTTACTTGGTCCGAGTTTTGATGATCCCAAGAGTCATTGCACATAAGTTGCCCAATCAACCTCTGAGTTTATACAAGACAGCCACATTAATCAATAATCATACTGTTGGTCATGCTATATTTAGTATGGGATGGATTGTGAGAAGTAGTAATGGCACTTTCTGGAATGTGGGATGGGGAAATTTGAAGGACTTGCAACAATATAGGAAGCGGAAATATCAGCACTTCTATGGGGTAATCCAAGCATATTGGTCTATGGGACTCATGAATGTCATTTATGAGGAAGATACATCCATCATCAACAAGTACTCAATGATAACATAACAAGCCAAGGCTACAAAGCAACATTACCTCTAAGACTATACAAAGTTGAAAATCGAGTTTTAATTCATTAACTTTTGCTCATACAGAATGATCTCATGTATTGGTCTTTTACTTTTAGCTAGGAAACCCGCTTCCAGCAATAGACAACGGTGATGTATCCAAATTTCTTAGAACATCTTTTTAACTCTTGATAACATTTCATATTAAAGCAATTGGTAAAAAAAATTGTATCCAAACGGTCAAAATTGACCAAAAGTCTTACTCAGTGGTAGTCCACGTCATATCATTCTCAAAGATCCAATGGCAAACTTCAATCCTACCCGGACCAGACCCTAGAGCCAAAAACGCTCCATGACTTGCACTCCACGCTGACGTGTCAATGTGACAAATGGCAACACCATGGTTAATCTTCTCTAAACTCTCCGGGTCAAGAAGATCCGCTTCATAGACCCGCACTTTAGGTACCGAATGACAATAATACAATAGATACGGGTACAGACTCTGATGACACGAAACAGCTCTCGTTAAATCTCCACCGTTGATTCCTTTGACTTTCCCGATCACGATCTTCTTCTTTGACCCGACAACATTCTCCGTTGTCCTAACGACAACGTTGTGTCCAAGCACTGACGTTGCGAAATCGATCATATCCTCCGCCGATCCAACACACCGTTTGGTCTCTCCAGAACTTGGCGGTCTCTCACATTCGGAAATCGCCGACGAGATTATCCCCGCCATTGATGAGTTCTCCCCGGCGCCGAAGATTCTCCGTACATCGCCTGTCTTAGAAGATGAAAACGAAAATTTCGAAACTATGGTTCGGGGTAAAAACGTCCTTTCAGGCATTTTATCCTTAATATCAGGCATTTGCATCGAACTCCCTTCTTTTAACATCGACTCTCTGAAGAATTTACCCGGCTCAATCCATTTATTCACCTTTTTACCACCGGAGCTCGCGTTATTAAAATACCTCGAGAAAACGACGCCGTCTTTAGCATACGCCTTGAAATTCGGACCTTGACCGTACGTTTTGAAACTGACGTTTCCGCCATCACCGCCTTGCCCGTACCCGGTGAAGTCATCCGACCCCAAATTAAACGATTTGCCGTAATTTACGAAATTGACCTTCCCGTTGTGCGAATCTCTCGCGTAGGAAGAGAATGAGTCAGCACCGATGTTGGACTGGTCTCTATAATCCTTAAACCCGTAAACGGCGCCGTTTCCTCCTTCCCCATACTTTTTAAAATCGTTCACCGGTAAGTTCCCGTCTCCGCCGTAACTAGCGAACGTGTCGTTACCTAATAGAGATTGAATCTCATGAGCGAAAATGTATGAAATGAACTTTGTATTCAGGCGAGTTAGTTACAAAATCGTTATTAACAAGTAGTATATATATCATCTCCTAAACCGAACTAAACCAACATAATTTAAATGTACATTAAACAACTTTAAACCAGCTAATATTATAATTACCTCCGTTCGCCGTCTCCCCGTACCCGGAGAAACCCGATTTCACCACGTTTGACCCGGATCCGTAGCCCGAGAACCCGTCCGGAGCCCCGTTTCCGTTTTTTCCGTAGCTCGTGAACGTCTGAGCTCCGGCGTTCGCGTTCTCCGAGTACGCCGTGAAGGATTGTGATCGGCCGTTTGCTTCGTCGGAGTATGAGGTGAACCTCCCGTTCGGCTGGTTCGCGTTCGTTTGGTAGCTCGCGAACTCGCCGGAGCCTCCGGTGGATCCGGCGGCGTAAGTGGCGAAGCTCTGGTCGGCGACGTTGACTTCGCCGGCGTAATTGGAGAATCGGTCGTCGTGTCCGGCGGAGTCGCGGCTGTAACGGCGGAACGAGTCGACGCCGATGTTGTCCCCGCCGGAGTAGTTTTTGAACGTGTCGGCTCCGGCGAGGCGGTCGGAGCCGTAGTTGGTGAAGTTCTTGTCGGAGTAGAGGGAGAAACCGACGTCGGAGCCGTGCTTCTCGGCGACGGAGTGGGCGGCGAGGTCGGGGAAGCAGAAGAGCTTCGCGGCGGTGCAGAAATCGGGGAGGCGCGTGTGGAGCGCGTGGCGGGAAGCGAGTGAGGTGAAGCGCGTGGAGTCTAGGGCTGTTAGTGAGGAGGCTTTGGAGAGGAAAAAAGGAGGTGGTGGTGAAGAGCCGTTGATGCGTTTGTTCCAGTAACGTATTAGTGAGGCTTTTGGTGTGAATGGATTTTCTGACGGCGTGATGTTACCGGCGGTTTGTTTAGAGGCTCCGGCGAAATGCACCTACGGTTTGAACACAAATGCAAAACTGTTATATATTTCTAAAAGATTCTATGAAAAAAGCGTAAAGTTGATAATAAAGATTGAATCTTGCTTACATTTGAAGATGAAAAGAAGCAGAGGAAGAAAACTGCTTCAATGATGTTCATCTTCTCTAGTGAGGGAGTTGGTTGAGAAGGAGAAATAATATGAAGAGAGTTCACTATGATATCATGTGGTGTGGTTATATATTTGAGTTTTAAACATTTCTTTTTACCAAAACTTTATTAGGTATTCTTTAACCAAAAAAAAACTTTATTAGGTATTCGTAAGACCGTTAATCTTTTTTTTGTCAACATAAGACCGTTAATCTAAGTGTTCATTATTTCTCAACAAATAATTGGTCAAGAAAAGGTAAAATAGGAATTTCATAAGACCATTAATCTGTGTTTTCACTATTTTCTTAACAAAAGGTAAAATAGGATTCGATTTCAGATAAAATATCGTAAGAAAGAAAGAATCTGAATAACTAAATAAGGCTGCATAAAGTATATCAAAGATGATCCTCTATCCCCAAAAGTGTACAAAAAGATCAAAATTATTTGAGGGAGTTAAAATAAGAAGTTTTGAAAAGCTAAAAGAAAAAAGAAAAGCTGGGAGAGACTGCTTCTTGCTGAAGAAAGGGAGAAAAGTAACTAGAGAAAAGTAAAATTTAGATCTCAAAAAGAGTAGTTGTTGTTTAGTTCCCTTGCATTTAGAGCATGTTAATGTATTATTTCTTTTTAATCTACAGAATACTTCAAAATAAAATTTACTTTTATATAACTATTATTTTATTTTTATATTAAATAGAGTAATAAGGAAAAATGGAATAATATACATGTACTCTTTGAATAATCTTATTTTTTCTATTACAAAGTATAAAATATACTTTCTTTGTTTATTTTATAATGTCACTCTATCAATTTTTTTTCTTGTTAAAAAAATTGTTGTTTTACAATTCCAATACAATTTATAATTATTTTCAATTGAATATTAATGGTAAAATGTATTGATCTAACAAATAAATCTATTTATATCAATTCCTATTGATATAAATATATTTCCATTATTTTTATTATGTGTAAAAAGTGTTTAAGTGACATTCTTTATAAAACAGAGGTTCAATTAATATATTAACATATTTTACTCTAAAAGAATATTTGAAATAATAATAATATAATAATAATAATAAAGTAAGGTTAAAAATGTTCTTAGTGATATAAAATACTGATGGACTTTTGGGTCCCTCGTCCCTGGAATACATAAATCTTCATTAATATCAAATTATATACCTGAATACTATAGACATACACTGTATAATGGTTTGTGGAGATTAATTGGTGACTTTATAATTCTGTCTCCCACTAAAACAAAGATTCTCAACAATAATATTACTTTTTTTCTTCTCAAATTTTACAAAGTACAGAATTCTAATATAATCCTAGATACCGAGCTGGACGATTAATACAAAAACAAATAAGAGAACAAAAATAGTCAATAAACTTTTTGTGAACTGATAAAATAGTCAATTTAATGCCAGTTTCAAAAAAGAAGAAGATAAAATAGTCAATAAACTTGAATTACTCATCTAGTAGTCACAAACATATGTGTAGATTCTAAAGTAAAAAAAATATATGGATTTATCAATCTCAAAAGTTCAACACTGATCTGTAGATTGGATGTATTAGGGTGCAAGAAATAGATCATCGACTTGGAAGGAATGTGGTGGTGGCTAACGTGCAACCAATGTAACTTTTCCAAATTTTATACTTATTTTCTCATTAATGATCATAGAATCCCGCGTTTAGCACTTGGTGCGATGATGGGTTCTCTCCATGGTTTGTCGACAATAATATTCATGTATTTATTTTTTCAAATTTTTAGGTAAACAATACTCATATATTTTTATAGAAAAAACGTAGTTAATTAAATATAACTACTTCGAACTCCGAAACCAGTATAGTATATATATTTTTTTCAGTATAGTATATGTTATGGGGAACTATAAATTATTATTGATTTAACAGGTAAAATTGCAGAGAAAAATAGTTAAAGTCAGCTGGTGCACCCTTATATTTACTCAGTTTAGAATTTTGTACATTGTACTTTTTACTGTTTTTTTTAATTAGTTGTGCACCCAGTCAAAAAGTCTTCGCCATTCAGTTCAGCCCCTAGCAAGGAGAAGTTTTTTAATCGGAAATTACTGGTAATATGAATTTATCAAGCTTGAAATAGGATATGCACCAAATGTCATAACACATTAGGCACAATCAATCAAGCGTTATATACAGTCTAGTGTTTTCAAACCCTCAACAAGTTGTTTTTAAACGTTTCTTTGAATTCTCTTTTGTTATGGCCTTGTGTTTAAGCTTTACAATACTTGTATTTTTTTTATTTTTTTTTAAGTTGTATTGTCTTTCTTTTAGGGGAGTATTGGGTTTGTTTCCTGTAGGCTCTTCTAAGAATCACTAGTAGATGTAGATTTGGAAGCTTTATTAGGCGAGTATTGTCCTTGTTTTAGTTGAGTGGGTCTCGTTGTTATCCTTCTTTCTGTTTTTTTTTCTTGTAGTGTTTAAACTATCTTATGGGACATAAAGACTCTCAGCAATAAACTATTTTATTACCTTTGTCCCTAAGGCTTATCTCGTTGCCACAAAAACCGATTGGGTGTAGAAAGCTTAACTTTCCTTTGATAGTGAGACATAAAGAGCTACAGATTTATTTAGTTTGCAGCTTACCACAGGTCCACACCGAGTGTCTTGTTTATTGCGGAGAACTTCTAGAGCTCCCAAAAAGAAAGGACGGGTTAGAAAATCGATCTCTTATGTTTATGATGAGTTTCTTACGTTTATTCTGAAATTTGAAGATACAGTTATGTGCTTGTTACAGAGTCTCATAACTATGAGTTTGTACAGTAATGTGTTTGTTACTGTTCTTGCTATGTGAATGGAATAACAGAATACACAAAAGAATTGATGATCTTTGTTGTGTCTCAGAGCATACACCTGCTTTCCAGAGCTAGGATCAGCATCGTTGTTTACTTTCTCGAGCTTTGAGAAATCTGTACGATATAAAGAGAGATATACTCGGTTTGGGGAACTCTATAGCTTGTGTGTGTATCTTCTTTAACGCTTGATGGCGAACTAGAGAATCGTAAGCGTATCAACTACAAAAACTTTTAGGAAAGTCAAATAAAAATCTCACAAATCTTGTTATCCAAAACACCATTACTTGCAGATGTATGAGGAACCTAAAAACACATAAGAAAAGTTCTTTTTACCCCTTCTAATGCACTATTCCCATGTCTGCATCATTGTTGACTGGAACCTTGTCTTCTGATTTGTGTCAGCTAACCAGTTTTGTGGTACTTGTAAGTAAATCCTTACTACATATATCTTACTCTTGCCATCTTTGAGTTTGTTATTTACTCATCCACGGTTCCAGAACACAAAACATACTAACAAAAGCATCCACTGTTCCAGAACACAAACATACTATCAGCAAATATATACAACAAGAAAGAATGACATAATCAAGAACAAGCTATCAAAAAACAGGAACATAATAAGCATGCATCATCAAGTCTGAGAAAATCAAGCAAAACATCTTCAAGATTCATGTAGAAGATAAAAAGAAATACCAAACAATCCAGACACTGATACTGTTAAACACAAAACACATTCATATCAAAGCATTCATCAATTTAAAAGTTAACATCAGAAACAACGGCATTCACCTAGTTAAGTAACTGTGCTTACACATCATGCCTTCTTCAATGGTTCTCGGTGTCATAAAAGCCTGCAGGTGCCCTCTTTTCAAAAGGAATCTCTGCGTTATAGTCAATCCCCTTTCCCTTGTTGTTCCTACGCTTCCCATCATCAATCCCAGCTGCGTTGAGTTCCCTCCTCTTCTGCAGAGAAGCAATCCTCGTAGCCTCCTGAATCTGCTTTTCTCTAGCTTTTCTTTTAGCCTTCTTCCCCCTAGTGTTAGCCAACCTAGCCCTAGCTTCAGAAATCATCTCCATCTCATCACCGTCCATCTCCACCGGATCAGGACGAGCAGGCTTCGACTCTGGATTAGGATCAATCTCACCAGGACCTAGTTTCCTCATATCACCCCCTGCTTCATAACCGCACGCTGCATCAAGAAGCTTTTCGTACCTCTCAAGGCACTGAGAAGCCGTGCGTCCCACGGCGGGAGCGATTGTTCTCCACTGAGTAGGCAGAATCTTTGCGAGATGGAGAAGCTTTTCATCTTCTTCTCTGGTCCATTCGGTTTTCTTGATGGAAGGATCGAGCCACTCGTTCCAGCGAGCTTTGCACTGTTTGGATGACTTGCGAACGCTGAGAGAGGAGATGCGACCCCATTGGTTCTTACCGTATTTCATCATGGAGGCCTTGAGGATCTCATCTTCTGTGTTCTTCCACACACCTCCCTTCACCATATTTCTCATCTTCGCTCAGATCGATTCAAGGTATGTAAAGCGAGAGAGTAACCCTAGATTAGATTTAGGGTTTGGAAATAATGAGGAATTAGAAAAGATTCAATCAAACTCTCCCGAGTTAGAGATTGCGTATGAGAGAAAGAATGGTTGGTGTTGTCATTAAATACTAATTGGTCTTTTGCAATCAAACCGCCTTAGATCTTTAGCGATTAGCCTATTTCCTTTTTTCCTCTGATATATATGGTAATGAAGAAAATCGTTTTACGGATATTATAAAAGGAAAATAGGGCCAATTTAATAATTTCTGAAAAGTTAAGGATATATACCCATTTCTAAATATAAATTTAATATAATTACCATTATTATTTTTTTTAAAAAACTGTTTTGTCTTCCTTTTGATCTTATAGTTTAATCAGATTTATAATTGTAGTTTCCTTTTCTATATAAATAATAAAAAAAAATATCATAAATTTATAATATATAGTTGGAAAACATCTATTAAATATTAAAGTGCCTATAAAACTTTTTCAGGAAATACATTTGGGTTCAAGTTTAGATTTTAATACAATTTCGATCGAATTTTGGATTTAAACTCGAAAATGGCTTTAATTAGCTCCCAAATAGGTTTTTGTTCACAAACTAGTCTTCAAAATTCAAATTAACAAGATCGTTAAGGAAAGAATATATAAAAGTTTTAGTTTGATATGTTATTTAGTTTGATATGTCTTATATGAGACCAATGAACATTATTTTAAAAATATGTTTTACATAAGGTGATATAGAATCCTTCTAAATTGAAATAGTAGACATAAAGAAGTGCCACATATGATGGAGTTATTTTTAATTATACAAACTTAAGGTTACAGCTTTTCATATGTTTCTCAATTAATATATAGGGGATTTTATATAACAAAAATTCTAATTTATTTACATTAAATTTTATATAGTTATAAAAATATATGTATAATTTCTTGTGCTAGTTTCTTAAGTGAACAAAAATTTAAAAATATTCATAAATATATTATAAGTATTTCAAAAATAAGAATTTACAATGAAATTATTTTAATAATTTAAATGCAAATAAGATAATAAAAATAATATAATATATATATATATATTAAAACAAAATATTTTTAAATATTTTTATTTAAATTTAATCTTAAAATTAATAAGCATGATGCTCTTTTATTTTATTTATACCAATTAAAATATAGTCCGAATGAATATAGAAGTATTCAAAGTAGTAGATATTTCTTTAGTTTCAAATAATTCAGCTAATTGAGTAAAATGAAATATAATACAAACAATGATAATATATAACATCAATGTATATACAGTGTAACTATAACTAATTATTAGACATGAAAAATAAAAACTTATTCTGTAGATATTTGTTTCAATTTTTAAAAAGCATTTTAATAAGATAAAGTGACTATGATTTGTGTAGGTATAAATTTGGTTTTATGATGTTATTAGTCATAACTTAAGTAATGATTATACACCAATAACAAATGTTTTTCTATTGATAACAATATATTATTTTTTATATGTAGAAGTGATATCTTGATTTCTTGTGTGAATTATTATCTCTTTGTTTAATTAATGAATAAATTTATTGCTGGAAGAATTTATGATTAATGAATAATTTAGTTAGATTTTATTTAAGAATATTCTTTTATTAAATTAGAATGTTTTAGGTAATGTTAATTTAATTTATTATACAGAAATAAATGAGTGGTATGTAATTGTAATTAAATTAAAATGTAAGGCCAGAATAAAAAAAAATAAAAATAGGATCATGTTTTAATATCATAGATAACTTGGGAAAGAACCACTTCTGTTACAGCCTTGTGCAGTTTCATGCTCAACCAATCTCTAACGTTCATTACTACTCCTAGCCTGATTTTACTTCTCACTGTCCTTTGCTATATTTGTCGGTTTGATGTTCCTAATGAAATATTGCTCAAGTTTCTGAATAGTTTCTTCATTTTTGTTGTTTCTGTGTTTTCTCATTTTCAGTTTTCTCGAGAATGAGCCAGGGGTTACACATGATTATTTTGAATGATAACCATGAGAGAAACGTATCCCCAGGATCCAGTGAGAGCAAAATTCCAGAACTCAAACTGAAGAGGAACAAAAGTTTGCACAACTAACAGCACCAAGTAGAAGAAAAATGACACACTTAAGAAGGATCCTATCAGCAACAAGCATGAAGAGGAACACTGAACACAAGTTCGCATCAAGTTTGAGAACCCAACCAAAACATTCTGCAAAGGAGTGAAAGCAGCAGAAAGAGCCAAAGAGGAAATAATAGATAGAACTGCAGAAGAGGCAGAAGACTGTATAGATTCATAATTCAACTCATACTCTTGGTTGTTTGACTATTCAATTTGTATTTAGGGACTATATATACTTTCCAAAAACAGAAACTTGTCTAGGCAACACATTTCTATTCCTGGTCTTATATTGTTCTTGCTGTTTAATCAAACTCACAACAACAAAAAGATCTCAACTTTAAAGCAGACTAACACCACAAACTGAGTTAAAATCCGTCTAATTCATGAAGATTTATGTCAGATAAATGAAACTATCAATAAACTGAAACTTCTAAGACAAACTGAGTCAACACATTCATCAATTCTTCATAGTACAGAATCATAAACAACTAAAAATTACTTGAGATAAACCCAACAAGGTGTTGTAAGATAAAACACAGCTGTACTAAAACCCTAATCTTGATAATTACAATTCTGAGAACAGAATCGCTTCAAGTAAGATGTTAAAGTAAAGGAAGAGCTACTCTGAGTCACATGGGAAGAGGAACAAGAGCAAAACAGAGGACTCCTCGGCACCTGAAAGACCAAAGACTAATGCTGTCGCCACCTTTCAACCCATTAGCCTTCACGACATCATTCCACCCACAAACCAAAGCGTATTTCCAAGAACCGTTCATCTCCCATCTCTTGAGAAACACACCCCACTTCCTAGTGCCTTGATCAACAAGAACCGCTCCTACACCCATCTTCTCGCTATTGTTGATGTCTTCCTCGATGATTCTCGTCTCAACAGGTGTCAACAAGTCTTTTCGGATCAGTTTGTGGAAAGGGATTGAGAGACGGCTCTGGCTTGGTTTCACATCTGTTTCGAACAGAGTCTTCTCAAAGATTAGCATCGGGTATTGCGCTCCTTTCATGCTTCTCATCAATTGGATCATCCAATCTGGAGTATCTTTCCCCTCCCATGATGAGAAGAAAGGTGAGACCTTTGCTTTCTTGAAACTAGGGTTTCCTTCTTGCACGGCACGTCTCTTGCGGCTTGTGTTGTTGTTCTCTGTTAGGCACGAAGAGGAAGATGATGGTGATAGGGAAGAACTATGGTTTTGTGGGTTTGTCTTGTCTGAGGGAATCTTGTTAAGATCGAAGAGCCGAGAAGAAGAAGTAGAAGCACCAGTGATGAGGTTTTGAAGAGGTTTCTTTAAGGATGATGATCTTGGCCTTCTTGGGAAGTGAAAGAAGATTCTCTGTTCGTCTTCTTGTTTCCAAGAAACGGTCTTCTTCTTGTGATGTTGTTCGTACAAAAGAACCGCTTTATCCACCAAAAGAGATAAATTCGACCACGTCTCCGTGAGATCACCGTAGTACATCATACTCATTGTGATCGGAGGGAGATACACAGCAAAAAAAATATATCAAGTTTTGAGGAAAGTAAAGAGCGAGAGAGAGAGAGAGAGAGAGAGAGAGAGAGAGAGCGAAAGAGTTATAGAATTGTGTGAATGAGAAGAGAAAGTGAGTGGAAGAATGGTTTGGGTTTGCACTATATACTATCTGGTGTCTCGTTGTTGCAATCAAACCCTACGATCGTCATCAGATATTATAGCCGTTTGTTCAGTTTTCCTTTTTCACTAGCTCACGTGCAAATTACCGTTAAGTCCCTATTTCCGTAATTTCCATTTTTGACCGTCGTGAAAATTCAAAAAAGAAAAACATATTAACAGAAACAATCCCAAGTGACGCGCCATCGTTAACAGCTGTTCAGTTCCAAGGTTTAGTCCAGTCTTGTATTAACATAAACCGTCCATTTATTTTTACAATACTAATCTTGACCGTACACTTGTAATTAGTTGTTGGAAAAATAGCCCCCACACATTTTGCAATTATTTCAAGTTCTCCCCTAATTCCTCGATATTACAATCTACACTGAGCTAAGTAGTAAAGTACACACTTGTGGAAAACCTATGGAGCTTATGTTTACCGGTCTTAATGAGGAACGTTTTACACATGTGATAAGCGTGAGGAAGAAGGGCAAATTTGGCTAACTGCCAGTCTGCTACAAATGCAACATTGACAGAAGCAACCTGCGATGAGGCTGTGAAACTTAATAGGTTCAGACACAGTTGTGTAAATCCTGAATACTTTGGACATGAACTCTGCTAAATTAAAGTAACAACAAAAGAATCTTATCATTAACTATGATCTTTGTATCACCCAAAAGAATCTTCTCATCAACATTGTCAGTCTGTCAGACACTCTTACGTATATCTATGTATATATCTATATATAATAGCAAACTGATTTTTGTTCACCTATGACATCATCATTTTTTTATAGGAAAAAAAAAACCAGATCTAATGGTTAGGTTTGTTTCATTTTTTGAATCTAACGGACATGATTGAGTTTCTTTTTAAAAAATGATGTCATCTTATATATAAGAAAATGACTTCTTTTGTATTCCCGAACCAACGCCTTTTGTCTCCCCGAACCAAAGCCTTCCCACAACTAAACCATTGCACCCCTTGAAAAGATCTATAAATGACCATCACAGTTTACAGTTATCTTGGTTATTTTTTAAATGATTTTCATCATTCGTATAGTTAGTATGATAATTAGTAATGTTTATTTGTGTTAAATCGGTTACAGATGAAGGGTTGTATTTGTTAAGAGAGTGGTCATGTCTTTTTAGATAGAAAATTATGTCCCTTGGATTAAAAGTCATGTGTCTTGTACACAACCTTTGGGCTCTATATATAGCAAACGTGTTTCATTGGGAAAAGGTAAAAAACAATTCTAAACCACCCTCTCCGCTTCAAATCTTGGACTTGTTGTCTGAGTATTCATCTACGCAAACAGACGTTGTTTTCACCTCTTCCTCCTCCTTAGTTAAACTCGCGTCTCTTTTGACCCAAACCAGTGATCATCATTATATTCTTCTCCGCCACCACAACCCCATTTCTCATCTCGCTCGGCCCTTATGACTTGGGTTTTTCCCGCGGCGTGGTCGTTTGTTTAGTCTCCGCCTCATTATCTTCCTCTCCGCCACAACCACGTCATTTCTCATATCCTCGAGCGTTGCAACATAGATTTTCCTGCGGTGTAGCCTCCGCTTGTTCTTATTCCGGCTGCGTCCTAGGCATCTCTGATCTTTCATCCAAACAGTTACTGATATTGTTGTACGACTTTTGTATATACTGAAGTAACCACTGTCATAATTAGTCTGAGAAGCAATACTCTGTTTTTCTTCGTTTAGAAACAGAGCACATTGATTAATTTAACCATTGTCTCGTACACCGAAAGGTACTTCTCCGTTCAACACAGAGAAGCCATAGACAGACTTCGTTACTTGTATCACTCCCTCGCTTGGAGATAGTATAATCTGAAAAAAGTACCCCGATCTCTGTCTCCGATCTCGAACTCGACCTCTCCTGTGAACAGCAACTAACGTAGGTATATAAGGGAACACGATTTCATTCCAAAACGAAAGGGGAAACGATTTAATTCAAAAACTTAGTGAATTGATTAGCTTGGGTACAACCGGTTGGCGGTTAAGTTTCCGTGGTGAAGAGGTCGACAAGAATTGAACACTTCTCCATAATCGTAAGACAGGTACGTGTAAGGACATAATTAAATAATGCATGGTGGCTGGTTGAAAACAATATATATGCATTTATATGCACATGAGAAGGACTTGACTTCATACAATTCTCTCCGCAGTATAATTATATTTTAAAAACGATGGTGCGAAAACAATAACTGTTAAGTAACATAATATGAATTTCTTTTGAAAGGACATCTGTTAAATGTGAAAAATTGTGTCTTTCCATTCCAATGATGAATCATTTTAAAATGGTTATTGTTGGTAATTTAGATTATGATGCAAACTTTGATAATTTAATCAATAAGTAACATTGATTTTCATATTGTCAACATTTGTAAGTAACACAAAAAGTCAGCCACATGCCAATTAATTTATTCAGATTACAAAATAAATAGGAATGTGTTAATGCCTAAATTTTAATAATTAGAAGTTACGACATATATATAAATTGGGTGAAAAGGAAATATATATAAATTGAGGACCCAGTGGTTAGGAGTCAAAATATGTAATTAACCGCCCAAAACCGTCCGATAAGCAAATTATTAAACGAAACGTTGTGAACTTATTTAAAAATACAGGTAGAGCGGTACTACTATGTTGTCCAATATATTGGCCTCTTCTTTACTTTGTAAATACATAAGAAATTACTCCAACTTCATTCATGAGTTGGGAGATTAATGAGATGCCCAAATATTGAAACAATAGTTGACGGCTCATGCGTTTAAGAGCATCTCCATCACTGAAACTCTAGTAAAAGTTCATAAGTTTTTTTTTTTCAATTTTTTTTTTTTTTTTCAAAAATTAAAAAAAAAAAAAAAAAAAGAATCACTCGCGGGCCGACACTTGGCAGTCGGGCCCGTGAACAGTGTAAGAATTGCCTCTTAAATAGAGAGTTTTGTAACCAAACTCTTAACTATTCATCGATGTGACAGTATTGTTTATTAATTTTTTTTTTTTTAAACTTATGAATCCCTCCAAGGTTCACCATTGGAGGTGGTCTAACATGTCCCGTCCTAACATTACTTCCATAAATATGTACTTTGCTAACGTTTTACATTTACGTTATTTAGTAATGGATGACAAATGTGTAGATGATTTGATGACACCATCTTACCCATTTAAAATTTACGCGAAACGTCCCACCTGTTTAGCGAGAACTCACAACTTTTCATCTTCAAATTCAATTTCCTAAACACTGAAATCACTTCATTTTTAATATAACAATTTATTTTTTAATTGGAAGGTTACCTTTATTAAAAGTCACAACTTTTGATCAGTAAGGGACACCATGGTTCCCACCAGTTGGTCACTATAAAAAGAGGATGAGGACTACTAAATTTGTTAATAAAAACAACATGGATATAGAGATGAAAGGAAACAAGCTCCCGGGATACAAGTTTCTTGAGAATATCAAGATGAAACGTTGTGAACAAACTATTTTAGGCAGAGTAATTCGAATATGGGAAGTCAGAAATCCTAAAAATGGTAATGAAATAAGCCTTAATTTCTTACTATTAGATGGTTTTTAAAAAATTTAAATTAAAAAACTATAATATATTTAAAACAAAAATATATTAGAATGTATGGAACAACAATTATGAGATCATTCTATACACGTCACATCTCTCAATTTGCCTTGGAATTATTAGAAGGCAAAATATATATATCTATATTCAAAAATTTTGAAGTTTGGAGGGCTCCTGAACTTTATAAAATTTCTGAACATACTTTTAACATAAGGTTAAATGCAAATTCAACTATAACTCATGTAATAAAAGAAGAAGTAAAAATAAATGGCAAGAAATTTAGATTTCAAGATTATGATCAACTTATGGAAATAGCTTACAAGAATGCATCTTATGATGGTGTGAAATCTCTATTCTACAACAATTACTAAGTGTATGAAATGTGTTTTTTTTCTAATTTTAGGGATTTGTACAAATATTAGTGGTGTTATTGTTGAAGAAAAGCTGAACACAAATAATACATCAATCAGACAAAAAAGAATAAACCTAGACATGCAGCTAGAAGGGTTAGTAATTTTTCACTGCAGACAATTTAAAAGATTTAGAATTAAAATTCTTTTACTGATACTGACTCGGAAAAAAGAGTACCGAAGACAACGAAAGCTATACAACAAAGCAAATAAGTTTTTAAAAGCTCACTGAAGGAAGCAACAGAAGAAATAAAGCGACCACAAAGAAAAAGAAAAAAAAAATAATTGAAGATGATTTTGATATTTAAAAAACTATGTTTAGCAAGATTTTTTACATTACATTGTATTACCAAAATAATATAGACCTTTTTCTTTAAATATAATTTCAATCTAACAAACCATATATTCCAATATAAATTTTTAAATGTAATTATACTTCCCAAAAATTATATCTTATAATAGTTTCAGAATGAAATAAATAAACAAAAAATAAAACATTCCCCTTTCCCGCGCGTTTACGCGCGGGGTTGTTTCCTAGTATATGTAGAGAGAAAGCTTTCTTCTCTAAGATAAAATATTCGAATTCCTGTTTCTGATGATTAAGCGCAGAGGAAGCTAAAGGCGGCAATGCTCCTGATCTCGAGTGGCTAATTGGGAACCCTTCATTTTGGAATGAGCTGCAAGGAAGGAAGAATAACAACTGTTACATTATCAAAAACTCAGATTAGAACAACTTTNTATATGTAGAGAGAAAGCTTTCTTCTCTAAGATAAAATATTCGAATTCCTGTTTCTGATGATTAAGCGCAGAGGAAGCTAAAGGCGGCAATGCTCCTGATCTCGAGTGGCTAATTGGGAACCCTTCATTTTGGAATGAGCTGCAAGGAAGGAAGAATAACAACTGTTACATTATCAAAAACTCAGATTAGAACAACTTTCTAAGCTTGAAATGAAGAGGCTGAGCTGTTCTAAGATAAGTTAACTGGTATGTCTTAACTCAAAACACAAATTAAGGTGGATGATCTAAGCTCTTTTGTGGGTAACTGTATCCAGGAAACTAAGGTGAAGCAGGCTTTTATAAATGACCTCGAGTGGCTCGGGAACCCTTCATTTGTAATGGCCTGTAAGTGGATCCTACATATAATATTACTCTTGCCATCTTTGAGTTTATTTATTTACTCATCCACTGTTCCATAACACAAACATACTATCAGCATTATATACAGCAACAAGAATGACATAATCAAGAACAAGCTATCAAAAAAACAGGAACATAATAATCATGCATCACCAAGTCTGAGAAAATCGAGCAAAACACCTTCAGGATTTATGTAAAGATAAAAAGGAAATATCAACCAATCCAGAAACTGAAACTGTATACACAAAAACACATTCATATCAATTCAAAGTAAACATCAGAAACAACAACATTCTTGTTCACTAACTGTGCTTCCACATCTTGCTTTCTTCATTCACACGCAGTGTCATAAAATCCTTCAGGTGCCCTCTTTTCAAAAGGAATCTCTGTGTTATAGTCAATCCCCTTTCCCTTTTTGTTCCTACGCTTCCCAACATCAATCCCAGCTGCGTTGAGTTCCCTCCTCTTTTGCAGAGAAGCAAGCCTTGTAGCCTCCTGAATCTGATTTTCTCTAGCTTTTCTTTTAGCCTTCTTTCCCCTAGTGTTAGCCAATCTTGCCCTAGCTTCAGAAATCATCTCCATCTCATCACCGTCCATCTCCACCGGATCAGGACGAGCAGGCTTTGATTCTTGATTAGGATCAATCTCACCAGGACCTAGTTTCCTCAGATCACCCGCTGCTTCATAACCGCACGCTGCATCAAGAAGCTTTTCGTACCTCTCAAGGCACTGAGAAGCCGTGCGTCCCACGGCAGGAGCGATTGTTCTCCACTGAGTAGGCAGAATCTTTGCAAGATGTAAAAGCTTCTCGTCTTCTTCTCTGGTCCATTCGGTTTTCTTGATGGAAGGATCGAGCCACTCGTTCCAGCGAGCCTTACACTGTTTGGATGACTTGCGAACGCTAAGAGAGGAGATGCGACCCCATTGGTTCTTACCGTATTTCATCATGGAGGCCTTGAGGATCTCATCTTCTGTGTTCTTCCACACACCTCCCTTCACCATATTTCTCATCTTCACTCAGATCGATTCAAGGTATGTAAAGCGAGAGAGTAACCCTAGATTAGATTTAGGGTTTGGAAATAANTGGATGACTTGCGAACGCTAAGAGAGGAGATGCGACCCCATTGGTTCTTACCGTATTTCATCATGGAGGCCTTGAGGATCTCATCTTCTGTGTTCTTCCACACACCTCCCTTCACCATATTTCTCATCTTCACTCAGATCGATTCAAGGTATGTAAAGCGAGAGAGTAACCCTAGATTAGATTTAGGGTTTGGAAATAATGAGGAATTAGAAAAGACTCAATCAAACTCTCCTCCTTTGTTCGGAAAAGAGAAAGTGAGAGAAATAATGGTTGGTGTTGGCATTAAATACTAGTTGGTAGTCTTTTGCAATCAAACCGCCTTAGATCTTTAGGAATTAGCCTATTTCCTTTTTCCTTTTAATATAATAAATATTATATTATTCTAATTATACATAGGACTTTGGATATATTATTGTCAATTTAATTATTTTTTTGATCAATAGTCGGTTTGGTTATCAATTTGGTATATTGGATAATATCTATTTTTGAAGTTCAGCTATAATATTTTTTATTCTAAATATATTAAAACGTTGATTAATTTTCTTATTTTCATTTCGGTTGGTTATTTTCTTAGATATGTAAATATATTCTTAGATATGTGAATATACTATGGTTAAATTATGTGTAGCTTAATAGATATTGTGCTTAAAATGAAATAAATAATAAGCTGAAGTGTTTTATTTGAAATTGCATAAATGAATATAATGATAATATTTTGAAGTCTCATGCATATATATAAATTCTACAAAAGAATTAAATTGTAATTGGTTAATATTTTCTTTTTCTTTGTAATATGATTTGTGTCAACCTCTAATTTATATGTATAAAATTAAATATATTATTATAATAAATTATATATTCTTATTGTAGTTAGATGTTTAATTTTGGATATAAATTAGATTAGTCGAGTCATTCATTTTGTGAGTATATTGAGTTAAATATATTTTTAAATTAAAATTGAAGTATAATTACTTTTTATTTTAGTTAAGTCAAATTAAATTAGTTTTATGTAGCGCTTAAATATACATGTATTTTCATAGTATTTATTTATTCTTTATTTTAGTTAAGTCAAATCAAATTATATTTTCATAATATTTATCAAATTATATGTTGATTTCTAAATATACATGTATTTTCATAGTATTCATTTACTCTTTATATATTTTTATTATTTTAAAATATATTTTATGTTATTTAAAAATATATATTAATGGAGGTATTAATATTTTGTGAACTTTCCTTTTTAAGAAAGTCATATTATATACATATAATTTCGTTTTTAAAATTGTTTTAAAATTTTAGAAATATTTCCTTTTTATTATATATGTTATTTGGAAAAAGGTAAAAAAGAAATTACATAAAAAAAATTAATAATAATCTTAAAATCTAACAATTCATTAAGGGTATCTATGTAATCAACCATCGCGAGAGTTAACGTGAGCGCGACACGTAGGAAACTGACTTCTCAAATAATATTATAGAGATAATTTGGGTTTCCTTTTTTCATTATATTGTCCCAAACAATATAAATAAGAAAAGGAGAACTCTATAAAATTTAAATACATATAGTTGGAAAATCTCTATAAAATTTAAAGTATAAACTTTTACAGATAATATTTTGTGTTCAAAGTTTAGTTTTATAACATACAACTGGAATTTACATTTCAAATTTTGGATTAAGCTTACTAGAGATGTTTCTCTTTAGAAAATAAAAAGAGAAATGATTTCAATAGCTACAAAACAAGTTTTTGTTTACAAACTAGTTTTTAAAGGTCAAAATGATTAAAATATGTTTCCTTAAAGATTTAAGTGACAATTATACTTTTCACATATATATAAAAATTAATAAACATCAAAAATGAAATATGTTTTTTTGAAATCTTTATTTATTTGAAATTTTAAGTTGGAAAAATGATTTTGCTTTAGAGTTGATAAATATTTATGATATCTTTTTAATTTGATTTTATGAAAATATTCCTGAATAAGTATTACATCTTTTAAAAATTTAGGAAGATATTGATAAGTATGTATAAAATTTTCATAGAATTTAAGAAAATTTTATAAATATTTTATTTCAAAAAAATAATTTAAATGTGTATTTGAGAAGATTTATATATATGTGAATTTCTTACTGAATTTGAACTATTCTTATACCTAATAAGATATTTATAAATAGAAATACAAAATCTTCCTAAATATGTAGAGCTTTGATTTTAATTGAGCTTTTGTAGAGTTTTCGGCAAATGAATCTGAGTTTGTGTTGTTGCTGATCAATTTACATGTATCTCTTTTTTTAACATATTGTTCTGTGTTTTCTCTTTTTCAATTTTCTCGACAATGAGTCAGGGATTACACAATGTATCTCTTAGAGCACCATTATCCCAGTTGCTAATTAGGATTGCTTAGGTTAATTGTAATTAAAAATAAATGAAAATTATGTTTTAATTGGAATAAGGTTGCTTAATGAAGCACAAGCAAGCGTCTGAAATTTAAGTTGCTTGAAGAGACACGCGTCATTTTTCTTCCATCATTTTTCCTCTTGTCTCTCTCTCTCTCTCGTATGTCTTCGAAAATCTCTCCTCCTGGGGAGAATCAGACGGCGATTCCGGCTCTCCTGTGACGGTGACGATGTCTCATCAGTGGTGTGTCTCTTGGTGGCTCTCCTGTGACGGTGACGATTTCCTCGACGATGAATGACTGGGCGTGTCTATCGGTAGCTCTCGTCCTTGTCGACGGATCTCTGTGTGTTTGAGGTTCCTCGAATTGAAAGGTAAAGGAGTGATAAAACTTTGTTTTTCAAACATGCATGTCTTTTCTGAAATCGAAAGTGATTAAACTTTGTTGTGTTTGTTTTTTTTCAGGATGATACGGTAAGAGCTGAGGTCACAACAGATACTCCTCCTGTGAAGCCATTCTCATGGGTATTTTAGTCGAAGGTTTGTGTATTCCTCAGACCTATGTGTTTTTTTTTTTTATTGTGGTTTCTATTTTGCTGAGTCTTGTGGTTTTGATTGAGGTTTCTTGGTGGATATGTATGATTGTTGTGGTTAAAAGCTTATGTTTTTTTTTTTTGATGAATTTGTTGATAATAATGCATGTGTATAAAGCAAGGCTTTTTATGGTTGGTTGTTGTTAGTTCATGTGGGATTAGATTTTAGCTTCTTTCCTTATGTTTCTTTGTCATAAACTGTATCATCACTTCATTTGAATGCCTTTCGTTGATTGAAAGATGAGAGTTCAGTAATTTAAATGCAGGGTGAAAACGTCTTAAATTTGGTATTAAGAGCTCTCAACCTCGCTTTGTGCTTGAGTTCATCCGCTTTAACTGATTCCGAGCATATGCTTGTTTAGTTCATATAAAACGAAATACATGAGGGATGAGTTTTGCTTCTATCCTTTTGTATTTTAACCATAAGAAAAAGGAACCTTTACATTCACTTGTGGATATGCTTATGCTCATTAATCGTGCTTAAAAACAAGGGAGATGAGATAATTGGGTAGAATCATCATATATTACTCTTTTTGTGTTGTTTAGCTTCTCATAACTCTTCTTTCTCCTGGGCTCTGTTGTTCAACAGATAGTGGTGGTATATACTTTTGGAGTATGTGTTTAACTGACGTTTTTTGCTTTGCAGGTGACTTGAAACCAGGGAGTGATGTTAAGCTCACTGGTCCTGTAGGGAAAGAAATGCAGTGACATTATCCCAAGCTAACCGAAGATTGCTCATGGGACAAAAGAGTACAACCAGAGTACAGGTTTGTTTCTCTCTTCGATCTTGATTGATCTGATCAATATTAATGTAGTGGTAGATTGTGGTTGTGTTAGTTGAATAGAGGGTGATTAATGGTATACTTACTGGTACATTGTGGTTGTGGGTTGGGTAATAAATTCAACTTCTGGTTTGAGTTTTTGTGGTAGAGATACACCAAGTAATTAATGTAATAGGTAAATGTCAAGTCGTTATTGTTTCTTGTTTACGGTTTG
>CAKOAT010786264.1:74272-88659 GCA_932364175.1 Eruca vesicaria subsp. sativa | reverse complement strand
GTCACAAAGTGAGACAAGCCGTGGAGCAGAAGATTATCCTACCTTGCTACACTAGAAGTGAAGATCAGTTGGCTGATATCTTTACCAAAGGAGCAAGTAGTAAAGTCTGTGAGTTCATTCATCCGAGATTAGGACTCATAGACCTTGATAGATCATGATCTCCTTAAGCCATGAAGCATCTACTCTTTTTCCTTTGTGTAGTTTTGTCCCATTGGGTTTTTCTATACAAAAGGTTTTAACGAGGGATGTTTTCATGGTTCCAAGCTTTACCATAAGGCATGGCAAAGCTTGAGGGGGAGTATTGAATTAAATAAATATAGTAGTTATTTATTCTAGCTTCTCTAGTAAGCCAAGTGTGTTTGGTTACTAGAATAAGAATGTCCCCTCTCTTTATAACTCATTGTAACGTTATTTTTTCAGATCTAAGGAAAAAGTTTCTCCTTCTTTACTCTTTTCTCTCATCTCTCTCTTGTTCTTCAATCTCAAAGCTCCACTTTCTTACAGGTTTGACATCTGTTTCGAAGAGAGTCTTCTCAAAGATTTGCATCGGGTCTGATGCTCCTTTCATGTTTTTCATCAACTGCACAACCCAATCAGGTGTGTCTTTCCCCTCCCATGATGAGAACAAAGGTGAGACCTTCTTTGCTTTCTTGAAACTAGGGTTTCCTTCTTGCACGGCACGTCTCTTGCGGCTTGTGTTGTTGTTCTCTGTTAGGCACGAACAGGAAGAAGATGGTGATAGGGAAGAACTAGGGTTTTGTGGGTTTGTCTTCTCTGAGGGAATCTTGTTAAGATCGAAGAGCCGAAAAGAAGAAGAAGCACCAATGATAAGGTTTCGAAGAGATTTCTTGAACGATGATGATCTTGGTCTTCTTGGGAAGTGATGGAAGATTCTCTGTTCATCTTCTTGTTTCCAAGAAACGGTCTTCTTCTTCTCCAATGTTCGCTTGTGTTGTTGTTCGTACAAAAGAACCGCTTTATCCACCAAAAGAGAGAAATTCGACCACTTCTGCGTGAGATCACCGTAATACATACTCATCGTGATCGGAGATACACAGAAGAAGAAAAAAAAAATCAAGTTTTGAGGAAAGTAAAGAGAGAGAGCGATCGAGAGAGTTTTAGAACTGAGAATGAGAAAGCGAAAGTGAGAGGAAGAGTGGTTTGTGTTTACACTAAATACTATTTGGTCTCGTTGCAATCAAACCCTAAGATCGTCATCAGATATTATAGCCGTTTGTTTAGTTTTCCTTTTCACTATCTCACGTGCAAATTACCGTTTGATCTCTTTTTTTTTTTTTTCATTTAATTACCGTTTGATCTCTATTTACGTAATTTCTATTTTTCACCGTCTTGAATTTTTTTTTTTTTTTAAACATATGACAGAAACAGTTCAGATGAGGTGTTTTTCTTAACAACACAATTTTGTTAATTACAAATTAAAGGAACCAAACCATAGTAGTACATACATAATTATGAAAATACAACAAATAACTTAAGTAAACTAATGAAAAACATAAATGAGTAATTTCCTTTTTCCCAATGACGGTGAATTACAGCAAATATACCACTTTCGCTAGCTTGCAGATCAAGTAGAAGGGCATTTTCGTTAATTAATAATATCTTTACACACCTAACCTCGTTTCCCTATAAATACAAACTCCCACCCGTAGTAGAGAAACACACAAAAGAAAAAACCTAGAAGCGAAGTCAAGTGAAATCCAATTTAGAATAACGATCAACCATGGTTGCAAGAAGTGAGAATCTTGATCAAACGATGGAATTTACGGCCAAGAAACTTGAGAGGACGGTGGAAGATACGGCGGCGAAGTGTATGATGCTGTTATCAAGAGTTGGGGGATACTGCGGAGGAGGAGGAGGCCGAGAGATGAGTCGTGTTTACAGATGCAAAACTTGTATGAAAGAGTTCTCATCGTTTCAATCTTTAGGAGGCCACCGCGCAAGCCACAACAAACACCTTAAGAACAGCAGCAGCAGCGACGAACAGTCGTCTTCACTTTCTAAGAAGAAGACAAAGGAACATCGTTGTCCGATATGTGGCTTGGAGTTTCCGATGGGACAGGCTCTTGGTGGTCACATGAGGAAGCATAGGAACGAGGAAGAAGCTAGCGGCGCGTTGGTTACACGCTCTTTTTTCCCTGAGGCTGCGACTACTATGACATTGAGTAAATCGAGTAGTGGGAAAAGAATTGCTTGTGTGGACTTGGTGGGGTCAGATTCTATGGAGAGTAGTAGCATCAATTTGAACTTGGAGTTGGGAAGCATCATGTACTGATTTTCACATGTCATCTCGTATTCAGATATTACTCTTTTATAGTTCCTCTACCCTTGTGTTTTCTTTAGCTTTATAGAGTAGCTATTGCATCTGGATTTGCTTAGAGTTTGTATATGGAATATGATTTTACATGTAAACTCGTCAAGATTGAGATATATGAATGTTGCACTTGCATTTGTTATGAAACTTTTGTGACAAGTCTTTTTGTTATGGTTACACCACAATTGAATTTAAAAAGTTTCATGATCAGTGAAACAAGACAATAAGGTCGGATGTGTAATATCAATGGGAAAGCTACTGGGTAATCAAATACAGTGGAATAAAAAAGAATAGCATGCATTTGCTGAATCTGTCGCTTTTAGTGGTTTTGTTTCAGTTATGCATATTGTAAAAGATTAGTAGGTAACTCTTAGAAGTTAAAAGATTAAATAAAAGCGCAAAGCAATCTAATTATATAAAGGAGAATCATCACTCAGTCCCATAGATGTTATCCATGTTAGGAGGACTCCACAAAACTGCTGGTTCTTAATCTTTGGCAAGAGAAAGATCCCATCAACGCATGAAACAAGATCATCAGTTACTTGGTGCATTCCAAGACTATGAACTTCTGGGACAAGAACTTGGGCGCCGAGGATACAGCGTGAGATAATATTATGAAGTACAGTCAGTAACAAATTTACCTCAAACTTCTCATGAAACCTTTGTTTTTAGTCGCTTCATACGCCAACAGTATTTGGTTTAATTTTAGTCCATTGAATGGTGGCAAACGACAGCGTATTCGTTATTATTTCATATAGGGAGAAAACGACGGCGTTTTGAGTATAAGACGTTGTTTATTGCATCCCATATCGTTAACGCAAAGAGAAGCTGTCTTCTTTATATAGCGCTGAGATGAAGGTGTAGGTCACGACCTTACTTGAACAGGATCTGTTCTATAGGCTCGTACCTCTGTATCCTTGATTTCTAAGGAGACAGGCCCCTAACCCTGGTTGATGAATCATGGCCGTGTGACTTGAGTGTGATTAACGGCTACGGGTCTCTTCGGAGTCTCCGCCGCTGTAGAGGATCGCTATCCGGTTAGGTCTTGTCCTCTCCGGGGTGGTCACACGGTTGTCTGACAGGCTTCCTTTTTTTGGAGATGGAAAAGTTATAAGGACCAGCTTATGAATCATAAAAGCAGGGATGATTGTCTTTATAGTTTTTGAGTTATGTATACTTCTAAGTCTTCACTTAGAGTCATGTAGATTGCTAGCGTCAGAGAACTCTGTGGTTTATGACACATTATGAGGTGTTGGTTTGGACCTTGAGTAGCCAAAATGTGTATTCCTTATAAAAAGAAAACTGTGGTTCTGAGATACTACTGTAGTCTGTAAGGAGTTAGTTGCGTTGGACTTCTTTGGGTTCCGATATAACAGTCAGCCTTTTGCCATAGTGATAACAGACTCTGGGTCCTTCTTGAGTTCCTGCAGGTACTCGTAATCATATCTTTCGTCTACAGTTAGCTAAGATATGAGCATATACATACGCAGGAAACTTTCTAAAACATCCTTGCTCAGACATGATGTTTCTTCCTCCGCAAGACACTACTTGTTTCCTCCCCAGTTCAAACTAATTTTAAGTATAGTAAACATTTTCACATGTGTATGTATTTTCTTCCCTGGAGCCATGTTTACTCGTGTCACTATGTGCTGTAAAAATAAGGCACTTCATGATCATACGCCGAACCTTTTTTGTTTTTGTTTTTGTCCTTGAATCTGTCTTCCTCATCTACAGATTTCTTTGTTGTTGTTAGGAAGATGTAGAAATTTGACTTATAAGCAGGGATGATTGTCACTATAGTTTTGAGTTTGATCGGTATCCTGTTAAGTCTTGGCTTAGAGTGATGTAGATTGTTGGCGTCAGAGATCACTGAGCTAAATTCTTTTTTTTTTTTTTAGTATGTTTATTATATTTGTTTGCTAGTTTAAAGGTGATTACAAAGACCCGAATAAGAAATACATTTACTTGGGACAGAACTGCTTCTCTTACAGCCTTGTGCATATTCATGCTCAAGCAATCTCCAACGTTCATTACTCCTAGCCTGATTTTACTGCTTACATGCCTTTGCTATATTTGTTGGTTTGATGTTTCTGGTGAAAATTTGCTCAAGTTTCTGTATAGTTTCTTCATTATTGTTGTTCTGACGTGTGTTTCTTCTTTTCAGTTTTCTCGACAATGAGCCAGCCAGGGGTAACAAATGCAGCTCTAAGTCTTGTAAAGGAATCATCCCCAGGTAACCCTTCTTTGGCTAAAGCACAACTTCTCCAGAGTTTCAGAGAGCAAAGCTATATCTCGATGACGTGTTTACCAGAAAGCTTATTCTAAATGATAATCATGACTAGAGAAACGTATCCCCAAGATCCAATGAGAGCACAATTCCACAACTCAAACGTTAAGAGGAGCAAAAGTTTGCACAACTATCAGCAACGAGAACAAGAGAAAAATGACACAGTCAAAAAGGAGTGAAAGCAGCAAGCAGAAAGAGCCAAAGAGGAAATAATAGATAGAACTGCAGAAGAGGCCGAAGACTGTATAGATTCATAATTCAGCTCAGGCACTTGGTTGTTTGACGATTCAATTTTTGTATTTAGAGACTATATACTTTCCAAAAACAGAAACTTGTCTTGGCAACACATTTTTATTCCTGGTTTTATATTGTTCTTTCTCTCTATACAACTAAAATGAGTTAAAATCATGTAAAATTCATGAAGATTCAAGTAAGATAAATGAAACTATCAATAAACTGAAACTTTTAAGACAAAAACGTATTCATGTCAAAACGGTCATCAATCTTCATAGTACAAAATCATAAACAACTAGAAATTACTTGAGATAAACCCAACAAGGTGTTGTAAGATCAAACACAACTATACCAAAACCCTAATCTTGATAATTACAATTCTGAAAAGGCACCTAACAGAATCGCCTCAAGTAAAAAAAAAGTTATCACAGACAAAGAAAGAGCTACTCTGAGTCACATGGGAAGGGGAACAAGGGCAAAACAGAGGACTCCTCGGCACCTGAAAGACCAAAGACTAATGATGTCGCCACCTTTCAATCCATTGGCCTTGACGACATCGTTCCAACCACAAACCAAAGCGTAGTTCCAAGAACCGTTCATCTCCCATCTCTTGAGAAACACACCCCACTTCCTAGTGCCTTGATCAACAAGAACCGCTCCCACACCCATCTTCTCGTTGTTGTTGATGTCTTCCTCCATGATTCTCGTCTCAACAGGTGTCAAGAAGTCTTTTCGGATCAGTTTGTGGAAAGGGATTGAGAGACGGCTCTGGCTTGGTTTGACATCTGTTTCGAACAGAGTCTTCTCAAAGATTAGCATCGGGTCTGAGGATCCTCTCATGCTTCTCATCAATTGGATCATCCAATCCGGAGTATCTTTCCCCTCCCATGATGAGAATAAAGGTGAGACCTTCTTTGCTTTCTTGAAACTAGGGTTTCCTTCTTGCACGGCACGTCTCTTGCGGCTTGTGTTGTTGTTCTCTGTTACGCACGAAGAGGAAGAAGAAGATGATAGGGAACTAAGGTTTTGTGGGTTTTTTGTCGTTGTCATCTCTGAGGGAATCTTGTTGAGATCGAAGAGCGGAGAAGAAGAAGTGGTTTCTTTAAGGTTTCGAAGAGGTTTCTTTACCGACGATGATCTTGGTCTTCTTGGGAAGTAAAAGAAGATTCTCTGTTCGTCTTCATGTTTCCAAGAAACGGTCTTCTTCTTGCGTTGTTGTTCGTACAAAAGAACCGCATTATCCACCAAAAGAGAGAAATTCCACCACATCTCCGTGAGATTACCGTAATACATCATACTCATTGTGATCGGAGGGAGATACGATACACAGCAAAAAATATATCAAGTTTTGAGGAACCTAAAGAGAGAGCGAGAGAGAGTTTTAGAATTGAATGAATGAGAAGAGAAAGTGAGAGGAAGAATTGTTTGTGTTTGGGCTAAATACTATCTGGTCACGTTGCAATCAAACCCTACGATCGTCATAAGATTTTATAGCCGTTTGTTTAGTTTTCCTTTTTCACTAGCTCACGTGCAAATTACCGTTAGTCCATATTTCCGTAATTTCCATTTTTCACCGTCTTGAAAATTCAAAAAAGAAAAACATATTAACAGAAACAATCCCAAGTAGATTGATTATGTACGTGTTGATAAGTTGAGGTTTTTGCTTTGGCAGAAGAAACGGTTAGAAGCTGTTCAGTTCCAAGTTCTAGTCCGGTATTAACATAAACTGTCCATATATTTTAACAATGTTATCTGACCGTACACGTGTGAGGAGTTGTTAGAAAAATAGCACCCCGCTGTTTGAAACTATTTTAAGTTCTCCCCTAATTCCTTGATATGACAATCTACACCCTAGCGAGTTCAGTTCACCCTTGTGGGAGCTTATGCTTACCGCCTTAGTGAGTAACGTTTCAAAGAAATTGAAGCTAAGGACGATAGGATATGAACAAGAGTCACCTAAGAGCTGTGTCTTGCACTCTTGCTAAGGTTTACACATGTTATAAGCGTGAGGAAGAAGGACAAATTTGGATAACTGACACAAATGCGACTTAGATATTCATCGCTCTGAAACAGAAGACAGAAGCAACCTGCGATGAGGCTGTGAAAGAAGGTGGCAGCAAAGCTATAGATGGTTGGGTTTACAATGGAAACTTGTGCACCAGGGCTTAATTAGGTTCAGACACAGTTGTGTATATTCTGATAATACTTTGGACATGAACTCTACTAATCTAAAGTAATAACAAACGAATCTTCTCATTAACTATGATCTTTGTATCACCAAACAGTCGTATAAAATACTCAGTCTGTCACACATTCTTACGTATATATATGTATATAGAGAAACCCAGAGAGAAAGCTTTCTTCTCTCATATAAAATTGTCGTATTCCTGGTTCTGAAGATTAAGCGCACCTATGCAGAGGAAGCTAAAGGTATGGGAACCCTTCATTTGTAATGGGCTGCAAGGAAGGAAAAACAACAACTGTTACATTATTAAAAACACGGATTAAAAGAACTTTATAAGCTTGAAATGTAGAGGGAGGCTGAGGCTGTTCTAAGATAAAGTTAACTGGTATGTCTTAACTCAAACAACAATATCTAAGCTGTTTTGTGGATAACCAAATCCAGTACTCTAAGGTAAAACAGGCTTTTATAAATTTTCAGAACTTACCTTTAATGGATAATCTGTTGATTAGAGGAGAACCACGTTGATGAACTTCCTCTTAGCGAATGCAAGCCACCATTTGTTTGGTGTCCCATTAGCTCTATACGCTACACTCAGTAGCCTCCCACTAGTCTCCTCGCGAACCTGCTTCAAATAGTTCCTAAAAAGATCTGACATTTAAACCCAACAAAACAAGAGAGTTAGACAGTGAGGATCAAACCAGCTCAAAAACATACCTATTAACAACGCACCTGCTTCTTCCTGAGACGAAGGAAGCGAAAAGAGACCTGGAAAAGGAAACCCAGTTTCCCCAGGAACAGAAACCTCCTCCAAACCCAAGTTGATAATCGCCTTAGTTCCCACAGCCAATGTTCTACACCCTTCGAGCCTCTTCAACGCCACGTTTATGTAGAAAGTCAAGTAGATAAGGAGCTTATCAGCAGGGCTTTTGATAGGGAAGTTAGTGAAGAAGACATTAGCGCGGAAAAACGTGATTGCCTCGTCCACAATATCAGTTTTGTCTGCGTATATAAAACAAACAAACATGAAAATGAACTTTTGTTTACTGCTCTCGAAGATGATTTTTGATATGAATATACCTTGTTCTGAAACAGGTGCAGGACCCTTGATGTGGCTCTTAAGAGGAAGCAAAGGACAGCCACATGCCTTTGTTATTCCTTCTTCTTCCACGAAGCTCGAGTGATACACCTGAGAAAGGGCGTTTAACCATGGAACAAAATGAGTTACAAGCAGTGCATCGAAATTGGTGATGCAAGCTTCTAGATCGACGAAGTAGAAGATACAATCGAATCAAACTAGGTCTAACGTCAATTTAAGATACAAATTGAATATCAGTTACCATTTGGTTCCCGATTCGAACAACGAATCAATCGGATCGAGGATGTGAGAAGGTAGATCTACTGCGATGAAGAAGATCACGGAAGTATCAGAATCGATCGGTAGGTAGGTGAACGAGACGAGATTAGATTGATTTTTGAAAAAAAACTTTGACCTGAGATCAATTTAAGTTCTAAAGCATCTGTTAAAATAGATAAAACGAAATAGATTCTCCTGATATACCTGAGTCCGGTGAAGAATCCGCGGCGAAGTAGCGACGGCGATCTATAATCGACGGAGTAGGAATCGAATGGAAAAAAAAAGATCAAAGGGTAGAAGAAGACAGTCAGATATGTTGACACGTGTAAAGCTTGCAGAATGGTACCGGTGCTACTACTAATATCAATTCCCGGTTTTGATTTGATGTTTGATTAAACCGAATTAACAGAAATCGGTTATAGCTCGGATTTATTCATGATTTTTTTCTAACTCTACACGAAATTATTTATAAGGAATTGAGAATTCTGTAGAACAAGTTTTAAATTTCGGTTTAGGTATGTCGAAAGTGAAACATCATCAAGCGAATGAAATATGGTTTGATTTTTGAATTAGTTTTCCGGTTCAGTTACTGGTTACCTTGGATATATATATCATCTTTACATAAAGGAACAGTCTTGGAACAACAAATTGAGACTATTACATCTTGACCCCAAACGAATAACTTTAAAAGACTTCCTTTTTCTACACAGATTTCGTAAAAATACAAATGGTGATCACTGGCACCAAGAGACTAAACTAGACTGATGCTACATTCAATGGCTTCACCATCATTTAGATTACCAGTTACTGGAGTGTGTCGAAAGTTATCATCACCTGAACACTTAAGAACTGCTCTTTGCATAGTATGATGATGAGGTTTCAAGTCGTTACTATGGCTCTGATCTTTGTAGCTCGTGAATGCGCCTAAGGCTCCAAGAAACCCTTCATGTCTTAAGAACATTGCTTTTGCTTCACCTCTCGACCTGAAATAACAAACATTAGTCTTTGTTCTGAGGGGTTTATTAAAGTTTTTTTAGGCTTACCAGAAATGAACAGCAACAGATATTGTGTCCATGGTGTACTCGAGCCCACGGATGAAAAACCCACCAAAGAAAATACGCTTAAGGCCGAATCTTAGAGCATTCAAGTAAGCAATCTGTAGAAAGATAGAGGATGAAACAAACATCAGCTTCCAGTCTTGTAAAATGGATGGAAATGTTTGCAGGAACAGACCTGACCGATGTTGTTAGATATCATTCGTAGAAGGGATCTTGCTACATCTTCTGGCTGGTACTCTTCAAGTTCTTTGCCGTCAGAAATCGCTTTCCCGAAGCTGGAAGCGATGGCTGTTGAGGACAGACCAATCTACCAACAAAAAAGGAATGAAAACTCGTTTTCATGATACCAATCCAAAACATTAGCAAAACCAACGTTAATGAAGTTACCTTTGAGTAATCTGTTCCACCGTAGATATCACCAACAAGCATATCAATTACTCTGTTATTTCCCTGGTGACTTAACTCAAGCAGCTCATCAAAACTGAAAATCAGTGATATTAGTTAGTAGTTACTCAAGAAAGGAGTAAACTGCATGAATAGCGTTTACATAAGAAAGAAAGTTACCTCTTGCATTTTGTTAAAAGCTTTCCAAGACCTAGAAATGTGCCTCCACCAAGGCTTGTTCCACTTATTCGCTCATACTTTCCATCTCCATCGACCTACATAAGAACCAGACTGAGTAAGAAACTCTGCTGCTCTCTACTTGCAAGAATGAAAACATAAAATGTGATCAGAGAAGCCAAAACCATAGTGAAGAACCTTGATCATGCTAACGCCCGAGCCGATATTAACAAGGAGATATGGATACAAATCATTATGGTCGATCTGTACAAATTCCTTTTGGCCATCCAAATAGGTAAAAGCTTCCCTTGGCACTGTCTGCAAATCAGATTCAGACTTCAGGTGTAAGCACGCATCCAATAATTTATATGTTATGGATTAGTAGCTATAAGCAAAACTGCATAACCAGGAAAGTTTTCAAACAATCTGTTCTCTCATGATCTTTAAAATCAAAGAGATAATGATAAGATAAGGAAAAAATCAAACCTTCAAGAGAAAGTTGACACCACAAACAAGAGAATGCATCTCATCTTCCTTATCAAAAACAATTCCAAGTTTATCCTTAAATAGTTCAGCAAACTTAAATGCTCCACCACCTGTGGCCTTTTGGAACAACAAAACCAGTTAGCATATACTATAAACTTCAAAGCAACATTCCTCAGCTTTTACCTTAACAGAAAATTTATCGCGTGCTGTGCCATTCGGATGCTGAACACCTGAATAGTTTACAACAAGTGGACTTTTAGTCAATTTGTGATGGGCAAAGGAATCAATAAGCTTATTGTAGTTTATATTAGAAAAAAAAAAAGACATTATTTTGCCTCCATTTCCTAAAATACTTAAGAGAAAAGCAGCAAAGACAAAAACTAATTAAACAGGCGTGATCATCTAGAAAGTAGACTAGTATATTCGTGTTTTGCCTAAACGTGTGTTTATGATCTGGTTCGGACAACATGTGTTTCACACTAATCATTACTCCAAAAAAAAAAAAACAGATCTTTGAATTTTAGATAGAAACACAAACCGGAATGTTGAAGGATATTGAATCGGATAAACTCAATACAATCATCAATCTTTCTGGTCTCAAACTTGGCGAAACAAAGCCTCCCTTTCACGACGGAGCAACCATTACCAACGACGATGCTTCCGTCTTCGCAATTGTCTCCGTTTGGCGAAAAATATACAACCTTTATCAAAGTCCCTGCAATGAAAATCAATTTCCGGATCAATCGACTACGGAAGCGAATCTAAATTCTGAGAAATCGAGGAGGTTTAATATTGGTTAACCTCCGATGTCGAGAGCCAAATGAGAGATTTGAGTCGAGAAGCGAGAATCTTTTGGATCCATTGCCGTTTTTTTTCTCTTTTCGCTTTCAAAATCCTTTCTCTTTTTTTTTTTTCCCTTTTTGATATTGTTTTTTTTTGTTGTAATAATTCAACGTGAATTAAAAGGATGTTCAACGTTCAACTACTTTGGATCTAACCTATGACCTATCCTCATGTCTGACTTGTCTTTCTTCTCCATGGAGCAATGTGCAATGTGCCGCAATGTTTGGTTGTCGCTTTTTTAAAGGAAATAATTGTTTTTTTTACGAGGGACGCAATCTTGCTGACTTGTCATTTGGTCTTTTTGGGTTGGGTTGGGTTGGGTTGGGTTGGGCATACAAAAGCAACTTTGTTGAAAGTCGAGGAGAACATTTGTTTCTCTGTTGAATTGGGACATGTTTTTTGGGTGGAAAACTTGGTCATTCAGGAACTGATGTTTTTTCTTGGTGCCGAGATAATATGTGAAAACCCATTTAAAAGAATGATTTCTTGTTTGCTATATGACAATGCACAATATGGTTCCTTACCGCTTTGGTGCTACTCCCCGCATTTGTTCAATTTTTGAGTTTTAAATATCGTTTTATTCTTCGGATATCCATAATGTTTTGGGTTCGGATAATACACATAATCTGAAATACTATCTTACAAAATCTATTCAGATACATATAGACTAGAGTGAGTATTGACTGTAAAAAAAAAAAAAATTAGAAAAACTAAAAGTTTGTTACTACAAAGTTGCATAAACCGACATAACATATAATATTTTGAAAGCTCATAAATAAAACAGATATTTATATTTATAAATAATTATATTAAAAATTAAAAAAGAATAAGTAATTTTTATACTCAAGATGTATAAAAATTTAAGTTGAAAATATTCTAGATAATGTTAAACATAAGAATTAAAATTGGTTTATGTGTTCTTATTACATGTGTATTAGGTTGTGTAAGTATAGAAAAATAAAAGTAAAATTTAAGAAACAGTTTATTTAATGATAAGGTATCCCCTATATATTAAAGGAGAAACAATACAACATTTTTTGTAGTCACGTGTCAATACCACAATCTTAAAATTGCTAAAAAAATATGTTGATCCATCTAAATATATAATAAGATTTTTATTAAACTAATTATAAATTAATTATTAATATTATTCGTTGTTTCCTTAAATAAAAATAACATAATTTCCAAATGTGGCTAAAGTATATATGACAATTAATGTTTTTTCAACAATAAAGATTTGATAAAAATGAGTATATTCTCTATTATTTTATAAAAATTTAACTTATTAAAAAAATAAACAACCACATTAACTATATAATAAAAATTTAGATTTTTTGCATATATTATATATTAAATTTTAAAAAACGATTAAAAATGACTAAAGTTGTTAAAATCTCACACTGAATTTTTCTGATCCATGGTTTAAAATATATGTTATAACGAAATATAAATGATTAAAATTTTTGTTATAAAAATATATAAATGATAAAAAATATGAGTATAAAATAGGTCAGTTGAAAAAGAAAGTTATCTCAGTATAATTTAACGGATATCGATATTAAAAATATACTATATTTCTATGTTAATATCATTTAAACTTGATTGTATATCATATACAATAAAATAAAATGTTTAATTAATAAAATTTATTTATGTGTTTACACCAAATTAATTATATACGTAATAGTTACTAAATTTTTAAATACCAATATATATTTATTATTTCATAATATGTAAAATAACATATAATACGTAAATATATTTTATATATCATATTCATTCCACGCAAGACGCGAATCTTAACCTAGTAACAATAATATTTCACTAAACGTATTTTGATTTATGGTACTTAAAAGATTTTTTTATCAAATAGACTTATAGTAAAAATATATATATTTGTTTTCTATTCTATGATAATTAGATATAATATCTTCAATTCATTAAAAGTAATTAATACATATGAAACTAATTTCTCAAATAATAATATTATAGAGATTAATAAAAACAAATGAACAATAATTATTAATTTATATAGTACTTTGGTTTGTAGACTTGTAAGCATATGAACAATTACATAATAGTTAAGACCAAGTAACATAATTTTCACGTTTGTAGTTAAACATAGAATATGTATATTACATATTTAAAGTGTGGCAGATAATTATGTAATTAACTTTTTCAAAAACAAAGTTAAAAAACTATATAATTTGTAGGATATAACTAGTAGGTCTCGGTGTTGGAGACCCCGTTTGATTTGGTTTGATTGATTTGTATTTTTGAGTTTTCGGTAATATATTCATAAGTTCCATTCGGACTTTACTAATTATCGGATCGGGTTTGGTGTGGTTCTTTCTAGATCGGTCTAATCAGATTATATTGTAAAATGGCAAAAAAAAATTGAAAACTAAAAATATAGACAAAAATACTCTCTCTCTCTCTCTCTCTATATATATATATATATATATATATTGAGTTTAACTATCTAAACTAATAAAAATATTCAAAATAACAAATAAACTATAAAGATTTTTAAAATGTTCTAAAACATCTAAATTACCTTAATATATATAAAATAGTAAAATATTTCAATAATTTCGGATATAATCAGATTTAAATTTGGGTTTTGGTTCGGTTTAGGTTATACCAAAACCTTAAAATACCAAATTTTCAAATTCCATTCGGATATTTTTGTATAACGGTTTGGATCCAGTTTTTTGGGTTCAGATTAAGGTAGAGAGTTCAGTTTGGTAAAAAATGCCTAAGCCTAATAATGAGCTTAATTACATTCGACTTATCTGTAGATAGTAGATTGAACATTTTGATCTTCATAGAACGAAACAAAATTCTATTTAGGGCTGGGACTTAATATCCGCTATCCGCTATCCGATCCGGGATCCGTCCCGATCCGCTCCGAAAAAACGGATATCCGGGGGGTCCGGATCCGGATCCGGATAGTGATTTTGCGGATCCGGCGAATCCGGATCCGGATCCGGATAGTGAAAATTTTAGTCCGGATATCCGGATCCGGATCCGGGCCCACTAAATAT
>CAKOAT010786264.1:21418-74172 GCA_932364175.1 Eruca vesicaria subsp. sativa | reverse complement strand
ATATAATTAAATTTATATAGATATATTATATATAATTTTTATTAAAATAACTAAAACTTAGTTTTATTAATTTTTTATTAGCTTTTTAAACTTTTTTGCAAAAAAAAAAAAATTTTAATTGAATAAATATATGTTTAATTTTAAAATTTTAAATTTAATTTTGATTTTTTTAATTTTTTTTTTTTAAAACGGATCCGGATATCCGCGGGTATTCGAGTTTTAGTCCGGATATCCGAATCCCGGATATCCGGAAGGCCCGAATCCGGATCCGGATATCAATTTTACGGATCCGCCGAATCCGGATCCGGATCCGGATATCCCAAAATACCCCGGATATCCGATCCGTCCCACCCCTAATTCTATTTCACCAAGAATTAGACAGCAAAACATTTTTTTCATATGTGTGTGTTGTTTGTTATATTCATTATTTATAATTTCTTTTGTTTTGGTTCATTAAATATTTTTCATTAATTTATAAATAATCTATACTATGATATAAGAAGTAAATTTGCTTAGTTGTCAACTTCTCATTGATTTTAGGTAAATTTGTTTATTTACCTTATTTAAATAATTTCATATACAATTTCTTATTTAATAAGACAAATTTATATTAATAATATTATATTTTAGAAAACATGTTAATGATTTTGTATTAAATTGTTATCTTAAAAATATATTTTCTATTATAAAATTCAAGTGAATTTACTGATTGATTTGTAACTTCACCATAATTTTTGTATTTTTCCTTATTTGTTATATTTTAATAATTTTATGAATAATTTATCATATAATAAAACGAATTTCTATTAATAATATTCTACTTTTAGAAAATAAGATAATTCTTATGTATTATATTGTTATCTTTAAAATATAGTTTTTTATCATAGAAATTAAAAATTAAGTTAAAATATTAATAGTTAAATATAAAGAAAGCAACGCTGATTTATCAACTTCTCCATAGTTTTATATTTTGCTTATTTATTATATTTTAATAATTTCATATATAATTTATTAGATAATAAAACGAATGTATACTAATAATACTAGATTTTTTAAAAAAATAAGATAATTCTTATGTATTAGATTGTTATCTTAAACATATATTTTATATTAAAAAATTAATTGAATTATCTGATTTGTAATTTCTCCATGATTTAGATAATTTTGATTATTTTCCATATTTTTAATAATTTCATATCAATTTATTAAAATAAAAACGAATTGCTATTAAAAATCATATTTTGAGAAAATAAGATATTTTTATGTATTATATTGTTACCTTTAAAATATATTTTTATTATAGAAATAAAAATTAAGATAGAAAAAATCTAATTAAAATAAATTAAAGCAACACATTTGTAAAAATATATTTTAAAAAATATTTTGGTATGTGAGTGTTGTCATTTATAATTAATTTTAAAACATAAATCATAATTTATTATATTGGTTTGAATTAATAAAATATAGATTAATAATAAATTATACGAAAATTATGCCCACATGTGCGGGCAAAACATCTAGTGTAAAAATATTAAACGTCCAGAACCGACCTAACAAAAAACTATGATAAAAAGTCAATCGATTCACTTTTTGTTCTATTTTAGCAAAAATCCATGAATTATTATAGTTTGACAAATTTATTCTCGCCACAAAAATAACTTAAAGCATAAAAATAAAACACACCAAATCGGTAATTGCAAAATTAATAAAGCCACGCCAAAATATTCGCATCTTCACCAGGCCTTTACGGTTTGAAATCGAGGGATTCGTCGTTATAGATATCCCACCATCTCTTGACTAACATTTTCACATCGTCCCTGTCCATGTAAGGTTCTTCTCCAGTGAACTTCCATGGCTTGGATCCCTATCATCATTCACCAGCAATACTAATAAAAAGATGAAAGTTTCAGAATCAAGAGAGGTATGTAAGCAATACATAGTACTTACAGGTGCACAGTAGTGAATAACCTTGACTTTCTCCAGCTCCACATTCTCCGGGTGACGCCAAAGTACAGACATAATCAGGTTGTAAACCAATGGAATCTGTTTAAAATCTTTCTCAAAGAACACATTAAGAAAATCCTGCCAAAGTCCCACATACCAAAATCATCATTCTAACCAAGGAAAATAATAATTTAGATCTTTTAAATATTCAATAACCAAGTATATTTTAAGCCTTTATAAAAGAAAAAAAAAAACATTTGCATCATTTTAACTTGAATAAATGTATCATATAACTCACTTGTTCTGCAAATTCTGTAGGTGGTGTGACCTTAAGAGACTGGAGGAGGCTCTCATATGTAGACTGGTTAGGTTCAAAGACAAACATTCCAGCGTTGTAGTACAGAGGAGGACGAGAAGCTTCCATCTCGACCGGCCACTTCACCTTTTCCGGGCACTGCTGGCAGTATCCAATTTTGTATTGGGGCGTGTGGCTCCATGTTTTCTCACAAAAACAGCCTATGACGCCATGCATGTAACCATCAGGCAGATCAAAGAGCTCGTCTATATTGTCATAGACTTGAATATCTGCGTCAAGGAACACTGCCTTGTCGTACTCTATAAACTACAAGTTTAACATATATCAGAAACATAGATTTCAACATATAATAGAAAAGTGCTTGATTTTCAATTTTAAAGATTAATTAAGAGATCATTCTTACGTTCCAAATACGAAGCTTCGAGTAGTTAACAATGTAATAATCCCTTGCATAAGAGACCTGGTCGTCAGGAGGAGATACAGGCTCGATCTCACGCACTATACAGCCTTGAGACCTCACAAGCTCTCTATGTTCCTCAGGCACATCGGGCAGCACAGCAACAACAAGAGGGTAAGCACTTTCAACCTTACGCAAACCCTTTGCTAGACCCACTACACCCTTCACATAGTCTCCATTACCTGCCAGGAACGTCATATAGGCTCTTTGTTTATTCGTCTTTTGCCTTGCATTGACCGGATCCATGGGAGTGGATGGGGCCATTGGAACCAAGGAGTCTTAAGTTGGGTTCGGAAGTATTAGAAACAGGAGGCTGTTTTCTAATGAAACTTGTCTGTGCCAACTTGTGACGTTGGCCTCTGAATTATATACACTTATGTTACTGATGAAAGCTAGCACCAATTAAATCACATAAGAAATGTTAAACTGTGGCCACACCTTACTGGTCCATATGTCATTCATATATCACCTAAAGAATACTGAAATGTAATTTCACATACCTTTTTTACTTATTCTAAAAGTGTACAATGTAAGAAATGTTGAAATGTATTTATACATTATACCTTTTTTGTTTGCATATTCATAAGAAGAAAAATATATAAAAAGTAAGAAATTAGCAAAAAAAAATCTTTATATTTCATATTTTTACAATTGACAATATATTACCATATCTATTAAATGCATTTCTTTCACTTTAAATTTCATATTAACATTTATAGGAAATATCTTTAAATATAGATTTGTTTACTTATGCACTTTGGAGGACTTTGACCCAAAAAATCAAAGCTTCAAACAGTATTAAGTTCCAAAATATGTAATTATAAAACTTAGGGAGAACTTTTTTAAATATACATTAATTAAATAATAAAAACAATTCAAGTATACTGATTTTTCTCAAAATAATACTTGAAATATTAAACTTTTCCTCTTTTATAATACAAAAAATTGTGAAAATTTGACATAGAGTCCGAAAATATAAAAAATATTATGAATATAGAAAAAGGTTTTTAAAATAATTAGGAAGTAAGTATATACAAATAAATAAATATGATTTATAATATCCTAATTTTTTAGAACTTATAAATACATATTATATGATTCACAATCAAAAAGAAAAATTTACTATATTCATGTATAATAATGTATATCAAATTTACCGAGTTCAAATTATGTTATATAAGACTAAACAATTTTAGATTTCAAGAGTAGTATTATTAAATTAATCAAACTAATGACTGGAAAAAATAATCAAATTAATACTTATTAATAACTTAAAAATTGATGAATATTGTATGTCTGAAGCTATTTATGCAAAATTTCTTTTAAATAGAAGGTAAAATTATTATGCACAATAATAATTTATACTATTAGAGTTAATAGTTTCATATTACTTTTTTTCTATTGTAATACTATTGATTTTCTATTTTATATAAAATAAGAAAATATAAAAATAACTCAACATATTTTATTTATTTATGGCATTGGATTTGAATCAAATTCATGATTCTGCAACAAAAGCACAACCTTACAATGTGTTTCTATTTAGGATAACTACTCTCAACCTTTTTTTATCAAACTCTAAATCCATATATAACAAAATAGTAAATTAAATAATATTTTTTTGTTTCCATTCATATTTACGTATTGGAAACATAACCATATAATTTGAAAGTCGTTTTCTAATCAAATGTAAATAATAATAAACTGTTCACTTTACGTAAATTGTTTTATAATAAATATAGAATTAGTATAGATTTTTTATATGAACAAATAGAAAATATTATAAGACATTTTGTATATAATATAAATGGTGATTAATACTCCCTCTACCCCCAAATAGATGTAAGTTTTAAAGTTTTAACATATATTAAGAAAACATATTATTTTTTATTATCAATGCATTAACTTTTCGTAAATAAATATTTTCACAAACTTAAAAAAAAAAATACTTTTTTCTAAAAAATATATTATTTTGAAGTTTAGAATTAAAAATAAATAATGCATTGAAAATGTAAAAATATTTTTTTCTAAAATTTAGATATTTTTTAAGTCAAGGGAGTAATATTAATAATACACCTCTTATATAATGTTTATGAGAATTTTTATACAAAACATATTGTCAGTAAATATATTTTTTTAAGTTAATGATATGTTACCAATTTATCAAGATACAATCATAATATTTGTATCCAATAGCGATAGAACTCGAAAGGACGTTGATATGATAAATATTTTGAACATTAAAATACACAATCATTAGAACTTGTTTGTATAGTGGAATACATTTTAGATAAAAAATGATTTATTGAAGAATAAAAAGGTTCAGAAAAAACATAAGGCAAAACGGCAATCCATAAATGTAAAGTTTGTATCAATTATTAAAAAAAATAAATCAAAATACAATCTCCTACTAAACATGGTAATGCTTACCACATTTGTGATACATTCTCTTGCAATACTTCTCAGCAACATCTGGTTTCTTGATTATTGTTTTTGTGTGTGTTGAATTTACTATGTGGAAGAGAACACGAATGTTTCATGGTACATGATAGCCTATTTCAAATTCACCTTAAATATATCTTGAAATACACCCAATTCTCAGAAAGTTTCATGATGATCTCTTCACCTCAGTTTTCCACTGGCTACATGTTCTTGAAGAGGAATTAGGGAGCGTAATCGATGTACTTCGCGAAGTTATTTTATGCATAGGCACCATTCATTCATCTATTTGCCAACATATGCTTAAAAAAGAGCGCAGGTATATCATATTGTTCAATTAAAAAGACATTTTACTTCAATTTTTGCTATATCTTTACTCTATTCATAAAAGACATTTTATGAATAACACTGCATAATAGAGTATCATGAACCGGCCTCACATGAATCAGGCATTTCATCATTTAATTAGTTACCACTTTTCTTTTAGCAATATAATGAAGTGTAAATATCCATATGCAGATTGTGGAGATTCTGAGGGGAGACAAGTGCAGCTTAGACCAGTTAAAATAACGACAAAACTCCAAACTGCAGTGGACTTATTCGGAAGAACTTTTGGATAACGAAGAATACAATTCAACAAGATACTTGAACGCTATTAATCGACACATGGAGACTGATCTCGGAACAATACTGGATTAATCTATTCTTATACAAGAATCGATTAGTAATAATAATAGGACTTTACCTTTCTGTGGAGATACTCCACCACCTGTACATGCATCTTTGTTTTCCGTCTGCGAAACCATCACCACAGAAGCTACAAACAAAAGTAAAATCCATACCATAAGAATACATTACACAACCTATAATAACCTTCAATTCCTTTTTTCTTGGGTTTGGCATCACCTTCCACATTCACATCATCACGTTCCACATTCACATCATCATCATCAACCACAATACAACAAAACAAAGAAAACAGAGAAAATCAATAACACAACAAAGACTTAACTAATTTCATGAGACTAGAAGAAGGGTAACCTGATCCACTTTTCCCTTTCCCTTGGGCTCAATGTCGGATGAGACATCACCAACAACCACCAACTCATCATGTTACATTCAAATCGATCTCACAAAAAAGTAAATAAATACTTCGTGTTCAATAAAAAAAAAAACAGAGAAAATCAATAACACAGTAAAGACTTAACTAATTTCATGAGACTAGAATAAGAGTTACATGATCCACTTTTCCCTTTTCCTTGGGCTCAATGCCGGATGAGACATCACCAACAACCACCAGCTCATCTTGTTACATTCAAATCGATCACACAAAAAAACAAATAAATACCTCGTGTTCAATAAAAAAAACAGAGAAAATCAACAACACAACAGCGGAAATCAATCCAAGAGATATCAAACTTTAAACTGATGATTTCATAAGAGATTAGAAGAACAACCTGATCGAGTTTTCCTTTTCCCTTCGGAAGAGATTGAGTTTTTACCTCATCCATGTTTCCAAAGTCATCCTGTCCTCCGATCATCATCTCTGTGAAACAAAATAATCAACCAAAACATAGAACATATAACAGTTTTTAGTTTCTTATATTCTTTTAAGAATCTCGCCCTAAGAAACTGTGGATAATCATGCTCTTCTCCTCTTTTATAATACAAAAAATTGTGAAAATTTGACACTCTAATGGTTATTAATCTGTATCACATGGAATCGGAAAATGTAAAAAATATTATGAATATAGAAAAAGGTTTTTAAAATAATTAGGAAGTAAGTGTATACAAATAAATAAATATGATTTATATTAACATATAATATCCTAATTTTTAGAACTTATAAATACATATTATATGATTCAAAATCAAAAAGAAAAATTTACTATATTCATGTATAATAATGTATATCAAGTTTACCGAGTTCAAATTATGTTATATAAGACTAAACACTTTTAGATTTCAAGAGTAATATTATTAAATTAATCAAACTAATGACTGGAAAAAATAATCAAATTAATACTTATTAATAACTTACAAATGATTAATATTGTATGTCTGAAGCTATATATGCAAAATTTATTTTAATAAAAGGTAAAATAATTATGCACAATAATAATTTATACTATTAGAGTTAATAGTTTCATATTAATTTTTTTTCTATTGTAATACTATTGACTTTCTATTTTATATAAAATATAAAATATAAAAGATGGCTCAACATATTTTATTTATTTATGGCATCGGATTTGAATCGAATTCATGGTTCTGCAACAAAAGCGCAACCTTCCAATGTGTTTCTATTTACGATAACTACTCTCAACCTTTTTTCATCAAACTCTCAATCCATATATAACAAAATAGTAAATTAAATAATAAATTTGCTATTTCCGTTCATATTTACGTATTGGAAGCATGACCATATAATTTGAAAGTTGTTTTCTAATCCAATGTAAATAATAATAAACTGTTCACTGTACGTAAATTGTTTTATAATAAATGTAGAACTAAAATATATTTTTTCTATGAACAAATTGAAAATATTTATAAGACATTTGGCTTAATTTTTTAAATTTGTATATAATATAAAAAATGGTGATTGATACTCTCTCTACCCCAAATAGATGTAAGTTTTAAAATTTTAACATATATTAAGAAAACATATTAGTTTTGATTATTAATGCATTACCTTTTCGTAAATAAATATTTGTCACAAACTTAAAAAAAAAATTATTTTTTGAAGTTTAGATTTAAAAATAAATAAAGCGTTGAAAATGCAAAAAAAAAAAATATATTTTAAAATATATTTTCTAAAAATTTAGATATTTTTTAAACCGAGAAATAATATTAATAGTACACCTCTTATATAATGTTTATAAGAAATTTTTAATACAAAAAATATTGTCGGTAAATCTGTTTTTTAAAGTTAATGATACGTTACCAATATATGAAGATACAATCATAATATTTGTATCCAATAGCGATATAATTCGAAAGGACGTTGATATGACAACTATTTCGAACATAAAAATACACAATCGTTAGAACTTGTTTGTATAGTGGAATACGGAAAACAGCAATCCATAAATTTAGAGTTTGTATCAATTATTCAAAAAAAAAATCAAAATACAATCTCCTACTAAAGATGGTAATGCTTACCACATTTGTGATACATTCTCATGCAATTCTTCTCAGCAACATCTGGTTTCTTGATTATTGTTTTTGTGTGTGTTAAATTTACTATGTAGAAGAGAACACGAATGTTTCATGGTAGATGTTAGCCTATTTTAAATTTACCTTAAATATATTTTGAAATTCATCCAATTCGCAGAAAGTTTTTCGATTAAACAGTTTACAATAAAATATTACAAAGGGTAATATTTTCTGATGCCCTCGTAAAAAACATAGTGAAATAACTCAATTTGTTAAATAATATGTTTAGAATCTATCAGTTGAGAGAATGTAAGAATTTAGTTGTTGCAAAATATTGACATCTAAGAACATTTGTTTTGTGATTTTTCTCCAAAGATAACCACAAGAATTTTGAAGATTTTTCCTGTGAATATAATGTATAAAAGGGTCGATTAGTCCTAATATCACTTCTTTGCACATATAACCCATGTATCTAAGACTCAACACTTGTTAAAATGAATACATCAGTGTTAATTTCTAACATGATGAAATGTTTTTTTCCTCACTTAGATACTCGGAATGAGTTAAATACAATTTCATCTCTCACTGCCAATTCCTGAATTTTTTTTCCGTCAAATTTCTCATGTAGTATTGCATCTGATTTTGATTACTCAATGATTTATCCATTGTCTTCTCACTTTCTTACTCTAAGTCACCAATTCATCTGCATGAAGAAGGATCTTAATTTGATTGAACCAACTTTACATATCCAAATACATAAACCCTAAATCCTAAATAATAAACGCTGAGCCGTATATGTTTAGATTTTAGATGATAAAACAAACTTTATATTATGATAATAATAGAGCACAAAAATATAGCGAGTTATGATGATGATAATCAGACGATTTAACACGAAGCAAGAATGAAAACTAAGATAACTAAAAGTAGTTTATTAAAACTAATATCTCATACATGTCTAGGTGACATTTGAGTCAAATTTGACTAATCATACATGCCCCATTTGTCATGTCACATTTCAGGTTCAATCAAGTTATAATGTTTTCAATTAACCGTGTTTTCAATTGATAGTAATATATATAGTTTGAAGACCGATTTGATCTTTACGTTGTTACCATGTATACATTATTTTTGGATCACTTAATTTGAAAGTTTGTGTGTTTCCTAGTCCTAACAAAGTAACAGTGTTTCACGTATTATCACTCTCTTCTTTGCCTAATATTTTTGGATTCTGCGTTATCTCGATGAGCTAAACTAATTACCATCGTGGCATTGAGTGAACAAATTAAACATTCATATATTTATTTATAGTTATGAACTGATCATTCATGTCCCTACAAATAAGCAACCATAAATCATTTAAATACGAATTACTAGAAAAATACACACGACCATACGTAACATTTGCTAACCTGATGCAATCAACAATCTCCACTGAAGCTGGATGCCTTTATTTCACTCCAAGTCTTGTGTACTTGGCTTAAGGCTTCTCGAGCAGCGGAAGGTGCTGAAATAGAGGAGGAAACTAGGGGGGCTCCGTTACGGTAAGCCGGTAGCTATAATTGTTTGCTTCCAAATGGATTCTTCCAAATTTTCATGGATTTTTGGTTTGAAATCGAGGGACTCGTCATTATAAATATACCACCATTTCCTGATCAACATTTTGACGTCTTCTCTGTCCATGTTAGGCTCTTCTCCTGTGTACCTCCATGGCTTTGATCCCTATCGTATTTATCTTCATCAGTCAATGAGAATAATAAAGATAATACGACTAAAGTTCGGAAATCAAGCTAAACCGGCGAGGCTACTCTGATTGAAGAGATGTTAATAATCAAGAAAAAAGCATGGTTATAATTAGCGCCATGCCGCATTCTATATGAAAATGCACTCCCATTTGGGATATTACTTAGATTCATGTTTGCTAATGAGCATCCTAGAAGTTTAGTTGGAACAAAATATTATCTAATATTTTTAGAGGTTTTTTTATAAAAAAAAAGTAAAGCCCCTAAACTGATGATGTTATGAAAACCTCCTACGTTAAGTTAACTTAAATAATAAAAAATACACTTACAGGTGGACAATAGTGAACAACTTTGACTCTATCAAGGTCAACGCACCCCGGATGGCACCAAAGCACAGACAGGATCAGGTTATAAACTGGAGGGAGTGGGTTTACAACTTTCTCAAAAAACATATTGAGGAAATCCTGCCAAAGTCCAACATAGTACCAAAATAATAAAACAAATACAATTTGCAACATTATATTAGCTGAAATCTTCAAACTAGAAATGTACATAGTACCAAAATAATAAATCAAATACAATTTGCAATATCATATTAGCTGAAATCTTCAAACTATAAATGTACATAATGTAACTCACTTGCTCCGCGAATGGTGTGGGTGGTGTGACCTTGAGGGTTTGGAGGAGACTCTCATAAGTCAAAGGATTAGGCTCAAACACAAACATTCCAGCGTTGAAGTACAAAGGAGGGGGAGAAGATTCCATCTCGGCCGGCCACATGACCTTCTCTCGAAAATATTGACAGTAACCAACCGAGTAAAGCGGCGTGTAGCTCCATATTTTCTCGCAAAAACAGCTCAACACGCCGTGTAAATAACCATCTTGCATATCGAAGAGCTCGTCGATGTTCTCAAAGACTTGAATATCTGCGTCCAAGAAAACCATCTTGCTGTACTCTTTAAACTGCATGTTTCAAAAATACAAACATGGAATTATAAATTTAAAACATCTACATACGATTAAATAATGATATACAAAAGGATTGTACATATAAATTGTTTTTATTAACCAAATGTGGTAAGCGAGTTTTAGGTTGTTAATTAATCGGGGTTTGAAGACACCAGCTAAATTTTATCATGGCGGGCACATCCCCCTGTACATGTGGATTAGTCTGAAACTTGTTTTCTTATTTTATTTTTCTCTAAAAAGTTTTTGTTTGTAGAATGTCTAAATAGTTTAAATTGTCTAAACACTGTTTTTTCCTTCAAATCATATTTTGTAAATTTAAGAAGCATTAATATTGGGTTAATCTACAATTTACAGATAAGTTTTGATTTAAAAACAAAAGACCGAATGTCATTTGAACGAAAAGATATATTCCCTCCCTTTCATTTTAAGTGTTATTTTAGATTTATGCACAAAAATTAAGAAAGTATTTTGATATTATAAATTTTATATAGATTTTACATTAAAATACTAAAACAACATTTATTTTGCAACAATAAATTTTCTGTACAACACTTAATATGAGAGGAGGTACTATATAACACCTAAACCAAATAATCTTCTTTTTTTTTGCTAAAACGTAAAGCAAATAATAGAGATCTCTTTTTTTCTGTTTTTGAAGTTTATAAATAAACTTACGTTCCAAATTCGCAGTTTTGAGTAATTAACAATGTAATAAGCCCTTGCGTAAGCATTTTTGCTATCCAGAGGATAGACAGGCTCGATCTCACGAACGACACATCCTTGGGACCTCAAGATCTCTCTATGTTCCTCAGGCACATCAGGCAGCACAGCAACAACAAGAGGGTAAGCACTTTTAACCTTACGCAAACCCTTTGCTAGACCTACTACACCCATTACATAGTCTCCATTACCCGCCAGAAATGTCACAAAGGCTCTTGCCTTGTGCGCCTTCTCGTATGCATAGATAGATCTAGAGACCATTGGAGTTTCAGGGGCCATTCTGATCAAAGGAAAAAATTTGGGGTAGGTTTGAGAGGAGATTTTAAAATACGAAGTTGTTTCTGATGAAGATTAGGTGTAACAAATTGGTTAGTTTGGCTTCTGGGAACCTTATTTTTGTTTTGCCAAAGCTCCTGTCGTAAATACCACAAAACATTTAAACAAAGTTCATTGTTATATCTCCATCAATTGGTTTCTCAATTATTCTAAAGGCTACATGTGTTCCATGACGTGTGTATTTGTTATGATTTTGAAGAAAGAAATGAAAGACTAAGAGATTTTGAATTTGTAGACCGATATTTTTTAGGACGAAATTTAAACAGTGTAATTTAACTTTCTTTACCCAAACCATATAATTTAACTTCGTTTGAAGAGTGTACATTTTCCCAACATGATTTATAATAAGATAAGATTTCAGCTAAGAGCATCTCGATAAACGATATTCTTTTGGCACGATCCCGAAGTCATTTTTTTAATTTTTTTTTACCTTTGACTTTAAAAAAAAAAAAATTCAACAAATTATGGTCTGCCACGTGACGATCCGATATCACTACTGCGAGTTCACGTGATTCACCACTTTTTGCCTCAAAAACCGTGTGATCCCCCTTCTCCTTAGAGCACCGTTCACACATTTTTCCACACAAAAAACTATTAAAATAATAAAACCCTATAATCCCCTCTCTCCTAAAACTCTCTCTAGTGATCCCCTCTCTCATGAAGTTTATCATTGTAGCGCGAGCCACACGACACGTGGCGGCCCGCAATTAGTCTATCTTTTTTTTTTTTTAAAAGCAAAAAAGAAAAATAAAAAAATTTAATAATAAAAAAAAAAAGATGAACACCAAGGGGGTTCATTGGTGTGGATGCTCTTAAACTCATTATAATCCCTTAATGGGGATGGTCTAATAAACTAAGATTTTATAATTTTGTGAAAATTTTACAATTACGTTCAGTTTGAATTTCTTAAAAAAAAAAATTCCGTGTAGTCGTGTAATTGCATATTTGATCATGCCTAGTAGATAAGAGTACAAAGTTATTTTGATGGTGATTTGTTGCATGGCCTTTAACGGTAACTTTAGTAGCAATCTAACCTTTTTTTTTTGAAACACAAGGAGCAATCTAACTTTACATGCTAAATTAGGTGTCATTTGCTGGAGTGTGTGTGTTGACAACTCACTAGTATAAGTGTCCCCTTGATCAAAATCAACTTATTGTTCAAGTCCTTTCGTAATTTTTGTTCTTATATACATTTACAGCACAAAATATGTTTCTTATATCGAGCAGATAAACATTAAACACATATACAAATTGACGACAAAAAAACACATACAAACACGACAAAAGAACACAACAAAAACACACACACAACCAATTAATTGATGTCGTCTAACAAAAAAAACAATTTCAAAAAAAATTTATAACAAAATAAGAAATCCAATATGTTTTTCACAATAAAAAAAAATTATCAAAAAAACTTACAGATTGATCTAATAGATAAAGTAAGATTTTATTTTTTTTCTCTGCATACAACATGTTACTTGAGAATACCATTAGTTTCAGGTTACTTTGTCTACAAAAAAAATGCATGAAAATTAGAATAATGTCATAGAATAATGTCACAATTACTTTTTGATAATCCATCCCGTGAAAGTTTACAGCGTTGCAGTGCATCTATTCTAACCCTTTTTATGCAAGTTCTCATTGACTCCCCCTTGTAGGTTATTGATGTGTTTGGCGTTATTCGAATCCAAGACTTCACCCTTTAATAACTTTCCATTAGATAAGTTGCTATTAAGTTATTAAAGATGGAGGTTTTGGGTTCAAATAACGCCAAGCGTATTAATAACCTACATAGAGGAGTCAACGAAAACTCACATGAGAAAGATAAGAGTGGATGCGCTGCATTGCTGTGAAATTCCACATAATTAGTTGTTAAAGTGAAAAACAGCAATGCATAATTGGTAAATACAACACAAGACAACGATCACAGTGATATCTGTTTAGTTTGTAAATCTAGACGCCTTAACCAATACTGAACACTAATAGTAAATCTGCTTGAGATGCGTTAGACTACTAGGCTTAACAAAGCTTCACATTAATATAGCAATACAATACTCCAATTCCTTAGTAGGTTAACACCTTACACACTTTAGCATAACTATTTCATAACCTCACGGGTCGAGAAAGGGAAGCTAATAACTGCAACTCCAACGCGCCAAGGTTTCTAGTTGCTTATACTATTTCAAACTATGTATATATATAAATAATATCAAAAGAAAATAGACAGCAGAACACGCCAAGTCATTTTGCACTTCATTTCTACACCATCTCAAGCAGCGGAAGGTGCAGGTATATAGGTCATTTCCGGCTCAAGTACCGAAGCTATGATGGTCGATTTTGTAACGGTTTCTTCCTCATCTACAGGGATTTTCGATTTGAAATCGAGTGATTCATCGTTATATACATCCCACCATTTATCAACTAACATCTTGATGTCTTCTCTGTCCATGTTAGCTTCTTCTCCTGTGTACCTCCATGGCTTGGATCCCTATCAATAGTAAAAGAAATCAAATATTAGAAACAAGCTAAAAACCGGCTCCGGTTTGTTACTTGTAAGCATAGCGAGCACTACTTACAGCTGCACAGTAGTGAACAACCTTGACTTTCTCCAGCTCCACGTTCTCAGGGTGACGCCAAAGCATAGCAAGAACAAGATTGTAAACCAGAGGGATCGGTTTGTAAATTTTCTCAAAAAACATATTGAGAAAATCCTGTCAAAACAAAGTTACAAAAATATACCAAAATTATCAAAACCAAGTCTTCAGAATAATCAGATATATAATCAATTAATGAATTTAATGTTAACAAACTTGTTCTGCAAACGGTGAAGGTGGTGTTGTCTCCAGGGTTTGAAGGAGACTCTCATAAGTCAAAGGGCTAGGCTCAAACACAAACATACCGGCGTTGAAATACAGAGGAGGAGGTGGAGATTCCATATCTTCAGGCCACGTGACCTTCTCCGGGCACTGTTGACAATACCCAATGGAATACTGAGGTGAGTGGCTCCATGTTTTCTCACAGAAACAATCCATCACGGCATGGAAATACCCATCAGGCAAATCAAAGAGGTTATCAATATTGTCAAATACTTGAATATCTGCATCCAGGTACATCATCTTGTTGTACTCTTCAAACTACAAGAAGTAAAACCACATAGAGCTTAAAAAAAAAAAATAGAGCTTCAACTATAAAATATATTGTGCTAGATTTTTGTGAAGAATCGAGAAATACTTAGAGCAACCTTATTGGGGGATTCTTGCTCTTGAGTTCTTAAAACATCTATATGTGTATGTACATATTATATATGCGTATATAATTGTGGGGTTCTTAGATTTACGGGAAACCTAACCGAAAATTTCTTAAATAAGGTTGCTCTTACATTCCAGATACGCAGCTTCGAGTAGTTGAGAACGTAATACGCCATAGCAAACTCAACTTGGTTCTCTGGAGGATAAACAGGATCGATCTCACGCAGGATACAGCCTTGAGACCTCAAGATCTCCCTATGTTCCTCAGGGACATCAGGTAACATGGCAACAACAAGAGGGTAAGCACTTTTAACCTTGCGCAAACCCTTTGCTAACCCCACCACTCCCTTCACGTAATCCCCATTACCCGCCAAGAACGTCACATAAGCTCTCTTTGAAGGTGTTTGATGTGCCTTCTCGGATATATTGAGCGTGTTTACGGAAATCTCTGGGGCCATTTTGAGACAAAAGAGTTTTGGGGTGGGTTTTAGGAGATAATTGAAAATGTTATCTTGAGTGTTTGACAAGTAAAGTAAAATAGTAGTTTGGTTTTGTGAAGAATATGGCAACTTTTAGTTTGTAACTTCGAGATTTGGCTAGTGAGTAGTTTCTGTTAAGGCTACCATAACGGCTGATTAAATAGGCTTAACATGAAGGGTAAATCGGGAACAAATCAACTATTTTTCTAATTTTGTTTTCTTATGGATCTTTAGTAATAAAATTTCTGAACTAAAGAAGAATTGTAAAAAAAACTCTCACCTAAAGATTTAATGAAGTAAACCCTCAACTTTAGTTACGTTCATGTCTTTTATCCTACATTACGAAATTTTAGACGGAAAGTGACATATGTTAAGAGAACTAAAGTTGAAGGTCTATTTCACTAAATCTTTAATTTAGAGTTTTTTTTACAATTCATCTTTAGTTGAAGAATTTTATTAGTAAATATGATTAAATATATTAAAATATTTATTATCATTTATTCATTATTTAAGAATCTTAAAATTGATTTATAAACATTTAAATTAATTTATATTTTTTATAAATTACTTTATCAATTTTATAAACTATTTATAAAGTTTTCTCATTTAATACTTTTATAAATTATTATTAAGGTTTAATGATGATTTTATAAGATTAAAGATGTGATTATTCGTCATACTACAAAAACATGAAGTAAATAAATAAAACAAAAAAAGTTTATTGATTAATATAGTAGGAGTTTAATATAATGGTTCAGAAATCAAAAAGAAGAAAAATAATCCTACATTATTTCTTCTGAAATAGGAAAAAGTACGAATCAAATTGAAATTATGTAAAAAGGAGAAAAAAACCATTGTCATATTTTAAGTAACAATTATAAATAGGTTAAAAATTGATAAATTAATATATATAAAAAATTATAAATTATTTTAAATGTTTATAAATCAATTGTAAGATAAATAATAAATAAATGATAGTAAAAAACTTAAATTATTTAATCGTATTTAGTAATAAAAACCTTCAACTAAAGATGGATCGTAACAAAAATCTTCAACTAAAGATTTAGTGAATTAAACTTTCAACTTTAATTATGTTAACGTATGTTACCCTCCATTTAAAATTTTTTTTTTTTTGGCTAACCCTCCATTTAAAATTTCATGACGGAAGGTGACAAACATTAATGAAACTAAAGTTGAAGGTTTATTTCACTAAATTTTTAGTTGGGAATTTTTTTGACGATCCATCTTTAGTCAAGGAGTTTTATTACTAAAACCCATTTTATTATATATATTACATATTTTATCTACAGAAACTGATTCCACTTTCAGATATTTTCTAGAAATATATATTTCAGTGGATGTGAAAATAAAAGATGAACTGTTCTTGTCTTTTGCTCTTTTTTTTAATCATGTGGGTGTGATGTCACTACGAGAAATGAGAGCTCAAAATAGTTTAAGACAAATTCAAAAGAAATTTAAAAAATATAAAGTGAAAACGAAGCAGTTGAAAATATTATTAATAATTTTGGGGGGTTTCGTAAATGTGAAAAAGGTATTTTAACGAAAAGGCAGAGACAATAAGATTGGACGAAAACCATGAATTCCTCGTGGAAGGTCGTTAAATCCCCCAAGGTAGTGGCATGTGTGTGTCAAAAGAAGCATATCTTAGACGTTATAATTGTTAAAAACCGATCATCCTCAACATATTTGATTTTGACATTTTGTTATTATCATTTAACTTGAAGAAATAGGATAATGATATATCGTAAATGGAATTTATAACGTGTTTTGTCTTTACGGTTGAAATTTGCTGTATAAATATGAAACATTGATGCTGCACACGGATAGATTGATAGACCCTTTGTCGCCTATTATCTTTTTGCTTGTTATGAACGGTCCTCTTTTGATGCTCAAGTTAAGTAGCAATATAAGGTATTTTAATTATCATCCAGGGCGTGAGAAGTTTTTTTTTTTATATCCGGGGAACTTCCAAACAGTAAACCCAGACTAATCCCCATAAAATCTTCTATCCGGACACGCACAATATACTTGAACGGGAAGGTGACCAAAGCAACTCCAAACTAGAGTGAACATTTCCGCTGGAATTCTATTACCACTAAATCAAGAGCTTTTGGTTAGGGAGTGAAAAGTTGCAAAACTCACTCAACTTTTTTCATTTTACGAATGAATATAAATATTTTTTTGTTGAACGTTTTATGGTTATATCTCAACCGTGACGGTACTGAGGGAAAGCAAAGGAAGCTCCAACTTTCGGTTTTCATTTTAATAAATAATATTTTGGCTGTTAAATTACAAAAGTTCACAAGTAGTTTGGTTATGTAGCTGCGTCAGTGAAAAAAGGTAACGAATCCTTTTGCCATCATTTCTTCCCTTGCACAATTTTTATTAATCAACTAACACGCCTTAGTTATTTTAATTGCTTCTGGTCTTATTATTCCCAGGTCCGGTACTGGTCTCAAATTGAAAAGATTTTCGTCTATTAGTCAACAACTTAAAGACTTCAATGTGTACTTCTACTATCATCAAAAGCAGGCTACAATCTTCTCATTCTAAAACAGGTTACTGACCCAAAACTCAACATAAGGTTGAACTCTATTTTCTTTAGACACAGTTTAGACCATGAAATAGGCACCTCTAAAAGCTCAAGTTAGTTTCAATCAAGACGACCAAGCATTTTGTCTTTAACTGCTTCCACCACCAGCTGAGCCTTTATCAGATGACCTTTTGTCATCGCATTAGCAAATGAAAACAATGTCCCAAAAATTCCACAATTATAATGCAATTTAATGCTAATATCATATTGGTAGGTTTATAAGACTACTATACTAGTTTATTTTGGCTTATTGACGACGGACACGTATTTCTTCTTAGAGCTGATATTTCAAAACAATAAGATAAGAGAAAATATTAAAAGAAGAAGTCAGATCTATTTTTAACTTTTTATAGCCGACATAAAAGTATAATTTTTATATACTATCAACAGAAATAAAAACAGTTTTAAATTTTTATCTTGGCTTACATCACGTTTCAAATTTTAAAATACTATCGTTATTGCTGATCAGTATGAGGTTGAGCTAGTGATTAAGTCTAGGTAACCTGAAAATATAAGCGGGACAAAAGTTCAATTTTGTTAGACGAGATGATTTATTAGAGGTTTATCTAAACTTGTCGGTTTTATAATTGTGTGTTTTATCACAAATTCACAATCTGCCCTGTTTACGTTATAATATATTTTGTTTGCATATATGTGTCTTCTGTAAAAACACCAACACGATCTCATTCAAGCTCCCTTCTCCAAACAAGGTAAAATTATATATTTCTCAGATCATTATACGATTTTTTATTAGTGGTTTAAAACATAGTGTATAACAAGATTATAAAACTGCTCAGCAAATTCCAAATGAGAGTTCTCAGAGTATAAATATTTCCTATGAGTTTAGATAATTTTTTTCACAGACCATTCTTTTTAAATAAAAAAATCCATCAAGAAAGACCTGAAAGAAAAATATAATTAGTTTACGTACGTGTGTAAAAAAGCTTCAAGAGGCTTCGGGCTCCTATATATGCTTACAACATCAACACATTTATATATATTCAAATTAGTGCCCGACTTAGTCACGCCCTTGACAAAATACATGAATTTTAAAATGAAAAATCTCTGTAATATGGTAAAATATTGGAATTTTGTTTATTTACCAAATCGACATCCTTTAATTTAAAAATATTATACGGAAATTAATAATTTAACACGTACGGCCAACATCTTGGTATGAAATATGGTCCTGCGATATATATATATATATATATATATATATATGTGATTTAACAATCAGCCATTCTTAAGGTAGTTTTCAAATGCCTAAATGTGAATTATACTCATTGCTAATATGATATCAGAATCTATTATAAAAGTCTATTAGATGTACTCTGTAAAAATTATTCATTTTGCTATAGTACTTCTGAAATGCTAGGTCTGAGTTGTTTCCAGTTGATCTTTTCCAACCTATATCTCGAAAGGGAATATTAAAAACGCATATCATGCAGGATAATGGTCATTAGACAATACATGTGTGATATGGTAATCCTTGTTTTAGTTAATCTTGATGTGAGTTAGATCTATTATCAATATGATATTAGAGTTCGTGGTGCAAATAATTTTTAAGATAAACACTTTTTAAAAATATGTGGCCTATAAATCTATTTCGTTATAATATTTTTGAGATGTTGGATTTAGACTGTTTTAGAAAATGATTATTAGTGTTCCATATCAGGTGGAAAGATAGTCTTTGGACATATATCCAATGTGTCAGTCTTTCACTCTTAAACTAGTTTTTAAGGTGAATTAAGTTCGTTACTAATATACATATTGTCATATGTCCAGCGCTATGCATGTACTGGGGGTAGGGTTGGGCATTTTATCCGTTTATATTTGATTCGATTCGATTTGTTATTCGTTTCGCTTCGATCCGAAAATTTCGTCTATCCGTAAACTTTCGAATCAAAGCAAATACTAAAAATCAATATCCGTTAAAATCGATGCAAATCACAAATATTAAAAATTTGGGAAGAGGATGTCCGATCCGATCCGAAAATATATAAATATATGTATATCTTGATTATATTTAGAATTTTAAATGTAGAAAATTATATCATTATTATTCTAGCACATGATTTTGAACAATTCTATTTACATTATTACTTATATATAAGTATTACATAACAAGAGAAAAAAAAAATTATGACAGTAATATTTTTTTTTCTTAAATTTTGTGTTATTATAATTGTAACTTAAAAAAATTACAAAATATGTAAAGTCACTAGTTTTTTTTTTTTTTTTTACTTTATATATCATGCAAAAAATATTTTTACAAAGTAAATTTGTATCAAAATTTTAAGATTATTTGTATTAATCAAAATGGATGAGATATCCGTAAATATTCGTAAATATCCGCAAATATCTATTTATTTTCTGGATATCCGTTTTTCGGATATCCGTATTTTTTCGAAGCAAAACAAATACCAAAATTAGATATTCGTAACATTCGAAGCAAATCACAAATACCTTGAAAAATCCGGATATCTGATCCATGCCCACCTCTAACTGGAGGTGCATTAACACAAATTTATCATTATTTTTTTTTATTTTTTCTAGTCTAAAGTAGGGTATGTTTTTCAAAAAACAAAATTTATATGACGAAAAAAATTTTGGCCTAGGATCTATATAATAGTTGAGACGGGATATTGACACCACATATTCACGTGCGAGTATTTGCACTCCATACACACAATTTACCTTATTTAGTTCTATACCTTATTTCTCTCTTTTCTTTCCTTTCCCTCATCGCTATTTTTCTCCCTAAAATATGGCAAATCTCTAAATATCTTGTTCTTTTAGTATATTGAGCTAAATCACTCTTATTTTATTATACAGTTATAAAATATACACATCTCTAAAACATCAAAAGTCTCGATTCTTTTTTATTTATAACATGTAGTAACCTCCTTATAATATAAACTCTATTTTCTTCTTACCTATAGTACGTATATTTTAAAAGTTGTTTTCATATGCAGATATTGTTTTGGTCAGAGTCCAGATCTAGGCATTGCAGTATTACACGTGAAAGATTATCTCCAACCGACTGAAATAGTTAATTACAACGTTGAAGTCAAAAGAATGTGTATTTTGTTGTCCAACGAACATTTGGGAATCGTACTGGATATGAATTAAACAAAAGGTTATATATTATAAAAAGAAAATAGTTTTGTCGTTGGTTATTTGTTTAATATAATCCCTTTAAACGTCCCGAAAGCTAGCGAACAACATGTAAAAAAATATATTAATCAATCGCATTCATGCATGCGCATTACGTCCACTAATTTTGTTTCACGTCCTTCAAGGCTTCAACAAAAAAGAGCATTTTCTCATTTGTCAGTAATATGCACAGATACTCAAATAGGCATACCATATCACATTCGGGCCGGCCCAACATTCTATGGTCCGTATGAATCGAGGCAAACAAAAAATTTGGGTCTGAGTTGTCAGTTTTTTTTTTTAAAGGGTTGCCCACGCAATCTTTACCTTTTTGATAAAAACATTGAATTTTATATTAGTTTTATTTTTTGGGTGAATTTGTGCTATTTTCATATGAGATAACGGAATGAAAATATAACCATAACAAAATTGATATAACAAAATTGATATGACAATTTATGTCAAAAGCAAACATTTTTCTCAAATGAAACATTGCTAACATACACTTTACATACAACAATCATTTTACTAGAGACGAAATTTATGTAGTTCTGGAATCAAACTATAATATTAAATAGATGAGGTAATATACACACAAAAAATTAAAAAGTGCATCGACATAAGTGTTTCTGGGGTGGGATGATTAACTTTAATGGAATAAGATAAGTTATAAAAGTTTAAAATATAAAAGACGTCACAATGTTGGATTGTATAAAAATAGAGACATATATATAATACAATAACATATAAGAGGAAAGAATGAGCAGAAGGCACTATAAGATATGTAATATAGTATAATCCATGTATCTCGGGAAAAAAAGTTTCCTCACAAAATACATAAGAAAAGGTCCAAAATATGTGTACATATGAAAGACAAGCAAAATTGATGGGTATGATGCATAGTAATAAAAAGACGATGGAGCTGATAAACTACTGAAGGAGAAGAACCGAGAAGCAAATGAGATACAAATTGGCGAGGAGGATGAGAGTGAAAATTGTAATATACTATGATTATAAAATAGAATAGAAAAAAAGACACGTAGAAAAGATGATGAGTGGCGACGGTATTGGATGACAAACAATGGAATTGATGGAGTAGTGAAGGAGAACAATCAAGGGACATAGAAAAAGATACAATTTGCAAAAGAAAAGAAAGAAAAACGTATCATACTATACTATAATTAAAAATAATATCGAATATATGACATGAGTTACTATTCATCTTCTCCAATTCAATCCATCGCATGATTCTTCATCCTCTTAAAGATAATGATTCATAGATTTACATCACTATTAGGGAAACTATTGCTTGATCCTATAATTATATTCAATCATACTGGATTTACCAATATCTAGTTTGTTTTTCGGCGCCATCGAAAACTTTAAAGCTCCGATGTAATTTTAAAGTTGTTTCTCCAATTTATGTGAACACTCCACAACTGTAGCTCTTTCATATAACTATTTTTTGTTCTCCAACTGTTAATTAAAATCTCTTCTATTAATTTTGTGGAACAAAAAATTAAATTACCTCATCTATTTTCACACGCACTCAAAAGTATTTTTTTGTCTATTTTCACAACAATATGTATTATATCATAGCCTAGGCTTTATTATGTACATATTTTTAATTTTAAGTATGATATGGATATAATGCCAAATTTCTCTTATTGTTTTTACAGAATACAATGATAAAACAAAAAAACATATTGTTTACAAAAAAAGAGAAGCAAAATCAACACCATCTAACATTACAAAAAAAGTCACAAATGAAATGCGCAACAGCGCAAGCGAGGCTGTTGAAAGTTTCAGTATCAAGCGGACAAGCACAAAAGCATTGGTAGTGCCACGAGGGAACAGTGGAGGAAGTAGGTATCATATTCTAATTTATCGGATAATCTGTTCTAGGGTATGTAGACCATATGGGTCACCATCCACTTATCCTTTTAAACATTGTTGTGTGTGGAAGTTCATTTAATCCAGTGGTCTGACCACAGAATTTTTGTAACTAGTCTTCCACTTAGTACTCTCGTTTGACAATGAAGAAAAAAAAAAAGGAAATCTTCACTATAGTGCAAGTAAACCATCCGGCATTTTTTTTTTTTTTCTTAGATTTCTTTTTCTTCTAATTAGACAGGTCCTGAAAGGTTAGAGAGAATGGTTTGAGATAATATCACAATTGTAAAATAAATCATTTTTAACTAAAAAAAAAACTCATGACCAACGTTATGTTATATCTATTTTTTTTAAATAAGAACCTTAATATCAGAATAGCAAAATAAATCATTTTAAACTGGCAACATATATGACTCCATAATCACCAAAAGTCAAAAAAAAAAAAAAAAATTAACAAGCAGAGATAATGCTTCTCCCAGAATCCAAACCTTTCGTCTTACAAAGCTCAAGCCTGCAAGTAAAACGTAGAACAATATCAAATGACTACAAATCCAAAGCAATCTTTGGTTTATATTATTCATTATAGTGTAGACTATACGAAGAAGAACAATGTCAGTTGCAAATCAGCTATATTTCCAAAAACGTTTCCCGGAAACTATAATCTGGAATGTGACATGGAAGGCTTACTTTGTTAGCAATGTTGTTGGAAAGCCAGTCCAGACCTTCGTACAGTCCCTCACCGGTGGTGGCGCACGTGCTCTGGATGTACCTGAAGAGAACAACGGAACAGTGTTGGTTTTAAGTTTTGAGAGCTCACAGAAAATAACAAAAATGTTCTTTAGACTTTGATACTCACCAATGACGCTGCCGGAGAGAGTGGAGTCCAAGCTTATCAGTTATCTCAGCAGCATTCATTGCGTTTGGAAGATCCTGCTTGTTAGCAAACACAAGAAGTACCGCATCACGAAGCTCATCCTGCAGATCATAAGCATTAATAGGCCAGTCAGCTTCCTAGTCGATTACTATTGTAAGTGTAGCACAAGATCAATGAAAGTAGCGTGATGGAATTGACTATAAGAGAGCAAATGAAAAGTATTAGTAAGCTTACCTCGTTTAACATCCTGTGAAGTTCATCTCTTGCTTCAACAACACGATCTCTGTCATTGCTATCCACCACAAAGATCAGACCTTGTGTGTTCTGGAAGTAATGCCTCCACAAGGGACGGATCTGTAAAGAGAAGACAAGTGAAGTGAGCACACGTTTTCCTCTTTCTTCTTTTTATATTTCAACCATAAAAAGTTTTTAAAAAATGGTAGAAACCTTGTCCTGACCCCCGACATCCCACACAGTGAAACTGATGTTTTTGTATTCAACTGTTTCCACATTAAACCCTGTAAAAAAACAGATCATACAATGAGTCTCCACTGATCAAGTATGTTGATTTAATTATAACCACGTTTCCTAATACTGTTTGTACCCAAATCACTTGTCAATGCGTATTCTATGCAAGATTTTAGAGACTGTACGCGATTTATTAAAGATTTCAATAAAAATAATTACAAAATTGGGGGTTAATTTTCTTCAAAAGTTTTGGGGGCCACAGGTGAATGTTTCATTTGGCTTTGCCAAGGACCTCCAACATTTAATTTTATATCTTTCATATTTGTTTCTGGGGCAATTAGTTACATCCAAATTTATACATCCAATGCAACTAAAACTGTTGAGTTGATATTCTAGAAAATATAACTTCCAGCGCAAAGGCAACATCTAAAACTTGCAATGACCAATAAGCTAAGTTGATGATAATGCAGAAGAAAATTATGTGAAACGATGATTTTTAAGAGTTTAAAAGACTGACCAATGGTGGGGATGGTGGTAACGATCTCACCAAGCTTGAGCTTGTAAAGAATGGTGGTCTTACCAGCAGCATCAAGACCAACCATAAGGATACGCATCTCCTTCTTCGCAAATAGCCTGCTGAATAGCTTCGCAAATGAAAGCCCCATTTTTCACTTCAGATAGTGATCCTGAAACCATCACAAACAATAACTCATCAGATCATAAAAACATTTTCAACTCAGAGATTTTCGCCAATTTGAATCTCAATCAAACACAAAACAGTATGAGACTACAACCAATTCAAAACTAGACATTTCAGTATGTGATTCGAATCCACAGAGTCTCACCAACAAGAAACCTGAGATTCCAATCACGTAAATGTAACAATACGGACGCAAATTAAACCTAAAACAGAAAAATGTGTGAAACAGTGCGAATGTACGATCGATCACGATATTACGTATTTTCACGATGAATCTTAACACAAGATCATGAAACTATGAAGAACGAGATAACGGCAGATATATTTTGTTTAAATTCAGATGAATAGCGCAAAAATCAGGGATTTAAAAACTGGACGAATCTCTGAAGAAGAGGATCTAAGCAAACGAGATCCGATGTTTACGGGACGGAGAATCAAAATCAAATCATCAACGGAACGAGCCTCCGTCGCGTGACAATCATAAAGAAGCGAAACGATCGAAAAAGGTTTGGAGTTTACCTCTCTAGCTTGATGCGAAAAGATCCGTACGAGAGAGAGAAGTTTTAAATCAACGCGAGATCAACAGAGCTTTAACTGAAAATGTATTCTCTTAACGTGATATTTCACTACCACCCCTCTTATTATCACTTTTTTGTAGATTAGCCCAGAAACTAATTGTCATGCAATTTCCAGTTAATTTGGGTCCGACTGAAAATGTTTCCAATCTTTTTACAACTGTATCTAGTACAATGACCCATGTAAGTACCCCAATCCACAATTGCATTTTATGATTCTATAATTTATATTCACGGAACACTATTAAATTGACCAAGAAAAGGAACACTAGTAAGTTTGTAGGGACGAAAATTCAAAAGTTTCAAAAGTAATGGGAGCATTTTTAAATTTCCATTTTTCTTTTAAATGAAGAATCACACCAGGGTCGTCAACATGGCAACAACACAAACGGAACATATTCACAAGAATAAAATAATGGAGAACTGATCTATACAAGTAAGCTTCAGCACAACGATGAAGTCTAGGCAAAAACGCAGCGTTTTCAATGTGAATATAAACTATAGCTTTCAGGTTAACGAGGTTATTTACATAGTAACAGTTTGTCACAGAAGGATGTAAAAGCCAGAACATAAACCAAACCTTCAAGTGTGTGTGTGTGTGTTATTGACGTGAGAAAAGTAAAATAGCATATACATTTTCCGGTTAAACCGGTGGTTCAACGCCAGTACTGAGCCCACCTGTGTATGGTTTCAACCATTTGCGGGAACAGAGCGCTTACGCTTTCATTAATCAGATCTTGAAAGAAATGGATGCATGCTTCGTCGTCCATATCAAGCCTAAACTTCTCTTGGAGCTGTACATAAACAGAAAAAAAAACGCAGCGTTTAGGAGAACAATAAAGCGCAAGCAAGAGACCAATTCATGTACAAGAAGAATGTAAGGGTAAAAGAATATTACTTTGAGAATGCCCTTTTCAGGATCTGAAGCTATGTCAGGAATAGTGGAACCCGCCATGAGATAGAACAGATTCAGAATAAGGTTGCTTGATTTCCTGAGAATGTTGTAGGCTTCACAACAGTATGATTTGAACCTTGTGTAGTATTGGCTGCATTCAACATATAGTACATAGTAAGTCTGATGCTATATATATCTCTCGAGTCAAAGATTCATAGTTAGTAAACATGGATACCTTTCTGCTCCTCCCATGGCTTCCACCATTTCCTTACAGAGTTTCATCGGTGGAGGGAATGGTTTAGGATCTCTACCGAGTATAAACGCGAAATCAACGTGGAAAAGACGGCCATCATCTGTAAGGAGGAGGTTGTCCAGGTGTCTACATGTGACAACAGGCCATCACAATATGATTACAAGGCATATTTACAAAACAAGACCCACGTAAACCTTCTACACCCTACCTGTCTCCAATCCCAAGTATGTAAGTGATCACAGAATAGCCCGCACAGCTTTTTATAAATGTCTCGAGACAAGTGGCAGTTATCCCGAAAGGAGCATGCTCATCAGGATGAAACTTCTGCAGATAACTTGTTATGCTTCGGTGCTCTGAGAGAATCTGAAACATGCAAAAGGCATATATCTTAGAATAACGAGATTGTTTACTCTCGAAATTACAATGGACTAAAGGTGCTGCAGAGCGTACCTGAGCCAAAGAACGGGATGGTATGAACTCCAACATTCCTTCGTCATGTCCAGTTGCTAACACTTTATAAGGAGTTAAGCACAGATCAAGATTTTCCAGCTTAAGCAGTCTATCCATGAGCCAAACCATTTGAACAACCTATATTAGAGAAACAAAAATCACAACATGAAGAGAAGATCTACCACGATGTGATACAACAAACCCAAATATACCAGTTGGTCTTGCCGGAGATCATCGCCCTTCTTAAATATAACTTTGCAACTTCCTTCGTCTTCTGTTCGGAAAACTAGCATCAGAGGATTCAATTGACTTTTAAAGAGCGTTGATTCTCCGGGCACAATCCCTTTTATGAGGACACTAGGGGTAAGCGGTGATCGAATAGGCTGAAAGTAAACCGAATCATTACAACACTTCCGACTCAGACATTCTTTGATGAACAGCACTTGTTATGAATTAACAATATTATAGTGGAAGTACCTCTTCAAAATAGGTGAGTTCGCTATGGAGTCCACTTAAAAGCTGTCTGAGCTTCTCAATTTTCTTGTGGGTGTTTCCACGTACATTTCTCACTTCTCGTGTAATGGAAACTAACTGAGCAGTCAGTCCTGTTTGGCCCACCAAACTTTGCCACAGTTTATTTCCATCTTCTCCATTAACATCGGGCGGCAGCTGACATAAGAGGAAGAAGACCATTCTCGAGCAGTTAAACAGATCTTACTTGATGAATAAAACAGCTCAATTTCTTGCCCCAAGGACACAAATTACAACGTAAGGTGACCACTACTACTCTCGCTAGAAGTAAGGATTCCATATTATCTTCGCTGCATCGTGCACTAGCTTTTTAAAGAGACAAAATTTTGAACAACCTAGCACTTTCAACCCCTAACCCACATCCCAAGTTCTAAGGGTTTGAAATCTCACTAAGTGACTATTACAAAAAGAGCAGAGGCCGGAAAAAAAAACTGGAATAGTAAATAAATGTTCGGTTCACACCTTTTTCATACTCTGCTCAAGTAAGTCGTATGTGCTGAAATATCGCTTGTTATAGACATGGTCAGTAAGTTCAACAGCAACATACCAACGAAAGAAACTGGCCAACTGAATATTCTGTAATGCTAGAAGTTCGAAGGAAGAATAATATAAATCAATGAATGAATAACTCAGGGAACAAATGTAAATTAGTTACATAGAGAAAAAAAGTTAGCAAAATTTCATGGCTAAGAAGTTCAGAACATACCCCGTTGGACAAGGAACTGAGAAAGTCTGGATCTATCAGAGCGTTCAAAACGGAGAGCCTGAACCAGTTGAAGCAAGTAACACTGGAGCTCTTCATCATCAGCTCTTTCAAGGACACTTACAGCATAAGCTCTAACCTATCAGTAGGTGTACCGAGGAATTAGCAAACATTTAAAGATATCAGGATGAAGGACAAGCAGATCCAGTACGAGGTACAAATACAAGACTAGGGAAAAGAAAATTTAGCATTTCTAGTACCTCTTCACTTTTGAATAGAGGAGACAATAGCTCCAAGGCATCACATACATCTATCATTTCCCATTTGTACATCAGTTGAATTGCTTGCTTTGCTTCCTGCCAACATAGGAAAGATCATGCGACATGAAAAAAATAAGAACAAAGAAAATAGATGAAAAGCAAAAGATGTACGCTTACCTGAACATCACTCCACTCCACACAGCGGAGAAACTTTGTTAGAGCTCTCTTTTCAGACATCAGAGAGAAACGAAACTTCCAAAGAAGCTGTCTTTCATCTCCACTTAAAGTCCTTGTTGGCGGATATTTTAGAACGCGTTGTATTGATCTTTAAAAGAAGGAAAATACAACTTTCATAATAATATGATCATGAAATGACAGGAAACTGTTTCTCATAGAAAAAACCATCATTACATACTTACTTCCGTTCGTTATTACTCGGCTTGAGATCCCTGTCAATAATGCCACGATCCAAGCTCCTTGCAAGCTTTAGTTGCTTGTGCTCGGAAGGATTAAACTTTCCCAGTTCTGTATCCCAGACAGTAACAAATTCATTTGTTGATCCTATTGGGGAAGTTATTAACAAATTGGTTCCAGACTCCTAAAAATCAAAAGCAGATAGACATGAAATAAACATGGAGAAATCTTTAGATCACAACAGGTAACACGGCCACAGACAGATCCGATGGCAGTGAAGACTGTACCTGAAATACAACTCGATGCTCAAAACTACAAAAGTCGATAACCAAGTAGAGATATGAGTTTCCATGTTTGGAGCTGTCTTGTTCCTTGATCTTATCCAAGGATTTCAACATAAGTCGGTCCAGCCAATCAATGCTTTGAATCTGCCCCCTTTCAAACTTATTCATGAGCTTCTCCAAACGCTCTAGCTCACCTCGCTCATGCCGTGGAACCTAAAGTATTACAAATTACAGAAAACCCCAGAAAAAGGAAGTTGACGTAAACAACAATAACTTCGAAATATAAACCTAGAATTGAGATTGATCAAGAAACCTTTCCAGGAGTGGATGTAGGAAATGAACCATCCGCTTCCTTCCCTTGCCAGAGTCTAAGTTTCTGCTTTCCTGATTTCATTTGCATCTTGCTGTTAAATAGAAGTATCGTCGCACCACCAATGAGTCCCTCATCTTTTCCACACGAAACATCCCAAACCTGATACAAGCAGAGACTCTCCGATAAGCCGAAAAGAAAAAAAACCGAGAAGGTAACATAAAAAACAAGAAATGTGGGCAGCTATTTGTTTACAGTGATGGCAAGCTGCGAGTGAGCAGTCAAGTCCCGATATTTAGAACTGAGAGAGATGAGTTCATTCCAGCAGTATGGTGGTCCTGTAGTGTTCAATCTGGAATAAAGAAGAGATCTATTTGAAACAGAGAACGCTTCTTCAAAGGTCATCAACATCACAAGACAGACGCAATGAGAAAGTATGTATAGAAAGAGAAGATACCTTGTTCTCATGGGAAGGCCAAAAGGAGCTCCATCTATATACAATGCACACTCAATGTAAAGCTCTGGTCTCTTGTCCTCTGCACCGGAGACAACTCCTTAGAAAAAAAAAAAAAAAAAAAAAAACATAAACCAAACCACCACGGTCGGAAATTAAGGATTAACATCTCAAAAACTTAACACAGGTTCACTACAAATCTGTGTCTCTTAAGATAATCAAGTTCAGACATGAAACCTTAAACTCTACACAACACATTTACATCAATCAAGTTAGAACAGATATCAAGGATCAATATCTCAAGAAACAGAACACGGTTCACTACGAATATGCGTCTCCTTAGCAAGTTCTTACATGAAACCTTACCAAGCAGTAATCACATTAACATCAGTCAAGTTTAGAACGGATACAATTCAAAATCTACTTTCACCAGTAATAAAACTTAAGACATCGAATCTTTGAGTACCAGAATCAGTAGGTTTGTGGACGGGGAGGATTCCGTCGAGCTTGTCGATACGGAAAGTGACGGGCGAATTGATGTCGCAGGAGAGGAAGAAACGAAACTCGCTCGCACCCATCTGCTTTCTTCTAGGAAATCAAAATTAGGGGTTTTCTCATCTGTGGAAAGAGATGAATCAATTGGATTTAGAGAATCCGAAGCTTTCAAATTTGAATTTTTGATATTGTGTAGAGTTGTAGACGACCAGTGCGGTGATTGATCAGCCTGGGCTCTCAGAATAATGTAGACGAATTCCTAAACGTTCGGCTTACACATGTGAGATCAAAGAAAATGTTAAATGAAAAATACAATTTGGAGCATATATTTATTTGTTTTTGGCCAATTTGGTGCATAACCATAAAATAATGTTCGAATTTATCTAAATCTAAAGAACCTGGATGTATATTTGTGGGAACCGAAATTCACCTATTATCAATAAATCGTAAAAAAGGAAACTTTGGGAAAATCTTAAGTTTCCAGAGGAACCGGCTATCGACAGAACCGCACAACGAAGATTAAGAAAACGATAAACTTAGAATTTTAAAAGAATAAACGAAATTGAGAGCAAAGAGGTTCTTATTCCGAATCTGCGTAAGAACTGGTACAAAAAGAGTAGCCGAAAACTTAAGAACGAAAAAAACCTAATTGAGACGTAGCTCACTAACAGAAAACGGAAATATTCCTAAATGCTAATTTTGGCGGTGAGAGCTCTGAAAATCGTGTGTCAGCTTCTGCCATATGCCTCCTCCTTATTTACTCCTCCTTAGGCGGTTTTGATCTTTCCATTTCGCCCGAAACCGAATATATCGGGAACTTTTCATATCTGTCGATCCTTCATTTTCTTCCGCGGAAATCTTCTATTTATCTTCAAACTTGCCTTTTATCTTCCGTTTGCGAGTAAACCGTCAAAACGTTATCGTATCTTTAGGTTTGATTTCGTTAACGTCGCAAGATGGGTTTTTATCGTGTTTTAGAGCCTTTCGGGCCATTTTACGATAAAAACCGTTTTACGACTTTAACGAGACCGTTTCCTGATCAGATGCCGTTTTTTACGATTCTCTCGACGTTTTTTTATTAAAAATGCGTTTTTTATAATATTAACGAAGAATCTCGGATAAATCGTATAGTATAGGCGATGTTCGATGTTTTGCTTAACTGTTACCGTTTTATACGATTTCTTCGAGTTCTTTTCGGGAAAACAGAGTTTTACGGTTTTTATTGTAGAATTCAAACGATAAGTCGGATCGAGACGAAACGAGAGACATTTTGGCCGTGGTTCAGAATATGACCGTGTCGAAGGATGTTAGGTTCGAATCGGGGCCGCGGGAGATCCGGGAGATCTCTAGTTCACCTGCTGGCGAACTAGCCGAGGAGGTCCTAGTTCGCCTGCTGGCGAACTAAGCCAGGCTTCTCGTGTTTTATAAAACGATCTTCGAGTTTTATAAAACGATCTTCGAGTTTTATAAAACGGCTTCTCGGGTTTTATAAAACGATCTTTGAGTTTTATAAAACGGCTTCTCGTGTTTTATAAAACGATCTTCGAGTTCTATAAAACGATCTTCGAGTTTTATAAAACGGCTTCTCGAGTTTTATAAAACAATCTTTGAGTTTTATAAAACGGCTTCTCGAGTTTTATAAAACGATCTTTGAGTTTGATAAAACGGCTTCTCGGGTTTTATAAAACGATCTTCGAGTTTTATAAAACGATCTTCGAGTTTTATAAAACGGCTTCTCGAGTTTTATAAAACGATCTTCGAGTTTTATAAAACGATCTGCGAGTTTTATAAATGACTTCGAGTTTTATAAAACGACTTCTCGGGTTTTATAAAACTATTCCTTTTGTATTGTTGCGGGGAATTTCGGCTATTGATTCCGTCGTACCGATTTTGACCCCAACAATATTTAAATCATAAATCCAAAACGTTGGTTTTTAAATTATGTTTATATTAGATTATATTTTTAAAAACACCAAGTAAGTTTTCATTAATATGTGTAAATTCATATATATACTTTGATTTTTCGAACAGAGCTCTAACATTAAAAGTTAGACTGGCTAATATCGTTTATGTCCTTAATGAATAATTTAAATTCATTATATAATTAATCACAAACAAAAATGAATTTCAGTGATTTAATAATTAACCTTATTTAAAAATATTTTCTATTGTGTTATAACGTCTTCATTAACTTTGAAAAATAATTATGTTTGTGAATATATAATTAATTATAAAAAAAAATTCATTAATTTGATTATTATCCTTTTCTATTTTTATGTTATGTTACAAAGTTGTTATCAATCTAGAAAAATAATTATATTTGTTAATATATAAATAATTAGAAATTAAAAAAATAAACAAACTTCATTGATTTGATAATTATATATAAAAATAATTTGTATTGTGTTATCCAAGATATTATTGTACATCTTATTTATTTATTTTTAAATCAATATATATATATATATATTCTACATAATTTATGTATAGAAAAGTGTTTTAAATTAATTTTACGTAATAAAAGATAATTTTATTATATTAAAAAAATTTATCATGTCCAGAAAAAACCGATATTAGTGTTTTTAAATTTAATTTATGTAACTAAAATAACCTATATTATGATGAAAAGTTTCATATATAGAAATAATTTATAGAAATAATTTGTTTGGTTTTTTATTAAATATTTAGAGTGTATGTATATTAATTTATTTTAATTATATTTAAATTGATTATATATTTATTTATATATATTAGTAAAATGATTAAGCTTGCACGTTATGGAAAAACACCTAGTAATACTAGTTTTTATATATTTAAAATTGAGCATATAAATTGTTGTTTTTCAGTCATTGGTTTTTGACCAACACATACTATGAGAATTAGGTATGGGCATTTTACCCGGACTCGAAGATCCAACCCGGAAAAACCTGGTATGGGTAGGAACCGGCTCGATCAAATTATCCTATTAGGTCTTGTTGTAGAAGACCCGAGGGTCTTGGACCCGACCCGGACCGAAACCCGACGGATACCCGAATTAATAATGTAAATTAAATAAAATGCATTGAAGGGGAGTCGAAGACGGGTTATTTCTATAGGGAGTAAAGGGGTTAACCACTAGGAGACAACGATTTGTTATTGTATCTCGCATAGTCTAATATACATACACATTTTAATATAATAAAAACACAAATTTTGAATAAAATTTTGAATGTTTTTGAATATATAAATATTTTCAGATATTTTTTTGTATTTTAGGTATTTTTAGATCGAACCCGATCTGGAACCGAACCAAATCCGAACCAAATCCGAACCGATAAATTATAATTACCCGAATAAGTCCAACTATCTAAGACCCGACTCGGACCTGGTAGGACTCAAACCGATCCGGAACCAAAAATTTCAAATTATCCTATCAAATCCTAAACTCCTAGACCCGAAAGACCCGAATCCGAAAGGACCCGACCCGACTACCCGAATGCCCAGGGCTAATGAGAATACATCTTTTGGAAAACATATACTAAATTTATATTTATATCTAAGAACGAAATGTTGTAAACTAGATTTATGTCCATGTGCCAAAATTTAGAACTTATAGTCGAATTTACAACTATACTTAAAACTAGCTGCATAACCCCCGCGCAAGCGCAGGGTCGGGATCTGTGTTTTTTTCGGTTGTTGGTTTAGTGGGTTATTCTAATAATACCAAATAATGATGAAATAGAAAGAATGTAGTAAGAGTGTAAAGTGAAAATATTGTATATATAATGTGTTAAATGTTATCTATATGCGAAATAAGGTTTATAGAAATAACTAAATTATAATATAGTTTTTAGTGTATAAAAATAGATGTCTATATTGTCTTTTTTATGTTGGAAATAGTTTTTATATCGGATGTCAAAACTTGATATAAATATTTATTTATAATATTTATATTTGTACTAAACGATTTATCAATTTGAAAATAACTTTAATTTAAGCTAATATTTGTTGTTTGGGTTTCAATAGATAGGTTTGGATATGTTTTTTTGTAAGTTTGGATTTTGTTCATGAGTAATGTGGTATTTTTCTTTACGGCGTCATCGATTGTGGAAATCCATCCGCCGGAGTCTGATAAAAATGAAATTATAGTAACTATTAAAAATTGAAGAGAAATTACATAGTTATTTTATAAATAACAAAACTATTTATTTTATTTTATTTCACATACATAATTTTTTGAAAATATATATTAGGAAATATGTTCTAACAGTAAAAATATATATTAGGACATGATAGTGCCGCGTGAGACTCGTTTTTTTTTCTTTTTTTTTGGATATTCGTTTTTTGATCCATTTTTAATTGTTTTTGGGTTTGAGTTCGTCAAACTTTAGGATTTTTCCACTATTTTGGGCTTTAAACAATAAGTCCAGAGGAAAAAAACATAAAAATATTAAAACTAAAAAGCCCATATGATAATAATCCAAACGAAAAAACTAAAATACATAACAGCTGCGTGGTTTGAACCCACACACTTGCAAACTTAATTAAGTGCCGTATACCACTTTGCTAAAGTGTATTCATTGTTCATAGTCATTTTAAAAAAACTATAAGCTTTTAAAATTTAAATAAGCGGGGTCCACTCAACTGCTGATGTGGATAGCCTTAAGAACTTCAAAAGTGAATCATTATAATATAGATTCATAATTCCTCCTAGTTTAACTCATCATAAACTATTTTCACATAATACACCTCCTATAAATTCGTTGCTGCACTCAGGGCCAGACATGTGCATAATGGAGTGAAACATTTGCATGGGGCTCCCACTATATTCATGTATATACATAATTAGATATAATTGGATTTATAAAATAATAAAAAGTTTGGAAAATTGGTTTATAGATATATATATATATAATAAACAAGTATTAGGGGGATTTCATATTATGAGAGTTTAGACATAAATAAAATAAAGGGTGAGGTTAAAGTAAAAATAATATTTTAATCTTAATAATATTATCACTTCTTTCAAGACATTAAAAACTTTGTTCTGATTGATATTTTATTTTAGGTGTTATTTATTATTTTGAAATTATTTATATATCATTTAATACTATAAAACTATTAAATGAAAATTATAAATTAATATGTACATTTTTTTATTTTTGAATAGAGCCCCAAAAACTACTGGACTGGCTCTGGCTGCACTACACTGGTTAGTTTCTCGTAACTTTTTATATTTAGTTCGAAAAAGTCACCCTCTTATTTTTTGTTGATATAACAAACACAATGCTCAGCATGCATCATCTTGTTAATATCAAAAGAAAGAAGTTAAGTTACTACTTATTACGAAAAACATTTTTCTTATTTTCAGTTGAAAATACAAATACAATGAAGGATTTAAGAGAGGCTTTTTAGCTTCATCTACGAGATATATAGGTGTAGTTATTATGGACTTAGCTTTTTTAAGTTCCAACATGCACGTTACCTTTCATCCCAAACGTTTTGCTTCTTGATTATATCACTCATACACAAGCCCTTGTGATATGACTCTGTATATATATCTTGCACTATCTCTGACCAGAAACTCACTTTTTCATAAAAACATTTCTTCTGTCTTTAGCTATCTCTTCCACTCTAGTCGAAAATGGGAGGTAGTAACAAGCATGTTGTCTCTACAACCTCTTCTTCTCTGGCTATTGTTGAGGCAAATCCTCCGGACAACAAACTTGCAACCATTGAAGCACCGATTATATCTTCTTACAATGATCGGATCAGGCCGTTGCTTGACACTGTGGACCGGCTGAGGAACCTGAACGTGATGAGAGAAGGTATCCAGCTTCCCACCATTGTTGTGGTTGGAGACCAATCATCTGGGAAGTCCAGTGTTCTGGAGTCCTTGGCAGGGATCAGTTTGCCTCGTGGACAAGGAATCTGCACTAGGGTTCCTCTTGTGATGAGACTCCAGAGAAGTGCTAGCCTCGAACCTGAGATCTGGCTAGAATACGGTGACAAAGTTGTTCATACAGATGAGGAACACATTGCTGAATCGATTTGTGCTGCAACTGATGTAATCGCTGGTAATGTTATATTGTTATGTCTCTCTCTTTCAATATTATGTTAATTTTTGCTGCAACCCTGTAAGAGAATTTAATGTGAATCAGACCTTTATCTGAAATATGAACGATACACTAAGTTGATTAGTTACAATTGACAGTCCTAAAGTAAAATGTTGACATATAAGTACTGAATATAAGTGCCTATAGATGTTATGTGATTCTGGAACTCCTAGTTTGATTTTTGTTCATCTGAAAATTTTAATGCCACCTACACTAGTTTTGCTACATGATGAAACTGAAGAGTCTTTTGGAAAACCTACATGCATCTAAAATATTGATGGTATTTACTGACAATAAAAGTTTCTGATACAAGTGTATAGTGATTCTAGAACTCTTAGTTAGATGTTTTTCTTATGTTCTGCTATAGCATTAAACTATAAAACGTTTCTTGTTTGACACAGGATCTGGCAAAGGGGTCTCAGACGCTCCCCTGACCCTCCATGTCAAGAAAGCTAATGTTCCAGATCTTACCATGGTCGATCTCCCCGGGATAACTCGTGTTCCAGTGAACGGACAGCCTGAAAATATCTATGAACAGATCTCCGGGATGATCATGAAGTACATTGAGCCACAAGAATCCATCATCCTCAACGTTCTGTCAGCAACCGTTGATTTCACCACCTGTGAGTCCATCCGTATGTCTAGACAAGTTGACAAAACCGGTGAAAGGACTCTTGCTGTTGTCACAAAGGCAGACATGGCTCCTGAAGGTCTCTTGCAGAAGGTGACAGCAGATGATGTGAGCATCGGACTAGGTTATGTCTGTGTCAGAAACCGGATCGGAGAAGAGACTTACGAAGAAGCTAGGATGCAAGAAGAGTTACTCTTCAAGACTCATCCACTGTTAAGCATGATTGATGATGAAATTGTTGGCATCCCTGTGTTAGCTCAGAAGCTAATGGTTATCCAAGCAACAATGATCGGTAGATGTTTGCCTGAGATTGTTCGCAAGATCAATATAAAGATGGAAACCGCTGTTGTGGAGTTAAACAAGCTTCCAAAGGTAATGGCATCTACAGGAGAAGCATTGATGGCACTGAGAGACATCATTGATTCTGCCAAGGAGTCTCTCTTAAGAATCCTTATACAAGGAGACTTCTCCGAGTTCCCAGATGATCTGAAGATGCATTGCACTGCTCGTTTGGCTGATATGCTAAGCCACTTCTCAGATAACTTGCAAGCCAAGCCAGAAGACAATAACAAGACAGAGTTCTTGATGGATGAGATCAAGATTCTTGATGAATGTAAATGTGTTGGACTCCCAAACTTCATGCCGAGATCAGCTTTTTTAGCTCTCCTCTCACAACATGTCGATGACATACATGCCAAACCGGTAGAGTTCATCAAGAAGAGTTGGGACTACATCGAAGGTGTCCTCATTTCAGTACTTTCCAAATACTCCGACAACTTTCCACAGATTCAATCATCCATCAAGCGAGCTGGTCGTAATCTAATCACCAAGATCAAGGAGCAATCTGTGAACAGAGTTTCCGAGATCGTTGAGATGGAGAAGCTGACGGACTACACATGTAACCCTGACTACATGACGTCTTGGACCGAGAAGACAGCTACACAGCAAAGCTTCATAAACGCTGTGTTGCACGACGCGAAAATGCCTGAGAACTTTTCTCTCAATGGATTTGGTAACGTTAAGATCTCGCATCTGAGGAAGTATCACGCTCATTTTTTGCAGCAGGCGTTTGACATGAAGATGAGGATTACATCGTACTGGACGATTGTTTTGAGGAGGATTGTTGATAACCTTGCTCTCTATCTTCAGTTCTCGGTGAAGAGTCTTGTGAATGTTCGGTTTCAGAAGGAGGTTGTGGCTGAGATGGTGGATTCAAGAGGTGGTGGAGGAGTTGAGAGGATGTTGGAAGAGTCTCCGTCGGTGGCGGGGAAGAGGGAGAAGCTGAAGAATAGTATCAAGCTTCTGAAAGAGTCTAAGGATGCTGTGGCAGTCATTGTTGATCAGAATTCTGGTTATGGAGACCGTTGAATGAGCTGTTGGAGGTCTCGTGTTTGTTCGGGTCTGGTTCTCTGGTTGTTATTTCTTATTTTGTGTTTCTGTTTTTTCAGTTTCGAATTCTCGGTTAAATTGGTCATGGACCTTTTATGTTCGGTTTTTATTTTGAATTACTCGGTTAAGCCTTTTGTTATTTTCCTTTAATTTATAAATTTTCTCGGCATATATTGTGTTTGTTCTCTTAAGCAAAAAACGAATTACAAGATTTTGTTTCATAAAGTGAAGGCCCTGGTTTATCAAATGCATCTTTCTCATTTGGGAATGCAAGTTCTCGGCCAAGTTGTTTTCTTCGAGTTTGCTAGTTCACTCGTGTTGTAATTGTTTGTAATGTCTGCTAATGTTTTCGGTGTTGCTTATTCTTTCCTCCTCTCGTTTATTTTTATTTTCTAATCTTTATCAGCTATTAGTTTTTTTTTTGTATCTTTTGTGAAAAACAAAGAATCTATATTATAATGATTCACTTTTGAAGCTCCTAAGGCTATCCACCTCAGCAAGTTTACGGACCCCACATATGTTATTAGGGAAAACAAAAACGTATAACATTTTGTAAGATTGAATGTTATCGATGAGTAATGAAATGGCCCAGTGGTGTAAGTTGGTGACTAGAAGTTGGTACTGCGAGTGCGTGGGTTCGAAACGCAGTGTTTGCATGTAATTTTTTTTTTTTAATTTGAGCTTCTCGGGATACCTAAAAGCTTAGGAAGATTCAAAATGATTTTTTATGCTGGTTGTTAGGATACAAAATGGCTTAAGGATTTGAAACTTTATGAGACCATCTTAGATACTTTTATAAGAAATGTTATCATGTTCTAACCTCCAATATCATTTCAATTCAGTTATAATAATCAAATAAAATAAAAACATATTTTTTCAATAATAAATATTTACCCCGAACCATTCAGACCGGCCATAAATCTCATATACATCACAATTAAAAAAAAGTATATATATATATACAACATAATTTCATAAAGAAAATTACACTAAGAAACACATGTCCTTTTTTGTCTTGTCTCCATTAAATTATTTTTTTACATGAAAGCACTAATAACAGTAATGCTCGATAAAATCACTAATAAAGGGAATGCTCGATAAAATCACTACGAAGATAAAATATGAAAATATCAACCCATATGAATTTGATGTTTATTCTTTTATCAGATTAATCAAGTTGTGTGACTTCTAATGTTTCATTCATCACCAGATAAACAAATGTTAAAAAAAAAAACAGCAAAGTCTCATACACAAAACTACACAACACATCAACAATGTATCCAACCTCCGCGCTTGCGCGGGGACTATGCATCTAGTTAATATAAAATTCAACATTTACATACAAAAGAATAATAAAGGCTCTCCTGTAGTTAATTTGGTCAAACAATAAAGATTTCCAATATATTTTTTTGGCGATTGGGAGATAAAAATAAACTCCAACCTTTTGAATAAAAATGTTATAGACGAGAATTTGACATACCCATAAATTGTAAAAAATGTGGAAAATTTTAGTCTACTCTTGAAACTAAAATTATAGAACAGGCAAAGTGGACTGTGTTTTTTTTTCTTTTCTTCTTAAGCTATATTCTTAAATCTTAATTATGGGCTTGTCCTGTGTTTTGTGGGGGGGAGTTTCTATTCCTTTTTTTTAAGTTAAGCTTTTAAAAATTGTTTTATAACAATGTGATTTGTTTTAAATTTTTAGTCAAACAAGTGTTCACATATATATTATCTCATTTTTATTAGGGTTGTTAGTAATAAAACCCCTAAGCTAAAGATGGATCGTAAAAAAAACCACCAACTAAAGATTTAGTAAAATAAAGAATTTTTAGTAATAAAACACCTTAACTAAAGATTGATCTTAAGAAAAACCCTCAACTAAAGAGCTCGTAAAATAAACCATCAACTTTAGTTCCGTTAATGTTTGTCACCATCCGTCACATAACTTTAGACGGAGGGTGACATATGTTAACAGAACTAAAGTTGAGAGTTTATTTCACTAAATCTTTAGTTGAGGGTTTTTGTTACGATTCATCTTTAGTTGAGGGGTTTTATTACTAAATGCGGTTAAATATTTTAAAATCTTTGTTATCATTTATTTATTATTTAAGAATCTTAAAATTGATTTATAAACATTAAAAATAATTTATAATTTTTTATATATTACTTTATCAATTTTATAACTTATTTATAAAGTTTTCTCATTGAATACATTTTATAAACTATTATTAAGGTTTAATGATGATTTTATAAGATTAAAGATGTGCTTATTCGTCATCTTACACTATTAATAAAGTTTAACGATGATTTTATAAGCTTTTATCTGCTATTTCTTATGATGGAATAATACATGATTTTTCTTGATATTACGAAGTAAAGCGATAAAGCTTTATAAAGGAGGAAACCCATACAAATCCTATAAGTATTGATTATTTAGTAATTTTATGACCGGTTTTACTGTTAATACAAACTCACTTTTTTTTTGTCAATGAGACCTCGCATTCCTTCGGTAAATCTAACTTGTAGCTATTCTTGTTTTCATGTTCTCTCTTTCACAAAAAAAAATTTGTTTTCGAGATTAATGTTTGGTTTAGGTTTTGCATTAGTCAATTCGTACAAAGGAACAACCTAAGACCGGAGTTTAAAATTCAGGTATCCGATCATCATTTTGGTGAGGAATCCACATTAGCCCAGACAACAAATTAAGTGGACCAATCTCCGTCAATTCGTTCTTTTTTCTCTAACAAATCATCTCAGTCTCTCAATGCTATGGTAAAACCTACCTCAGCGTGTTCATCTTTCAGTGGTCGTCCTATAAGGACATCGACTTTAATGCCATTTTCAGTGGCTACATCACTCAAACTAGTCACTCATGCATTTCCATCCGACCCACCAACCAATCTTAGAAAAGACAAAAGGTAACTAAAATATAACTTGTCCTAATTTAGGTTATAGATATGTTAGAAGCATTCACTGAGCCAACATTCTACACATTAATTATGGTATTATTTCTATTTTTATTTATGTTTATGCTAAAATTAGTAGGTTCTCTTTTAGCATTGAGAGACTGAAATAATTGGTTAGAGAAGAAAGAACGAATTGACGGAGATTGGTCCACGTGATTTGTTGTCTGAACTAATGTGGATTCCTCACCAAAATGAAGATCGGATACATAAATTTTAAACTTCGGTCTTACGTTGTTCCTTTGTACGAATTGACTAATGCAAAACCTAAACCAAACATTAATCTCAAAAACAAGTTTTCTTTTGTAAAAGAGCGAACATGAAAACAAGAATAGCTACAAGTTAGATTTACCCTCATTCAAGGTCTCGCTGACAAAGAAAAGTGATTTCCTATTAACAGTAAAATTGGTCATAAAATTACTAAATAATCAATACTCATAGGATTTTCTAAAAAAAGGATTTTTAGTAATTTAAACTCTCAACTAAAGATATATCATAAAACAAACCCTCAACTAAAAATTCTGTGAAATAAACCCTCAACTAAAAATTCTGTGAAATAAACCCTCCTCTTTATGTCCATTAATGTTTTCGCCCCTCCGTAACCTTTTCGTCAATATTTAACGTTTCTCCGTCAAAAGTTGACGACAAAAGTTACGGAGGGGCGAAAACATTAACGGACATAAAGATGAGGGTTTATTTCACAAGATTTTTAGTTGGGGGTTTATTTTACGATTAATCTTTAGTTGAGGGTTTAAATATCATCAACACTACATACAACTTTATCTAATTTAGAAATCTTAATTATTTGATATTTGACAGTATTAATATAAGAAAATTGTGTGTGTTTTCTCCTTTGTAAAGCTTTGTCGTTTTATTTCGTAATATCAAGAAAAATCATGTATTATTCCATCCTAAGAAATAGCAGACAAAAGTTTATAAAATCTTCGTTAAACCTTATTAATAATTTATAAAAATATTAAAATATTTACTAAGCTTTATAAATAGGTTAAAAATTTGATTAAGTAATATATAAAAAATATAAATTATTTTAAATGTTTATAAATCAATTGTAAGATTCTTAAATAATAAATAAATTATAGCAAAGATTTTAAAATATTTAACCATATTTAGTAATAAAACCCTTCAACTAAAGATGGATCGTAACAAAAACCCTCAACTAAAAATTTAGTGAAATAAATTCTCAACTTTAGTTTCGTTAACATATGTCAAACTAAAGTTGAAAGTTTATTTCATTTAATCTTTAGTTGAGGATTTTTTTTACGATACATCTTTAATTGGAGGGTTTTATTACTAAAACCCCTTTTTATTTTTATAAAATTTTAACATTTTGTTTAAAATAGATCTACGCTACGTGACCATAAGTTAAAGTGTAGTACCTTCCAACCCAAATGATTTAACAATCCTAAAGTTTTGCCTACCACAAAACCACCTAACATTTTTTTTATTTGATTAACGTAAATACAACTTCATTGCCTTATTTGTCTTATGTGGTTAACCAATTTTCAATAAGGAAGTTGAAATAAGAGTAGTGTATATTTTTTAAAAATATTTCCATTTAATTTATTTTGTACTTTCATTCCATTCTCTTCATGTGGTTTATACAGTGTTTGTTTTTAAAGATGTTAGTTATATGAGTTTTTTATAGGGAGAATTTCAATTATACCACTTTGGTGGTACCACTTTTCATATTTACCATCAACAAATGAACATTTTCAAAAATACACATTTTATTAAATGATAAAAGACTCATATATCTTTGTTTTTTTTATATATATATATAAAATAAATCTTAAATAAATTATTAACCCTAAACCCTAAAACATCAATTCTAAACTCTAGACCCTAAAAAGTAAACCCTAAACCCTAAAAATCTACCATAAACCCTGAAATATCAATTCTAAACCTTAAACCCTAAAATCTAAACCCTAAAAAGTAAACCCTAAACCCTAAAAAATCAACACTAAACCCTAAACTATCAATCCTAAAACCCAAAACCCTAAACCCTAAATTCTAATAGTATTTTGAATATTAAAATTTTAATGGTAAAGTTGGTTAGTGTAAAGTTGAAAAGTGGTATATTGAAAGTGTTATTTCTGGCAATTTCCCTTTTTTATAAGTTGTATCTCTTTGTTTTTTGAATACGGAGGTTGAATATGTTCTAAATATTTTATTACTAGGTGATTTTCCCGTGCTCATGCACGGGTATGAATATTCATAAAAGTAAATTTTTATAATAATTGATTGATATTTAGTTTTAGTTTTGAATCAATTTATATGTAGAATTTATATTAATAAATATTATATTTTTCTAATTATACATATGACTTTAGATATATTATTGTCGGTTTAATTATTTTTTTGGATCAATAGTCGGTTTGGTTATCAAGTTGGTATATTGGATAATATATATATTTTTGAATTCAGCTATAATATTTTTTTATTCTAAATATAATAAAACTTTGATTAATTTTCTTATTTTTATTTCGGTTGGTTATTGTCTTCAGATATGTAAATATATTCTTAGATATAAAAATATATTATAGTTAAATTATGTAGAACTTAATATATATTATGTTTAAAATGAAATAAATAATAAGCTGAAGTGTTTGATTCAAAATTACATAAATAATATAATAATAATATTTTGAAGTCTCATGCATATATATAAATTGTAAAAATAATTAAATTATAATTGGTTAATATTTTTTTTTTAAATAGGTTTTGAGTCAACCTCTAATTTATATATATAAAATAGATTATTATTATTATTATTACTATAAAATTATATGTTCTTATTGTAGTTAGATGTTTAATTTTGGGTATAAATTAGATCAGTCGAGTCATTCATTTTGTGAGTATATTGAGTTAAATATATTTTTAATTTAAATTTGAAGTATAACTAATTTTTATTTTCGTTAATGCAAATCAAATTAATTTTATTTATTGCTTAAATATATATGTATTTTCATAATATTTATTTACCCTTTATATGTGTTCAAAAAAATTACTCTTTATTTTAGTTAAGTTAAATCAAATTATTTTATTTATCGCTTAAATATACATGTACTTTCATAATATGTATCAAAGTATATTTTGATTTCTAATAAATATTATAAAATAAAGTGTAACTGGTAATTTTTTGGATGTTCATAAACATATATATTTGATGTTATTTAAAAATCTATATTAATGGGGATAATACTATTTTGTGAACTTTCCTTTTTAACAAAGTCATATTATATACATATATTTTCGTTTTAAATTTGTTTTAAAATTTTAGAAATATTTCCTTTTTATTATATATGTTATTTGGAAAGAGGTAAAAAAAAGAAATAAAAAATAATAATCTTAAAATCTAACAATTCACTAAGGGTATCTATGTAATCAACAATCGCGAGAGTTAATGAGCGCGACACGTAAGAAAATTTATTCTTTATTTTAGTTATGTCAAATCAAATTAGTTTTATTTATCGCTTAAATATACATGTATTTTCATAATATTTATCAAATTATATGTAGAATTCTAAAAAAAAAATATTAGAAAATAAAGTGTAACTGATAAATTTTTGGATGTTCATAAACATATATATTTTTATTATTTAGAAAATATATATTATGTTATTTAAAAATATATATTAATGGGAGTATTACTATTTTGTGAACTTTCCATTTTAATAAATTCATATTATATACATATATTTTCGTCTTAAATTTGTTTTAAAATTTTAGAAATATTTCTTTTTTATTATATATGTTATTTGGAAAGAGGTAAAAAAATTAAATAAAAAATATTAATTTAAAATCTAACAATTTATTAAGGGTATCTATGTAATCAACCATCGCGATAGTTAACGTGAGCGCGACACGTAGGAAACTGACTTCTCAAATAATATTATAGATATTTAATACAAATAAGTTTTGATTTGTTTTTTTTATATTATTCTCTTCTTTTACCATTTAGAGTTTTTTGCTATTTTATTTTTGTTACTTATTTTCAGACTATATTTTAAATCTTAATTTTAGTTAATTGTTAATTCTAGGTTGTGAACTTTAAATAATTTATTATTAATTTTCCTTTAAACTTTGATACCAAACAGGGAGAGAAAATCAATGAGATGCACGAGTTTTTTTTATTTTTGTTAACCCGTTTGATGCAAATTAAAAAGCAATATCCTAAATGGGTTTTCCTATTTTGTTCTTATGGATTTCATATTTATTACTGAAAATTATGTATTTCAGGTTATATTATGTATTTTTAATAATTTTTCTTGTTATATCTGTTTTTTTTTCTAACTAGTTTTATAAACATTTGTTTGATTATATATTAATAATTGGTTTTACAACTTAGTTATTAGAGTGCATTACTTAAAATGGCACATTATAAAATGGCACATTATTGTCTAAGACTCAATTCGCTGGTGAGACACATTTTCAATTTTTTAGGTGACTTTAAGACAAAAGTACCCATTTACTAGATGAACCGACACATCTGAATACTTTTCGATATTTTATTATTTGGTTGGACCAAATTCGTTAATTTGTGTTTCTTTAGAGAAGTTATTAAAATAGATTTATAAGATATAAGGACAAATTGTAATCGTCAAAAATAGTGAAGTAAACAATGGGTAAAAAAAAGCACAGACTCTACCTACTAAATTAAAGCTAGTTAAAAATCTCTTAGTGAAGTAACTTTGAACTGCAACAAAAATCAACTAGTTTTGACTCCAAAAAAAAGTTATAAAGACCATACCTCTTCGTCCACTGCCACCATCATCACCAGTTCCACCACATCCACATCCACAACAAACTCCACTATCTCCACATCCACCTCCATTGCAACCACAACCTCTTCGTCTACTGCCACCACCATCACCATTTTCACCACATCCACATTTACCGCAAACGCCATTATCTCTACATCCACCTCTACTGCAACCACAACCTCTTCGTCCACTGCCATCGCCATCACCATTTCCACCACGACCTACACCACAACCACCTCCACGGCATCCACCACTGCGTCCCCATAACATCCTCCACGGCATCAAATGCAAACACCGTCTTCTGCTCCTTCTGTACCCTCTCGATGATCTGATGCGCTTTCATCACCTTTAAAGTTAAAGGGTTCGGATGCGGCAAATGACAGATCAAGATCCTGTGTCTCCTGTCGACAACACGTGAGCTTCTCTTCACCTCCGTCGTGTTAGCGGGAGGATTCTATAGAGATAATGATGTGAATAATATAGATAATGATATACTTCTATATTGTAGTTATCTACTTACGTAGTCCTCTCTTGATAAAGACACGGTGTTGTATAAATACTTGTATGCTTTCATCAATAGAACACACGATTTACCCCTTATTTCATGGTATTAGAGCAGGTTTCAATCCTAACCTAATTTTTTTTTTCTTGCTCTAGCCGCCATAACTTCCGCTTACATACTCGTGTTCTAATTGAACATGGCTTCTACAACTTCTACAACTTCTTCTTCTAATACCGGTGCTACAATGGAAACCTCACCAAATCCTTCCTTCTATCTACATCCTTCGGATAACCCTGGTGCACTTATTACACCGGTTGTTCTTCGAGGAGAAAACTACTCTGAATGGGCTACTGAGTTTTGGAACTCTCTGCAAGCCAAACAAAAAATTGGGTTTATCGACGGCTCCATTGAGAAACCTTCTTCGAATCCAGATCTTGCTAAATGGGCCGCCGTTAATTCCATGGTCGTTGGATGGATGCGTACAGCCATCGATCCTCAAGTTCGTTCTACAGTCTCTCATGTTGCTGATGCAGCCAAGCTCTGGGAATCTCTGAAACATCGTTTTTCAGTCAAGAACAGCGTTCGAAAACATCTTCTTGAAGATGAGATTACAAACTGCAAACAGAATGGTAAATCTGTTCTTGAATACTTTGGGCGTTTGTCTAAGCTTTGGGAAGAATTACAAGCCTTCAAGCCGGTGGTCTCGTGTACGTGTGCTGCTGCGTCTGAACTCGACAAGGAACGAGAAGATGCTAAGGTCCACAAGTTTCTCTTCGGTCTTGATGACGCTCGCTTTACCACTATCCGTTCCCAGATCATAGATGAAGACCCACTTCCTGACCTTAACATCGTCTACTCTCGAGTTATTCGCGCCGAACAACACCTGACTACGATGCGTACTTCTGAACTCAAACAGGATGCTCTCGGATTCTCAGTGCAAACAGAGAATACACAGCCTGTTACTACTTTGGATGCTGCTACTATGTCTTCACGCAACCGAGATCCTAACCGGTCATGCACTCACTGCAAACGCAAGGGTCATGAAGCACCAGAGTGTTTCTTATTACATGGTTATCCTGACTGGTTTCTTGAGCAACAACAACAACGTCAACCTCAAGGCCGTGGACGCGGTGGCCGGAATTCTTCTTCAGGTGGTCGTGGTCGGGGTCGTATCAACTCCGCAACTGCAGCTACCACTAATACTTCTACCTCTACTCAAGATCAGATTGCTACCCTGATCAGCTTACTTCAGACCCAAACTAATCAAGTGTCTTCCGATCGTCTTTCCGGTAAGACAAAACTTACATATGTTATTTTAGATACCGGAGCCTCTCATCATATGACCGGTGACCTATCTCTTCTTCATGACACTGCTGATATCATTCCTTCGGCTGTTACCTTCCCCGATGGTTCAGCTTCTAAAGCTACTAAGATCGGCAAATTATTTTTGACCAAAGATCACTCGTTGAACAATGTTCTATGTGTTCCGAATTTTACCTGCACTTTGATTTCAGTCTCAAAGCTTCTTCGACAGACGGGCTGTATTGCTATTTTCACTGACACACTATGTGTTTTGCAGGACCGTTTTACGAGGACCCTGATTGGAGCAGGTGAAGAGCGAGAGAGGGTTTACTACTTCAGAGGGGTCACAGTTGCTAAGGCTAATCGGACTGGAAAAGAAAAGCTATCTCCTACAGTTCTATGGCACCGAAGACTTGGACACCTTTCTTACAAGTTGCTTTCTTCTTTACCTATGTTTTCTGATTTGCGTGTTGATTTGGATACTCCGGCTTGTGATATTTGCCTTAGAGCAAAACAAACACGTTCTGTTTTTCGAGATAGTTTTAATAAAGCTTCTGCACCTTTTGAGTCGATTCATTTCGATGTTTGGGGCCCTTACCGGACTCTCTCTTCTTGTGGCGCTGCATATTTCTTGACTGTTGTTGATGATTACTCTAGAGCAGTCTGGACATACCTTATGCTCGAAAAATCTGGAAGTTCAAAATCTCCTAAAGAATTTTTGCGCCATGAGTGAAAAACAATTCGGTAAACCTGTCAAGCATATTAGGTCTGATAACGGTACAGAGTTCATGGTTCTATTCTCTTACCTTCGACAACAAGGAATTCACCACCAAACTTCTTGCGTTGATACACCGCAACAGAACGGTCGTGTGGAACGCAAACATCGCCACATTTTAAACGTTGCTAGATCTCTCCTCTTCCAAGCTAAACTACCGGTTTCCTTCTGGGGTGAGAGCATTCTTATGGCTTCTCACCTGATAAATAGAACGCCGACGCCACTTCTACAAGGGAAAACTCCATATGAGCTTCTTCATGGAGTAGCTCCTTCGTTTGCCTCTCTAAGAACCTTCGGGTGCCTATGCTATGCTCATCGTCGACCGCGTGACAGAGATAAGTTTGGAGATCGCAGTCGTAAATGTCTATTTGTAGGATATCCCTATGGCAAGAAAGCCTGGAAGTTGTTTGATATTGAGAAGAATGAGTTTTTCTCAAGCCGGGACGTGGTCTTTCTTGAGGATCAGTTCCCTGGGTTCCAAGATACTGCCTACGTTACACCTCCAGTGTTCCAACCTGACCTCGCTGTTGATGATTGGTTGTCACCAATTCCCTCTCCATCTTCGATCATAGCCTTACCTTCTACTACACCTTCTCTACCTACGCCGGATACTCAACCACAGTCTCCCATTAACCGTACTCCATCATCTACCCTACCTAACCTTACACCTTCTCCTGTTCCTACTCCCGCATCCTCACCATCCTCACCTTCGCCTGTTGTTTCTGAGCAGACTGATGCTCTTTCTCCAGGTCTTCCACAGTTACTTGGTCGTGGCCATCGGTCACATAAACCATCGGTGCTACTTAAGGACTATGTGGTTAACGCTACGAATCTTCAATCACCCCCTCCTCTCGCTTCGTCTTCATCTGCTCCGGGTCCCTCTGTTACGGTCTCAGGAACAACGCCTTATCCTATTTCTGATTATCTCTCACGAATAAATTTCTCAGCAGGACATAAGGCTTTTGTAGCTGCTCTGTTTTCAAACACAGAACCTCGCAACTATAAAGAAGCTTCTCTTGATGACGAGTGGAATGCTTCCATGGATGTCGAGTATACAGCCCTTGAACAGCAACACACTTGGGACGTCACCTCACTTCCTCCAGGAAAGAAGGCTATCGCTTGTCAATGGGTTTACAAGAACAAGTATCTCTCTAATGGGAAAATTTTTCGGCACAAATCTCGTGTGGTTGCTTGTGGATATAGACAATGGGAAGGCATCGACTACACTGACACTTTTGCGCCGGTTGCTAAGCCTACTACTGTTCGTCTTTTACTTCAAATTGCTGCTGCGAAAAAAGTGGGAAATCCACCAAATGGATGTTCACAACGCCTTTTTACATGGAGATTTGAAAGAAGAGGTTTATATGAAGTTTCCTCCAGGCTATGAACATCCCGATCCTACAAAGGTTTGTCGTTTACGAAAGTCTATATACGGCCTAAAACAGTCTCCTCGTTGCTGGTTTGCTAAGCTCCGCACCGCTCTGATATCTTACGGTTTTAAGCAAAGCCGGGCTGATTATTCACACTTCTCGCTGATCCAGGGAAACGTCAGCTTACATATACTGATCTACGTCGGCGATTTCATTGTTGCTGGTAATGATCTTTCTACCATTCAAAAGTTCAAGAATTATTTGAGTAAGTGTTTTCACATGAAGGATATGGGCAAACTCAAATACTTTCTTGGCATTGAAGTTGCTCGCAACAATGATGGTATCTTTCTCTCTCAGAGAAAGTATGCTTTGGATATAATTTCTGAGACAGGGCTATTGGGTTCTAAGCCTTGTTCAACACCGATAGAGCTTAATCACAAACTCGCCTTGGCGGCTGTCTCTCCAAACTTTGCTGATCCAGAGGCTTATCGTCGTCTCATAAGGAGACTCATCTACCTTACGTTTACAAGACCAGAGATTTGTTATGCTGTCCACATTCTTGCACAGTTCATGCAGTCTCCATTACAGGTTCATTGGGATGCGGCTTTGCGTACGGTTCGCTATCTCAAAGGCTCTCCTGATCATGGCATTCTCCTTCGTGCTGATTCTGATCTCTCCGTTCGCGCCTACTGAGACTCTGATTGGAATGCTTGTCCCTTGACACACCGGTCTCTGAGTGCTTACATTGTTCTCCTAGGTTCTTCTCCCATCTCTTGGAAAACCAAGAAACAAAAGATGGTTTCTTTATCGTCGGTTGAAGCCGAATATAGGTCCATGGCCGCAGCTTTAAAGGAGCTCAAATGGATCAAGCAGCTACTTAGTGCTTTTGGAGTCTCTCATGTTCAACCTATGAAGCTCTTTTGTGACAGCAAAGCAGCTCTCTACATTGCAGCTAATCCAGTTTTTCATGAACGGACAAAACATATAGAGTCGGATTGTCACTTCGTTCGTGATGCCATTGAAGAAAAATTGATTACTACTGAGCATGTCCGAACCACTGAGCAGCCTGCAGACATTCTTACTAAAGCTCTACCTACTACAACATTTTCATATCTACTGTCCAAGCTGGAGATTCAAGATCTTTCACCTCCAACTTGAGGGGGGGGTATAGAGATAATGATGTGAATAATATAGATAATGATATACTTCTATATTGTAGTTATCTACTTACGTAGTCCTCTCTTGATAAGGACACGATGTTGTATAAATACTTGTATGCTTTCATCAATAGAACACACGATTTACCCCTTATTTCAGATTCAGATCGATGTGGTGCTTGAGAGGATGAAACGGAGCAGAGTAGATATTCGTGGAGGAGGGAGTAGAGACGAGGAAGAAGAAGAGTAGTCGCGAAAATCTTTGCGTTAAGAAAGATCGAGTTCTTCATTGTCTTCAATTGAAACTATAAGCCAGATTAAAGTTCACGGATCTGAGAAAGTCATTATGAGATTTGGATAGATTTGGATTAGGAGAGAGGAATAACAGAGAAAGGATAACTATTGGAGACGATGGGAATTATTTGGTTTACTTTAGTCTTTTTTTTTTAACATGGATTTACTTTAATCAAAACAAAACAAAAATTGTGTTAATTTAGAAGAAGGGCAAAAGGGATAAAACACATGAAAAATGTGTGTCACAAGTAAGATGTGTCTATTGGTGTAATTAGAAAGTCAAAATATGTCTCAATGTGTAAATTTCTCTTTTTTTTTTTTTTTTTTTTTTTGACAACGTAAATTTCTCTT
>CAKOAT010786264.1:0-21318 GCA_932364175.1 Eruca vesicaria subsp. sativa | reverse complement strand
TAACGTTTTAACCTAGTAATGTAATCACTAGAAGAAAAACACATGTCATAATATTAAATATATAATTGGCATGTGTTGCAATCATGTTAATTAGTAATTTTCAAGAACCAAACTTTATATAATAAGATAGTTGGATCTAAATTTATCTATTTGAAAGAACCAAAACGAAAAAGAACGAGGCGAACATATCCAGACTTCAACTGATCTAAACCTGAAAAGATTTAGCCCGAATAGATCTGATCGATAAGAATTATTTTTTTATCTGACCTATACACATGAATATCTAAAATTATAACTATGTGTGCTCTAACCGATTTGGACTTGAAGAAACCGATCAAAATCCAAAAAAAAAAATTTCAAGTACCTAAGGCTAACTCCAATAGGACATCAAAACACCAAATCTGTTGTGATTTTATCTCCAATAAAACAATAAAAATTACACAATTTCATCAAATTTGATGTAGAGTGAATAGTATTACCCCAAATTTGATGTAACATTATTCATAACACCAAATATTTAATATATCTATTTTATTATGTTTCATTTAATAATATAATTCAATTAGTATTAGTTTAAATATGTAATTGTATATAAATATACTGTATTATTTGTATTTTAATTATTTTTACATAATTGACAATATTTTATTTTGAAAAATGAATAATTGATTATTATCATTTTTAAAGAAATCAATAATTGATTATTCTCCTTTTATTTATATTTAAAAATATATATATCAAAGAACTTTTATATTTTATATTGTAACATATCTTATTTTAAAATATCGATTATAACTCCATTTAAGTTTAATCAGTAATGAACAACTAAAAATATTAAATTATTGTTAAGTTAGATTTAATAACAAATAATTAATTTTATGTAATACTATTAAATTTACCAAACTGTGAAATAAAAATTTAATTTTTTTTATAATATAGTTAAACTTGTATTACTATTTAATAATTTTTTTATTAAAATAAATATATTATTCTATTATGTGGTTTTTATAATTAATAGTTTTTAAATTTTAATATAGTATAGTATTATATATAAAATAAATACAAAATATAATATTGTTAAACAAAAAAATGTATAAATTTTATTAACACAAAAAAATAATAATTATAATATGTAATTGTGAGAAAATAATTATTTATCAATTACAAATAATAAAAATAAAAAAAAATATTAAAGCTGAAAATATTAAATAATATATAATAATACTTTTGGTGTAATATTTGGTGTCAAGGTTAGAGATGATCAAAAATATTTTACACCAAATCACTAAATTTTGTGTAATTTCAACACAAAATTTGGTGTCATGGTTGGAGATGTCCTAATTGAATACAAATGTCTACGACTCAAAAGACATGAATCCGAATTCCTACTTAGAAGTAGAACATGTTTCTTCTAATATTATCTCAGTACCTATGACAATAAAACGTGGTTATGAATTTACTAGAGAATGGTAGATAAGATTTAGTAGCCTTGCTTTTAAGAGTTTGTTGATGTAATCATGAGTTGCTCTTCCCTTCCCAACGAGTTATTTTCTTCTGCTCGTTCAGTCATCTCAAAACATTACTTCTTTCACTTCTCAACCACATCTGCGCTACACGACCACAAAGCCACATGTTTGACTGATTGATTGACACACACACTCTATAATATTCTCTATCAATATTGCAATGGAACTAGATTCCTTTGAACTAAGCTAAACATAACTACTATTCTGGCTAGTCTCAAACTACAATGCTTCTGAAGACAAATTACTTGGCTACGATTTTATTCGCCAAATAAAATAACTTAAACTTGAAAATCTATTAGACGAATACATTCATGCTCTTTTCATACACAAGCTACTCAAATATCTTTGCATTTCTCCAACCCTACTCTTTAAGCTCTCTTCTCTGTCTCCTTCTACCCTTTTCTTGCGTCTTGAAGAAAATGAAAAGCAGTAAGAAGCGTGCTGACTCAAAGAGTTCTTCTCTTGTTATTGCCGAAGCAAATCCTCCCGAGAACAAAAGAGTTGTGGCCACTGATGCACCGATTGTATCTTCTTACAATGACAGAATCAGACCGTTGCTCGACACTGTCGACAGGTTGAGGAACCTGAATGTAATGAGAGAAGGGATCCAGCTTCCAACCATTGTTGTTGTTGGAGACCAGTCCTCAGGAAAGTCGAGTGTTCTCGAGTCCTTGGCAGGGATCAGTTTGCCTCGTGGGCAAGGAATCTGCACTAGGGTTCCTCTTGTAATGAGACTCCAGAAAAGTTCTAGCCTCGAACCTGAGATCTGGCTAGAGTATGGTGACAAAGTTGTTCATACAGATGAGGAACACATCGCGACAGCTATTTGTGCTGCAACTGAGGTCATAGCTGGTATGTCCTACCTCTCTCCCTTCGTTAATGTTAACATGTTTTGGTTTGAGAAATGCACATTTAAAACGAGTTAGCTGCTTATACAGAACCCCCCCTGAAACTACATATGCACATGTAGCTGAATACTAGTGTTAAGATGTTTTGTATGAGTTTCAAGCTTCTAGGTAAGTCTTGATTGTGATAAGTCCCTGAAACTATATGGACACATGTAACTGAATACTAATGTGAAGATGTTTTGTATGGGTTTGTAAACTCCTAGATGGCCTTCAGAGATATTATCTTTTTCCATGGTGGTAGACTAGTTTTGCTTTCTGATGAAACGTTAAGTGTTGTATCTTGTATGATAGAGACTTAACCACAGTAAGTTTTGATTGTGATAAGTACTTTAATTTGTGCTGCAGGATCTGGCAAAGGGGTTTCAGATGCTCCCCTGACTCTCCATGTGAAGAAGGTTGGAGTTCCAGATATTACAATGGTTGATCTACCTGGGATAACCCGGGTTCCTGTGAATGGACAGCCTGAAGATATCTATGAGCAGATATCTGCTATGATCATGAAGTACATAGAGCCACAAGAATCGATCATTCTGAATGTTCTCTCAGCAACTGTTGACTTCACCACCTGTGAATCTATCCGAATGTCTAGACAAGTTGACAAAACCGGTGAAAGGACTCTAGCTGTTGTCACAAAGGCAGATATGGCACCAGAAGGTCTCTTGCAGAAGGTTACAGCAGATGATGTAAGCATTGGACTAGGTTATGTCTGTGTCAGAAACAGAATTGGAGAAGAGACATATGAAGAAGCGAGGATGCAAGAAGAGTTACTCTTCAGGACTCATCCATTGCTAAGCATGATTGATGATGAAATTGTTGGCATCCCTGTGTTAGCTCAGAAGCTAATGCTTATCCAAGCAAAAATGATCGGTAGATGTTTGCCTGAGATTGTTCACAAGATCAATGTGAAGATGGAAACCGCTGTGCTGGAGCTGAACAAGCTGCCAATGGTAATGGGTTCCGCTGGGGAAGCATTGATGACATTGATGGACATCATTGGTTCTGCAAAAGAGTCTCTCCTGAGGATTCTCATTCAAGGTGACTTCTCTGAGTTCCCAGATGATCGGAAGATGCACTGCACTGCTCGCTTGGCTGAAATGTTAAGCCAATTCTCAGACAATCTGCAAGCAAAGCCAGAGGATGTAGTTACTGAGTTCTTGATGGATGAGATCAATATTCTTGAAGAATGTAAATGTGTTGGCCTGCCAAACTTTATTCCTAGATCAGCCTTCTTGGCTGTTCTTTCTCAACATGTGGATAGAATCGACGCCAAGCCGGCTGAGTTCATCAAGAAGATATGGGACTACATTGAAGGTGTCCTCATACCAGTACTATCAAAATACTCTGACAACTTTCCACAGATTCAATCTTCTATCAAACGAGCCGGTCGCAATCTAATCACTAAGATGAAGGAGCAGTCTGTGAACAGAGTTGCTGAGATCGTTGAGATGGAGAAGCTGACTGACTACACATGTAACCCTGATTACATGACATCTTGGACCGAGAAGACAGCTTCACAGCAAAGCTTCATCCATGCTGTATTGCATGATGAGGAGAAGCCTGAGAACTTCTCTCTCAATGGATTTGGGGTTGTGAAGATCTCACATCTGAGGAAGTATCACGCTCATTTGCTGCAGCAAGCGTTTGACATGAAGATGAGGATTACATCTTACTGGAAGATCGTCCTTGGAAGGATTGTGGATAACCTTGCTTTGTATCTTCAGTTCTCTGTGAAGAAACTGGTGAACACTCAGTTTCAGAAGGAGATTGTGGCTGAAATGGTGGATCCTAGAGGCGGTGGTGGAGTTGAGAGGATGCTAGAGGAGTCTCCATCGGTGGCCATGAAGAGGGAGAAGCTTAAGAAGAGTGTGAAGCTCTTGAAGGAGTCCAAGGACGTTGTGGCTGCCATTGTAGACCAAACTTCAGGGTTCGGAGATCATTGAACAGAGTTGCATCTTTCTGTCTTGCTTGGCTATGTTTAATTTCTTTTGTGTGGTAACGCTACTAAGCTTCTTGTAATGTTGTGTCTGTGTTTGAAATCTTTCTTTTGTTGCTAGTTTGGTCAAAACATGTTGTTGTTGTCTACTTCAATCTGTCATCTGTGTCCTAGTTTCTGTATCTCATTGCCTATCTAACGCAAAAATGGGAGGAAGTAACATGCCTTGAGTGTTTGTTTCAAACGTCCAAGCCAGGATGTCTTATAATAGTTAAGTCTGAATCTGAATAAATTTGGCAAACAAAACAAAGGAATTTGATTGAAATGAAATGAGGACAAATGTTTGTATGAAACCACCTGAACTGAGCTTAGTAGTGAGTTCAAGGTCGCCGGGGAAATTTAGAGAAGTCCGGTGGTCGGCGTTGCATATAAGCCGTTCTTCCTTCTATACCTTCTTCGGTTCCATAGAATAAGAGCGTCGCATCACCTCCTAGACCCTGTGTACCATATAAAGTCCAAGAAAAATGTGTGTTATATCAAATAATACTGACTTGTGGCTTAACAAGTTGGTGGAAAAGGCCAACCTGAAGTCCAGCATGGCCATCATCGACCGCATTCAGTGCTGCCTTAAGCACACGGATCGCAGTAGGGCTGTTCCTCAAGATTTCTCTGCACCATTTCACAGTCTCTTTCTCCAAATCCTCTAGCTGTAAGTCTCAGTGAAGGAAGGAAGTTATACTTTAATGAATCTGTGATAAAACTAGTGGTTTACTGATAAACAATTACCGGTACAACTGTATTGATAAGTCCCATTTTATCTGCTTCTGAAGCTGTGTAGAATCTCGTCATGAACCACATTTCTCGTGCCTTTTTAGGACCAACCTGTTTTTAATCAGACCGTGTATTGTTAGATCTTGGATGTTAAATTACAGTACTAGTCAGTTATATAGAGTTATTACCAGACGAGACATGATGGAACTTCCATAACCAGCATCAAAACTTCCAACCTGCAGACAGAAAGTCGTTACTTATGATCAGATTAGTATCAACTCTGCTCCTATCTCACTGTCACATTCAAGGTTGAAAAAAGAGGCTAGATGGAGAACCTTAGGACCCGTCTGACCAAAAATAGCATTGTCAGCTGCAATGGTTAGATCACAGACCATGTGCAAGATATGTCCTCCTCCAACAGCATAGCCAGCAACCTGAATTAGTCATCAAAAGAAACATGGAGCCAAGATCAGTAAAAAATGCATAGACTAAACCATCAATGGTTTGAAGGTACTTACCATTGCAATAACTGGTTTTGGCAGTCTGCGGATTTGCACCTGATTATGAAGATAAGAAACAAAGTTGAATAAATAGACTAATCCTACTAAGACTAGATAACCTGAGATTTTATTTTAGTATTGAAAATCAAAGACATACCTGGAGATCAAGGACATTAAGTCGACCAACATCATTGGGATCAGCATAACCATCTGCTGTCCTCAACGCTTGATCACCTCCACTGCAAAACGCTTTAGTTCCCTAAACCATCAACACAACTATTCAGAACAATCATTTCACAACCAACCAACTAAAACAGAGGAATTACTCTTTGTCATCAAAACTCCAAAGACTCAACACAAAAGCTCTTAGCCTAGAGTCGGTCCTGACATTTATAGGACTTGAAAAAAAATACTAAATAATATAATACATATATATTTTCAATCAATTTGGAGCCAAATGACTATTCAAACTTTGATGGCGGCCTAAGACGAATGTTTCATCTGACTATGCACATGACTGAGCCTAAATCTAGACAAAAGCTCATAACTAACAACTTTACCTTGCCTGTAAGTATGATGACACCTACAGAGCTATCATCTCTGGCGTCATTAAACGCACGCATAAGCTCCTTCACAGTCTGAGGCCGAAACGCGTTTCTTCTCTCCGGCCGGTTTATAGTTATCTAACATAACCAAAATAAAAAACTATTCAACTGAAAAGAAAAAAAAAACACACACACACACTAGAGAGAGTTCATCAAAACACGTTACACTAACAACACAAACCTTCGCGATATCTTCACCGACAGCTTTCTCATATATAATATCAACAAACTCTTTTGTTTCTCCTCCGTCCCCGACCAGATCAGCTTTTCTCCAAACGACGTCGTGAGTTGGCACTTCACCGTGAACCTTATGGTAATTATCATTCATTGATGAAGCAGTAGAGAGTTCCACTGAGTCAACACGAGTTGGAAGTGTTTCGATGGGGATGAGATGGTTTGAGACGACGGAGATGCGGCGGCTCGCGGTGTTGAGTTCCCTGGAGTCTGCCATTAGAGAGATGAAGAATGGATAGAGAAGAGAAAGATGAAGATGACAAGAGATTGTATCACATGGACTTTGACAATAGTTAAGATAAAATAATTTTTTGATAAAAAAGAGTAAATAATTGAATTCTTCCGAAAAAAAAAGAAGAAGATTTGAAGGTTTGGAGAATCAGAGGAAGTGGACGTAATCTCTTGGCGCGCCTATCTCTATTAAGAACGTTTGACGATGAGATAAGATAAGGCAAAACGCAATATACATTTGCGTTTCTGTTTTGCAGTTATTTTCATAAAAGCCCTTTAACTTTGGGTTTAATTGCAGCTTTATTTATTGTTAATAAATTATTTTTGTAAGAATTATATTGCCATTAAAAAAAAATATTTTCTGTTTCTTTGAAGTTGATAAAGAGGTAAGAATATTCTTAAATTTTAATCTTTTCCATAAATATTTAAATAAAATATTAAGATAAAATATTAACGTATTTCAAAACTTGTATATGATCTTAATAGTTTACGAATTTCATTCAAGTCTTAAGTGTTTGAAAAAATTAAAGACTGCAGTGAATTTATAATTTTAGGAAACATAAACTTGTACTAGTTCTTTTGTAGCTTAAGGAAAAAAAAAAATAACTTTGCCGAGAAAATCCAATATTACAATGAAAAACACACACAAAAACCTCAAAGCCAACTTAACCGAGAAACACAAAATTAAAAAGCAAACACAAAGTCCCAAACCAAACTAAACCGAGAATTCGAAATTGAGAAACACAAACACAAAAGGCTCAATCCAACAAAAACCAACAAGAGAACCAGACCAGACCAAACAGCGAGTAGCAGAAGAACTCAATCAACGGTCTCCATAACCAGAATTCTGATCAACAATAGCCGCAACAGCATCCTTAGACTCCTTCAGTAACTTAATACTATTCTTCAGCTTCTCCCTCTTGCTTGCCACCAACGGAGACTCCTCAAGCATCCTCTCCACTCCTCCTCCACCTCTAGGATCCACCATCTCAGCCACAACCTCCTTCTGAAACTGACTGTTGACAAGATACTTCACAGACAGCTGCAGATACAACGCAAGGTTGTCCACAATCCTTCTTAGAACAAGGGTCCAGTAAGATGTAATCCTCATCTTCATGTCAAACGCTTGCTGCAGAAGATGAGCGTGGTACTTCCTCAGATGCGTGATCTTCACGTTACCAAAAACAGTTATAGAGAAGCTCTCAGGCTTTCTCGCATCGTTTAAGACAGCGTTGATGAACTTCTCTTGTTCACTTGTGTAACACGTCCACGTCTTCATGTACTCAGGGTTACATGTGTAATCTGTCAGCTTCTCCATCTCAACGATCTCGATCACTCGGCTCACAGATAGTTCCTTGATCTTGGTGATCAGATTGCGACCTGCTCGTTTGATGGATGATTGAATCTGTGGGAAGTTTTCAGAGTACTTGGTGATGACTGTTGACAGAACAACTTCAATGTAGTCCCATATCTTCTTGATGAACTCTACAGGCTTTACATGGATTCCATCAACATGTTGTGAAAGAAGAGCCAAGAAAGCTGATCTTGGGATGAAGTTTGGGAGGCCAACACATTTGCATTCGTCAAGAATCTTGATCTCAGCCATCAAGAACTCGGTTACATCCTCTGGCTTGGCTTGCAAGTTATCTGAGAAGTGGCTTAGCATATCAGCCAAACGAGCAGTGCAGTGCATCTTCTGATCATCCGGGAACTCGGAGAAGTCTCCTTGTATAAGGATTCTTAAGAGAGATTCTTTAGCAGAACCAATGATGTCCATCAATGCCATCAATGCTTCACCAGTGGAAGCCATTACCATTGGAAGCTTGTTCAACTCTACAACAGCTGTTTCCATCTTCCTGTTGATCTTTCTAACAATCTTAGGTAAGCATCTACCGATCATTGTTGCCTGGATAACCATTAGCTTCTGAGCTAAGACAGGAATGCCCACAATGTCATCATCAATCAACCTTAGCATTGGATGTGTCCTGAAGAGTAACTCTTCTTGCATCCTTGCTTCTTCATATGTCTCTTCTCCAATCCTGTTTCTGACACAGACATAACCAAGTCCGATACTCACATCATCTGCTGTCACCTTCTGCAAGAGACCTTCAGGAGCCATGTCTGCCTTTGTGACAACAGCAAGAGTCCTTTCACCAGTTTTGTCAACTTGTCTTGACATGCGAATAGACTCACAGGTTGTGAAATCAACGGTTGCTGACAGAACGTTGAGGATGATGGATTCTTGTGGCTCAATGTACTTCATGATCATCCCGGAGATCTGTTCATAGATGTTTTCAGGCTGTCCGTTCACTGGAACACGAGTTATCCCGGGGAGATCAACCATGGTAAGATCTGGAACATTAGCTTTCTTGACATGGAGGGTCAAGGGAGCGTCTGAGACCCCTTTGCCAGATCCTGGAGAAAAGGTATTGTATTATTATAGTCAAAACTTGTCAGTGTCATTCACATAACACTCCGATGTTTCATCATGTAGGAAGTTAATACAATTAATATAGGAAGTTAATACAATTAATATCACTAAACTTCAGATGAGTAACGACCTCTAGTCACTTGTATTCATCTATACATGTAAACATTTAGTTTTATCATATAGCAAAATAGTATAACTTCATGAAAAATATCAGATTAGTATTTCTAAAATAGAAAGAAAAAACAAACCTAGGCAGTTGTGTTCATGCATGTTTATGTAAAATCTAGTTCCAGTAACTTCTTTTGCAAGTAAAAACTCTTCACAAAAAACATCCATGTTTCAGATAACGGTCTCATGCAGAGTATTCTATCTTTCAGGTTCTCTAAACACACACTTAAGTGTCAAAATGGTTTAGAGAAAGAGAGACAGAACATACCAGCGATTACATCAGTTGCAGCACAAATCGATTCAGCAATGTGTTCCTCATCTGTATGAACAATTTTGTCACCGTACTCTAGCCAGATCTCAGGTTCGAGGCTAGAACTCTTTTGGAGTCTCATCACAAGAGGAACCCTAGTGCAGATTCCTTGCCCACGTGGCAAGCTGATTCCTGCCAAGGACTCCAGAACACTCGACTTCCCAGATGATTGGTCTCCAACAACGACAATGGTGGGAAGCTGGATCCCTTCTTTCATCACATTCAGGTTCCTGAGCCTGTCTACAGTGTCGAGCAACGGCCTGATTCGGTCATTGTATGAAGATACAATCGGTGCGTCAATGGGGACAACTTTTTTGTCGTCAAGCTTTGCTTCAACAATAGCAAGAGAAGAAGAGGAAGTTCTAGAGACAACGTGTTTGTTACTACCTCCCATTTTCGACTAGAGTGTAAGAAGTAGCTAAAGACAGAAGAAATGTTTAATAATTAAGTGAGATCTCTAGTTAGAGACATTCGAAGATATATATAGAGATATCATAAGGGCTTGCTTGTGTATGATTCATAGAATCAAGAAGTAAAACGTTTGGGATGAAAGGAGGTGACGTGCATGTTGGAACTGAAAAAAGCTAACTAAGTCCATAATTACACCTATATAGCTCGTAGATGAAGCTAAAAAGCCTCTCTTAAATCCTTTATTGTATTTGTATTTTAAACTGAAAATCAGAGACATGTTTTCTCGTAATATGTAGTAACTTAACTTCTTCGTTTTTGGCATTAATTTAAAATGATGCATGCTGGGTACTGTGTTTGATATATCAACAAAAGGAAGAGCATGACTTCTTCGAACTAAATGTAAAACTTAAAAGTAGTGTAGGGTAGTGTACCAATTGATTGGTAGTTAGGGTAACCGTGATATGACTATAATTTCTTAAGAAAAAGATTTGTATTATATGTATATAGTTTATGAGTACTTAGCTTAGAAGAGTTTAATGTCTATATATATGTATTAGTTTTAGAAAAAATAATATTTATAGATTTAATTGAGTAGATGTTAGTAAAATGGACCTAATATGACCTTTTTATGTTAGATAAAAAGTAAAACTTTATTTTAAGTTTTTAAGATAAACTCATTTTTGGATAATTTTTTAAAAAACTTTTGTCATAAAAATAGCTCCCAAAGAAGAAAATGACCAAAATAGATTTTATTTAAATGGTAAATATACATTTTACTATAGGGTTACCTAATCTAAACTTATGGTTTAGAGTTAGTGGGTGGAGTTTTGGGGTATGGTTTCAAATTTTTTAAAATAGAAGATAAATATTACAATTTTAAAATAAAAAGAGGTTAATTTAGTCATTTTATTTTTAGAAGGTTATTTTTGTGACAAAAACTCAAAAATAACTATTTGAGAGAATTGCTCATTTATTAATGTTTCTACACCAGCAGATCTAGGGTTAAATCCCAGAAAATGCAAATCATGTAGATTATGGAGAAAAAAGTTATAAGACATCTTTAGCATGGTGCATGGCGTATCATCGAACATGAATCTCATAGTGAGGTTTGGAATAATGCAGTTAGACGTGTATTCTCATATGGTGATAGAATTGTCAGATGTAAAATCGTCTATTTAATATTTCTCAGTATTGTAATTGCATAATTAATCAGACATAATTTATCAGACCTTAAAAAATTATTTATTTTCTAAAAATATACTATTATTAATAAAACTGATTTTTATTATATAATAAACTATATATGAAATTAGTAAAAACATAATAAATAAACAAAATTATCTAAATCATAGAAAAGTTATAAATTAGCAAATTCACTTAAACTTTATAATAGAAAATATATTTTCAAGACAAAAATCTAATATATAAGAATTATCTTATTTTGTAAAACTATAATATTATTAGTATAAATTCATTTTTATTGTATAAGAATTTATATATGAAAATTGTAATATGACAAATAAGCAAAATTACCTTATAATACATAAGAGTTATCTTATTTTCTTAAAGTATAAGTTTATTAATTAAAGTTTGCTTTATTATATAATAAATTAGATGTGAAATTATTAAAAACATAGTAAATGAGCAAAATTATCTAAATCATAGAAAAGTTACGAATCAGCAAATTCACTTAAATTTTATAATAGAAAATATATTTTCAAGATAACAATATAATACATAAAAATTAATATGTTTTCTAAAAAATATAATATTTTAATATAAATTCATTTTTATTATATAATAAATTATATATAAAATTATTAAAAGATGAAAAAAGGGTAAAATTATCTTAAATCTTGAAAAAATTAACAAATCAGTATATTTACTGTTCAGGTAAAAGTATAGATTAAAGTCATTTCAAAAATTAATTGTTATTTGCAGAAATAAAATAAAGAAAGAAGGGAATTTTGGTCAAAACCACTAGTTTCGGTACAATAAGTTTGGTTTTGTCAGCCGGTTTGGTCTTTGATTCAACACTTAACCATGTGCTGACTCATTATTAAAGTAAACCCTAATAAATCTTTTCTCCTCTGGACTTCTGTTCAAACTTTTGAGATTCGTGGTGGGTCTTTTTGCATCTCTGCTTCGGTTTAGATATCAGATTCTTTGGATAACTACTAGAGGAGCTACGTGGTGACTGGTGAGTCGTTTGTTTTTGTTTCCCTGAGGTGTTCCTTTTGTTTTCGCTTTCGATTTGGTTTTCACCCGCGTATATTTTTATGATCTGGTAAGGTTAGATCCTCTTTTCTATAGTTTTATTAACATTGATTTTATATGTATGTTTCGTGTTTTGATAAGTTTTGTAGACCGAAGCTTAAAACAAATTGCGGGTTGATTTAGCAAATTTCTTTCTGCTTCCTTTCTTCGTTCAGTTTGCATTAGATTTCAAAATTTTGTTTCGTTGTATTGAGTAGACCTGTAAGTTTTCAGTTGAGCTCTTCGGAGATAGTATAAAAAAACGCTAAACCCATGGATGTTAATTATGACGTACGTATGATAATTTTTTTTTGGAGAACTAGCTAGTCATTTAATTTGCTCATATAAGTTTCATTACTTAGAAAATTTGATGCTTAAGGTCTAGTTTCATTCAAGTGGTGCTTACGACATCTCTATAATATTATTTGAAAAGTCACTATAATATCTTACAATTACTGTAAAAATATAAATTCTATTCTACTTATATAGTATAATTTCTCAAAAACAATCACTTTTTACTGACTATTTTAAGAGATACTAAAAATAAAACTAAAAAATAAAATTAATGATAAACATCTTTTGATAAATTAACTACAATTATTTTAAAATATCATAATACTATATAATTTAATGAGGTAGATATATTATATTTTAATAGTTAAAATTATCTGTTTTAAGAATAAGGATTCTGATTTACTTAAGTATTTTGATTATGGTTATATTAAGTTTCACAAACATAAAAACAGAAAATAACTACAATTATTTTAAAATACCATAACACTATATAATTTAACGAGGTAGATGTATTATATTTTAATAGTTAAAGTTATTTGTTTTCTTAATAAATCTTTTGATTTTTAATTTTATGTTTTTATGTTTGTGAAACTTAATATAACCATAGTCAAATACTTAAGAAAATCAGAATCCTTATTTTTAAAATTATTTAAAATAAATTTCAATTTACCATCCAAACAATCTAAAGCAAAAATTTATTTAGAATTTATAATATATTTTAACTATTGTAAATATTGGTATGTGTTCAAAATCTTCTAAAAATTCATTACTTACTTATGTATGTAATTTAGAATCAGAAACTTTAGTTTTTATTTTATTTTTCCTTCTAAGCACAAAAAAATCTTAAGTTATATATAATCGTACTAAATATACTTATATTTCTAAGATAACAACCAGCATAAATGCAAATAAGACAATTAATCAAAAATTTAATATATTTAAAATATAAAAGATAATAGTTGAATTCAGAGAAATATATAGAATCCAATATATCTAAATGATAACTAAATCGACCGTAAAAAAAATAAAACAGATTAAATATAACAAATCTAAAATTATATATATAATTAAAGTATTATAAATAATACTTTCAAGCTGTTGCTTAGTCTGTATAGAATTATAGAATTATACTTTCAAGCTGTTGCTTTCTATAATTATATATAGAATCCAATATAACCCTTTCAAGCTGTTGCTTATGCGCTTTGGAATGAAAGGAATGTGAGAAGAGCAGAAGATATCAAGCAGCCTGCTTCTTGTCTTATCGCGAGGTTGGACAAGCTTATCAGGAATAGGATTACTTCGTTGCAGAGGAAGAATGGAAAGAAGTACGAAAAAGCTATGGAGATTTGGTTCGGATTATCTTGAGGTTATGAGGTTGGGGTTGGGTGTTCTTTGTTGCTGTATTGGAGTTCTCCTCTGGTCATGAAAGGGTTACTCTTTTTCCTCTTTAGAGTTTTATCCCAATTGGGTTTTCTCTAAAGAGGTTTTAATGAGGATCATTTCATGACCCTTCCAAGCTTGACTTGTTCCACATGGTCAAGCTTGAGGGGGAGGTTTTGGGATTTTGTTGTTGTTTTGGGGTTTTTTTTCTTTGCTGTTTGGGAGTATGTTTTAGATTTCAATCTTGGTTGCACTTGATGTAAGAAGGTTTTTTTGAAATAAAATTTAACATTTTTTCAAAAAAAAAATATATATATATATAATTAAAGTAATTAAATATTATAATATAAATTAGACATACAAACTATAAATTAATTTAAAAATTAAATTAAATATCAATCAGTTATTATTGTATATTTATTTTATAAATATACATGCCCGTGCATGAGCACGGGAAAATCACCTAGTCCAATTTTAAAAGACATATTTGTATGAATATTTAACATTAAGAATTTTGTTAGTATTTATATGTAACATAATTTATAATTTTAATAATGATATCAGTAAGAAAGTTTAGGATTATTATAAAATTTTTAGTAATAAAATTCTTGAGAAAGTGTATAAAATTTTTTATCTTTAAATAAGATTTCACATTAAAATTATTTTAGTAAAATTATGATGAATTTAGTCTAATATTTATGATAATATTTAAAAGAAATTTTATTAAGTTAATTTTATCATATTATTTTCACTTCTCATTAATGAAAATTAAAAGCATGAAAAGGGCATGCTTTTATGGTTTCGTTATAAATAACTTTTCTTTGTGTTTTTAGTCAGTTTCTGTTTTTTGTTAGTTTTCAAACAAATGAGAAATTGATTGTAAATATGATTTTTTGAAGTGAATAAATTTTACTTTTGAAACAGCTTATGAATGATGTTAAATAAAACCATAAAAAGTACATGTAAAAATATTGGACGGGCACTTCTACTTAGAAGACTGGATATATTCATGTATTTTCGCTTTCATGAGTTCGATAATATCTTAGTTATAAATTTGTAAAAGTACTGTTGGTTTCTGGTTCAACTTTCCTGACATGTTTGTGGGAAGGTCGCCTTTTGTAGCCTAAGAAAACAAAAGTGTTTTTGCATATAAATGGAGGATCATAAGCCGACGAGTTTCACGTTTGAGATAGATAACTTATTAGAGAAGGAGGATGAGATTTTATCGCCAACATTCTCAAGTGGAGGCTGCCAATGGTAAATGAAATATTTTATGTTTTTTTTGTCAAGATAGTGAAAAACTTTAATTTAAATCTATTTATACCTTTTTTTTTATTCAGGTATGCAAGTGTTTATCCCAAAGGAAATGGTATTGACGACCACTTGGCTCTATACCTCCGTGTTGCGAATCTTGGATCATTGCATCTTGGATGGGAAAGGCGAGCTAAATTTTCTTTTGGTCTGTTGAATCAATCCGGCAAAGAATTCTTCAAATCAACTAGTAAGTTAACTATGCCGGATCCGAGATTTTAAGTGCCATAAACATTTACTAATAACTTTTATAAAAATATCATATATACAGAATTGTGCAAAGTGTTCTGCGCTGAGGTTCCAGGATGGGGTATTCCAAAGGCCTTGACTCTTAAAAAGCTTCAAGAAACAGGGTTTCTGGAGAAGAACTCCAAACTGATAATTAAAGTCCAAGTACAAGTACTTGAAGTTGTTAATGAGGCTGAAGTGACTGGGAACGAGACTATGGATGTCAAAGGTTTCCAAGTTCTTTATTCTCAGGTNTGTTCTGCGCTGAGGTTCCAGGATGGGGTATTCCAAAGGCCTTGACTCTTAAAAAGCTTCAAGAAACAGGGTTTCTGGAGAAGAACTCCAAACTGATAATTAAAGTCCAAGTACAAGTACTTGAAGTTGTTAATGAGGCTGAAGTGACTGGGAACGAGACTATGGATGTCAAAGGTTTCCAAGTTCTTTATTCTCAGGTGTGATTATGCGTTTGGTTCTTGTTGCTGTTTATTCCTTTCTTTTTCGATTAGTTATAACAAGAAGTTCATGCTTGACAGGCTATTCAAGTAAGTAGGATTTTCGTGAGGCACCCGGACACTGCTTTGAATTTCAAACCAAAGAGCCAATTGGTGAAGACAACATACATGAATCTCCTCCTCAAGCTCATCGAGAAACTGGACAAGCCTCCACATAGCTTCACCGAAACTGAGCTACGCAACATTCGGACCGAGTTGGTTGATCTAACAGAGACAGGGTTCAAGCTAGACTGGTTGAAGGAAAAGCTTGACGAGATTTCCTTGGAAAGGAAGAAAATAAATGATGCGTCCCGTATCCAAGAACTTGAGCAACTCAACAAGAATCTCAAAGCTGAACTGGACGAGGAGAAGATTAAATGTGCTTCTTCTGCTGCTAAAATTTTATGGCTGGAGCATACGGTGTCAACCCTCAAAACTAATAAGCTGAACAAGAAGCCGAAATTAAGCCCTAACTAATTCTCATGCAAATTTTGGGAATTTTTATTTTCTTTCTTTCTTTATCTCAGAGCTGAAGATCAAATCTTTTTGATGTTAAAACTCACGCTATGTATTTCGGGATTCAGAATCATGTTGTATCTTCCTTTTTTTTTTAATTAAAATTATAGAAGAAGAATTATAAATGGTGATCGGGTTGCTGTTAGTCGATCCCATGGGTATTGAATGATCGATCTGACTGTGGAAGACTCAAATGATAAACTAAAAAACACCCTCGAAAACCAAAATTAGAAATCAGTAAAAATACTATTTATCAAACTATACCAAAATAGAATAGGAGATGATGATACGTAGAACAACATTTCATTTTAAAGACAGAAAACACAAAAACTACAAACTACAAAGGAAACAACTAAGGTAGGTGGTATATGTTGATTTTTCTTTGCCAAGAAACAGTATCCAAATGATCACGATGACATTTGCTGCAACCAATGAGCAAAAGGTCATATCTTGTTGATGAAAAGAAAAATTAATTATATAGGAATCTTTTCAATAATATATGTGAAAACAATCAAATTATATTTGATACAAACAATATACAAACCTAGTTGCCTATATTATAAACCTCTCTTATATAATATAGATGCAGAGACCATAAATACTTATACTTTATGTACTTGTCAGTAGAATTCACTGGAGCATAGGATTTAAGAGCATCAGCAACCCTATAACCCTTAATAGGTTTTTTTTTTCTTTTTTTAAACTAAATAGAGAATCAACTGCGGGCCGCCACGTGTTAGCGGGGCCCGCGAATAGTGCACAAACATGGATCAATCCTTGTTTTGTTACTTTTGGTTACCGATTTTTTCAATTTTCAGTGGAGCCCACCACTACTTTTTGGTTAAGAACCTGCGATAATTGTGGCCTAATAAAACTATCTTTTATATCACATATGTTTCAAAACACGACGCATTCATAGATTGTACAATATAATACTAACATTTTTCACATATTGCAGGCAAATAATTAACACCATCAGTTACAAGGATACACACGGAGTTATATATACAGGATCTGTGAGCTATTGCATCTAACACTGCTCACTATACTATTAAAATTTGTAAAATAGTATAGTTTTATCCCGACATACAAACTTTCATCCAAAACACGACATAAGCGCATGTTGGGCAACAAAAGAAAACACTGTTGGATTTGTGAAAGCCCATGTCCAACTCTATATTATCTGATTAGTATGATATTGTCCACTTTGGGCCTTAAAGACTGGCCCGCATGGATTTACTTTTGGTTTCCTTTCCAAAAGGCCTCGTACTATTAGAGTTGGACTTCTCTATATATATTAGACACTCCTTGTCTAATTCTCCAATGTAGGACTTTATTTATTATCTCACAGACACCACAGACATGGAGAGTTCCGATCTTAAGGAGCGAAATAGAAAAATCCTAACTGAGCTTGGAAATGAAAATTGTCCTCTCACTTACCTTTTCGCCACCCATGGGTAACCCTTTTTAACTGGATCTGAAAAAATAAACAGTGGTTCCAATGTAATTGTGATTAACACATGCGGAATGGCTTCAAAACAGATAATATGGCCTAGTATGATCTTCAATCAAACCACACATACCGTGATTCAATGGTTGTTGAAAGTCAATTGCCACCATGAATTTCACCGTGAAATTGCTCGTACCTCCGTTAACCTAACTTTCCGTATCCCATTTCTGTTGGTATGACTAATCCGTTGTCGCAGATTTCAGATTCAGCCTTTCTCCAATTCCAACGCACAATCGACGTTCCCAATTTCTTCTCTCCAAATCGGTGTTCTTTCGACTGATGGAAAATGTAATTTTTTACTAGTTTTCAGTTTATATGATAAAAATAAGATTGGAGACGTCTTAACTTTCTATGCGCAGGTAAGGATATTTTGGACACTTGACATAACATTATATAACAGGTCAACCCTAATGATTCTAATGTGCATAATCTTAATATTTTTTTGTTATGTATATGGACCCAAATTCCCCTTTATATTTTGAAGATTTTTTTTTGTTAAAGAAATTTGCCAACGATAATGTGTCACAAAATTTTAATGGGATTTTAGTAATTAAGATTTTTTCATAACTATGAATACAGGTATTTCATACCATAAAAGCTAGTTTGGTTACCAGAGAAATCATGATCCTACTCTACCAAAACGGGATATGGATTAGGAATGGTGATCAACAGATTAGGCTGCGATGCGGAACCCTCCTTTAACTGGTTAAAGAACATTTCGAATGCAGAAACGTCACCAAAGCTGAAGGATTCTTAGGGAAAATAGTCCGAAAAGCAATTTCTGTGAGTTCTAATCTTGAAAAAGGGGCTTTCCACCGTTTTTCTGCAAAAAATGTGGTGCCTCAGAAGACGACCTCCATGTTTTACTCTGATGCCCTATAGCGGAAGAAGTCTGGAACCTCATTCTTGTAAAATCAGGGCCATCTCCCTCTCTTATCTCTCTGGCTGAGTTTATTGCAGGTGCTCACTCCCTTACTCCCCTACTTCCAACGGGTTTAACTTGGCCAATCTTTCCATGGGTTTTATGGAACTTGTGGAAGGCAAGGAATAGCCTTATGTTAGAAAAAAGTGTTCTCAGCTCAGGAGGTAACGGTAAAGAGCATTATTGATGCGACGAAATGCAATGATGCTCAGCTACGCCCTCGATCTTCAACACAATCATCTCATAACACTCTGCAATCTCCTCCAACTTTTCCTTCTGGAATTTTGGTTTGTAAGGTGGATGCGGTATAGGATGTATCTTCTACGGTGATAACCCTCCTCATCGCTCGAATATCTGTGAATCTCACAATCATGTATCATCAGCACTCATGGCTGAAGCCATTACTGTTCGTCTCACGGTAACTACTGCCGTCTACTCAAAACGTCCGTCCCCAGCGGTTCTCTCTGACTCCCTCTCTTTAGTCAAGTTATTGAAGAATGGAGAATCTCAGCCCGAAAGTTTCAGTATCGTGTTTGATATATATCGTTATATTCCTCTATTAGATGTTATCTCTTTCTCCTTTATGTCTAGAAACTTTAATGAGGAGGCTTATTCCTTGTCAAAATCGGTATTCTCTCTCTGCTTATAACCAACCCTGTTATAGGGGTGTAAACTTTTCTACAAGTAATGCAGGTTGTTTGATCAAAAAAAGACCATACAAGCTTTTTCATAATTTTTATATATGAGTTATCTTACAATACTAAAAAGGGAATATGAAACCCTCTAAAATATGCCACGTCCTTTAATAAAATCAGCCAATCATGAAGTTTTAATCTGTCATGTTAGCTTATTTTGCGTCTAAAATAATAGAAATATTGCGTATGGGTTACAATACTAAAAGGAGAATATGAAACCCTCTAAGATATGTCAGGTCCTTTAATAAAATCAGCTAATCATGAAGTTTTAATCTGCCATGTCAGCTTATTTTTCTAAAATAATAGAAATATTGCATATGGGCTCAAATTAAATTCCACTCCCAAAATCATCAATACCATTAAAACAAAAACATTATATTCAATGAATTTTTTATGTTTTTCAATTATACCTTTAATGATATGAACAAATTTTTATTTCATTAATGGCAATATAGTATTTTAATTTTCGGGCCTAAAAACAATATAATAATAGATTTCTTTAATGGCTAAATTCACCTTCTAATTATTTATAAAATTTCTTTCAAAAATAAATACATCAGCCTTAATTGGCGTAGTTAGAGCTGAGAATTTGAAAAATTTTAGTTGCGGGGACGGATAAGGGTCAAGGTAATTTACGCGGGATGGGTGTGGATTGTTCTAATTTCAACTGCGGATACCCGGTAATCCGCAAAAATAGAATTTTTAAAATTTATTTTTTAAAATTTATTTTTTAAAAATATAATAAATTTCGTTAAAATAATTATATTTTTAAATATTAAAAATTTAATTAAAAATATACTATTTAATATTATTTTTAGAAATAAATAAAAAAATAATTATTTTTATTATTTAATAATTATCTACAGGTTTTGCAGATTACCCATAAAATTAAGTGGGGCGGATGCGGATAAAATATATTTTCTTTGTGGGTCAGGCGGGTCGGGCCAGACGAGTTTGATCCACCTCTGAGCACCAAATGTAATTAACTGATATTATTTTTCCAAAATAAAACTACACAGTTACACAAAATACATTTACATAAATATTGATGATAACAATAAATTAAAATCTACATTAATTTTTTAAAGTTATATTAGATAGTGACATTTTATATCATTAAAGCATAAGATTTTTTGTAGATAAAACAACAAAAAAGTACCAGCTAAAATCTAGTAACCCTTAAAATGATCGATCTCATCGTCCTTTGCAATCTCCTTTACCCTACTCATCCTCCTTTGCAATCAATCTATCTTAATGAATTCCTGTCATCTTTCATTCTACCTCATTCTTTGCTTTAATCTTCGGGCTTTTTGCAAATTTGACTCAAAACTCCAAGTCAAACACAAAACTAACCTCTTCTTTTGACTCATCTTGTTTTTGTCCTATTCACCCCACATCTTCATTTTATTTACGAAAATGCCATTTATATGTTTTTTGAATTTTTTTTCGAAAATGGCATTTTTACTCTCTCAACCTCATCATCTTCATGTATTTACAACATTGCCATTGCCATGAATACTCCCAACAACCTTGTACAACCCAACAACCTTGTACAACCAAGGTTTGAAGCTTTTAATGCACTTAAAATCGATATCCATACTCTCTTTCTCAATTGTTATGAACTAAAAACAACATCTCCTTCACTTTGTCTCCATATTCATACCAAAAACCCAAGCTTTTGATAGCA
>CAKOAT010785153.1:221560-254425 GCA_932364175.1 Eruca vesicaria subsp. sativa | reverse complement strand
TTGAAGAACCCTAATAGATGAAAACTGTAGATCTAATAGATCTAAAAGATGAAAACTGTAGATCTAATAGATGAAAACCCTAAATAAATTAGAAACAGACTGAAACCCTAACTCAATTCGAAAATTGAGGACAAACTCGAAGACCCCTAGATCGATTAATCTTACTCGTGATTGGGGAAACGAGATGACTCCTTCGACAGCTAAGGAATGAAAGAGATTGTGAATCAAACAGAGAGGGGGAGTGAGGATTTTGAGTTTATTTCGATCAAACAGAGAGGTGGATTTGAGAGAGAGTCGAGAGGTTTCGATAGAACTGAGGTGAGAGGGTGGAAGGGCACTTTTTTGCCTTAGAATTTTTTTTGTGTGGGAAACTAAAATTTTAGGTGTAAAAATCCCGCGTATTGGTTTACATAACACTTTTAATTTTGTTTTGCTATCAAAAAGTAACCGCGAAAAACATTTAGCTAAAAAAATAAGCCGCGTATCAAATTTTAATTTCCGCCTAAATTAAAGATAGCGTTTCATTAAAAAAAAACGCTATGAAAAAAACGCGTGTCGTAAAACATAGCAAAAACACAAAAACGCTATACTGGTGTGCTACGAATAATCGATATTCTTTTAGTGAAGGAGTAATTACCAGAAGAGTGAAAATGTACTATCAGCAGAAATTTAGTCTTTGATGAAGAGAAACTGTATAAAGATCAAGATCAGATGAAAGCAACTAAATCCAAGAAGAAGAAGAAAGTCACTTTTAGCACTGAGCTGATTCAAGGACCGACTACAAGTAGTTCAGTTTAAGAGTCAACCAGTCAAAGTGAATAAGCTTTAGGAAGTGGGGAATCTACTGGTTAAGGTGGAGATACTTCAGGAAATTCATAATTAGAAACTGAATCAGAAGAAGAAAAAGAACCTGAGGAAGAAGATAATGATGAAAATCAGAATGATCATGAGTCTTTTGATGAGTAACTCACAAGAGACAGAGAAATAAGAGTCACCAAACCATCATCGAGGTTTGAAAAATCTGATTTTGTAGATTATGCTTTGTCAACAATAGAAAGCTTAGAAATAGATGAACCAAAGTCACTAGCAGAAGCTAGAAGAAGTAGAGATTGGGATAAGTGAAACCATGCTATGGGAGAAGAGAAACAATCTCTGGATGAGAATGATACTTATGAGATTGTTCCAAAGCCAGAAAAAGTAGAGGATAGTCAGATGTAAATGGATTTACAAGCTGAAGAGGGTATTCCACGAGTGGAAGATCATAGGTATAAAGCAAAGCTTGTAGCTAAAGGGTTTACACATGTTGAATGAGTGAATTACAATGGATATTTGCTCTGGTGGTTAAGCATGTTTCTATTCGAATCATGTTATAAGTTGTGGTAAATCATGTTATCTGTCGTGAATTTGTCAGAAATCCCAACGGTTATGTAACATATATTTTTTCTTTGGGTTTTCTTCAAGAAATTCTCGATGGATTCCCCACAATTTTTCTGGTTTGCATTTCCAAAGATTTTTTTCTTCATAAATTCTGTTGGGAATCGTCTTATTTTATTCTAGTGAAAATCTTTAGGGAGAATTGGAAAAACGAGACACTGTGAATATTTATTTGGCCAAATAGGATTTTTGATACTTTTGGACAATTTGGACCTATTTACCCTTTTGTAATTGAAAAAATAGTAAACTAAGTTTTAAAAATATAAAAAAATATGAAAGTATGAGTAAATGTTAGTATGAGTAATTATATGTTTAAATTTTTTTAAAAAAAATTGTGGAGTCATGTTTTATTTAATGTTATAGCAAGGATAGATTACTCATTTTAACTATCTATTTCGTCTAGGAATCAAATAATAGGTTGTACACATAGCTCTATCTTAGGTACAGAACACAAACAAAACTTTCTTCTGTATTTTATCTTTGGTAGATTTCGTGAAGTTGTATTCTAACAAGATGTCTTTAGTCTATTTTAAGCATAACTCCGACTTATAACCGCGACTCTAAGGACTACCCAATTTTGATTATGTGTTATAACTTGTTCTACATTTTATATTATCATACGCCTAAGATAGAATAAATAACCGACCCTTCTTTCATTACTCTACTTTATGTAGAGTACATATTATAGCTAAATCGGAAGCGATACTTTACAACAGTAGGAAATATCCTTTTTAAGTTAAAAAAAATCTTCTCACTGCGATTTATATATTGGTAACTATTTATCTCTCACAGTGAACCAAATTAAAAACAAGCTAGGAAGACAATTAAAGAAAACCATGTTATTAATTAATTAAAACGTTATAGCAAAAGAGTCGTCCATAAGATAAGACGACAACAATATTGTCATGATTAAAAGAACTCAAACAAGAACAAATCAATCGTTAAATAAAAATAAATAAATAATACACTAACTAAGAAAAATAATAATGAACAAGAAAGGTGACGTGACAAGTGCAACAAACAAGAGGAACAAAGAGAGGATCGTGGAAGTATACCCAAATAACATCGTCACATTCGTTTTTCATGTTGACGATAAGATTGCAACAATACTTGCTGACTTTAAACAACCTCGTGTAGAAATTGTACGCCATCTCTCCCCGAAAAAACCCAACACGTCTCATGTTACTGTAACAACGTCCAATGTGATCTAATGGATACTCATGATGATATTCTGGAGGTGAGTTTGATGGCTGGCTAGGAGATGATGACTCATCATGATCACTTGGCGGTGAAGGAGATGGAGATTTCTTGGGAGTTGGAGGAGGAAAAAATGGTGTTGGTGGAGACGGAGACGGAGACTTCTTGGGAGTTGGAGGTGGAAGAGATGGTGTTGAAGATATTGTAGACATAGACTTCTTGTGAGTTGGAGGTGGAAGAGATGGTGTTGGTGGCGTGGAGACGGAGACTTCTTGGGAGTTGGAAGAGGAGGCGATGGTGTTGGCGAAGGTGGAGATGGAGTTATCTTGGGAGTTGGAGGAGGAGGTGATGGTGTTGGTTGTGGTGGAGATGGAGTTATTTTGGGAGTTGGAGGAGGAGGCGACAGTGTTGGCGGTGGTGGAGATGGAGCTTTCACGAGAGTTGGCGGTGGTGGAGACGGAGTTGGAAGGGGTGGAGACGGTGTTGGTGGGGACGGAGATGGAGTTTTCTTGGGAATTGGAGGAGGAAGAGACTGTGTTGGCGGTAGCGAAGATGGAGATGGAGCTTTTTTTTTGCAGTTGGAGGCGGAGGAGAACGTGTAGGTGGCGAAAGAGACGTTTTGGGAGTAGAAGGCGTACGAGACGGAGTTAATGGTGTTGAGACGGTGTCAGTGTTTATGGAGTTGTAATGGAAATAAGTGTATTAGATCCATTGATATGAACATATTTCCAAATTTTAAATTAAGGTGTATAATGTTATTTAAAAAAATATAAATCCTAGTTAACTTAAAAATCTTTATAAATCTTATTTTCTCAAATCCTAGTTTAAGATGTCTCTTTTTTCCAATTTTCCCAAATCTTTATGACTGCTTAATTTATTTTTAACCACAAAATATTCACCAGTTGCAAATAAAAAAGATGGAAATGATATTCAATTTCCTTCCATATTATTATATGTCATCCCAAAAGATAACATTCATTTTAAAAACCAAAAATTGACAAAACGGAACATTTTTCAACTTAGATTTGTTCCACTAAGACTTTGGTCCCACTAAAATTTTAATTAATGTTAGTACGATTATGCCCTTAGATTAACAAAAATTTAACCTAATTAAAAATATAATAATTTTTAATTGTTTATTAATATAATTTTGTAAGTAAAAAAAAGGTAAAAATAAGAAAAACAAGCAAAGCACAATAAACCTAAGTATCTTAATTTCCTTCTCTCATCTTCTCCACTTTTCAGACGGATGCTTACTCCGCTCTTTCCATGGTGATTTCTTCTTCCCATAGTTAAAATCTATCGTTTATGTTCTATATTTCCTCTTCTTTGTCTCTTATTCTATGTCTTTTCTTCAATATGTTTCTTCTTCCTCGTATTTGTTTTTCGTCGCTTCTCGATCTGGCCGACTTAGTTATGTACTTTTTCTTTTTCATCAATTTTGTCAAAATCATGTGATTTCTTACACACATTATGTGTTTCATCCTCTGGATTCTTAAAACCTTAATTTTTAAGAGTTGACTGTATCTCTTTTCAATTATAATTAGTTCTAAGGGTCAATTAGTCATCACCTACACGATTAAGACATGCATATTGACTATAAAAAGACAGGAAAGTCAAATTGTTCTTACAGAGAAGGACAATGATTAATGTCTAAATAGGAATTTCTCTGATGCACTTTCTTAAACCTAAAATTAGTTATTAAAGCTTTCTTTTTAGCTGATGAATGTTAATTGTGCCTATGATGTATATCCATTGATGTGTTTACATCAGATTTTTATAGTGATCAATATAATCACAATTGTCACTACCTCAGAGGATTATTCTCTTTCCGATTTGTATATGAAATGTTAAGTCTAGTGATTGCATCCAAGAACAAAGATATGAAGGGTTGTTTTGTTATAGCCTAATATTTTGTCTAGACTCCAAACTTTTAGCCAATGTAATATGCTTTCTAGACTGTATATGAAGGAGGTCCCTGTTTATATTTTTAACTTGTAATGTATGCAGGTTGCTCAGCTTCTTTTCCTTTCACTCGATTTTTTCATGAGGTTAAGTTGTGTATAGCCTTGATGTTTGAAGCAGAGATAAGCTGGAACATTTCAAGCTCCGAAGATCTTTCTATGCTTTGATTTAACACTTTGTACCATTTTTCCGAAGTGAATTACAATTGTATATTTGTGTTTATTACAAGAGCCAGCAACATTTTCCTCTTGTTGTTAACTAAACTGACGAAGTTAAACCAATAATGTAATTTCGTTGATGTTTTAGTAAACATTGTGCATAAATAACAATCCTTGCTACAAAATTACACATAAGAGATAACAAAGATTGATAAACTGTTTTTCTTTGTTCATTGATACAGAAAAATAAAATATGTTCTATTGACAAAAAGATCATTGATCTCTATGGCGATGTTTCAACAAGCTCACGACCTTTTGTGATCTTCAGCTGCTCCAACAGAGTATTAATCTCCAATGTTACCATTCGAACACACCTTTCCTTGTCGACCACGAGACTCCACTGCTCACTGCAACGAGCTTCCATACACCCGATTTAACATAGATAAGAATCATGTTTGTGTGGATAAAGAGAAAAGATGGTGAGATGGATGAAGAAGAAATAGAAACAGAAAACAAAAGAGAAAGATCGTGGGGAAAAAAAACATGGGAAAAAATATATTGTGCAAAATTAACTGCAGATTTAGGAAAGATAATAACTAAAATATGGAAACTTACATATTTTCGTTAATTAGATAAAATACATAAATCTATCTAGATTAGAATGATGAATAACCAGTGGGATATAAATATTCTACCTCAAGCAGACTCTAAGATTATAGCTAGAATATGTTATGAAACATAAATAACTTAAGTTATGCCCTAGAGTAAAATATAGAACATGTATTCGAAGTAGATGTAGACCACCGATATCTGGCTATAAGGCAACCACACAAATTCTACCTAGGGTAGAATGTATAAGAATTTTTTTTTTTATGTTTTATACCCAAGTTAGATAATTGTAATGTACTTTGTATTCAAGTTCTAAATTAAGTGGATTGTCAGAATTAGTATTCTATGTTTATGTAGGAAATGAAATAAAATATGGTCACACAATTTATATTAAAGAAAAATACATACAAATAGTCTTTACTTATGTTTTTAATAGTTTGCATATTTAAAAAAAAAATTTAAAATGCAAAGTACTATTTTTTGCACTACAAAAGAATAAAACATGTTCAAAAGTGACCTAAAATTTCAAAAGTCTTAGTGGGACAAATCTAAATTGAGCGTCTCCCATTTTGTCAATTCTCCTTTAAAATATATATTCCAGGTGAAAAGAGTTCTACAGTTCCATTAGTTATTATTCCTTCTATTCCATTTATTTTTTTCATCAGCAACCAGTTACCGCCTTTTTTGGACAAAAGAGTTACCACCTTCATATAATTATCATTCGTGGGATGCGAGCCATTAGCTCTCTGAACAACTTAATCATTATGGTTATTAAAAGGTTTGAACTGAAGGAAAATGGAAGACACGTTACAACAAAATTATTCAAACAGAAATGATAATTTTTAAAATGAGTAGCATGCAGAAACCTTCTGCATGACCTCATCTGAAACAACTCACAGGAGAACAAACAACAAATAGCACACTTGCTTGGTGGAGAAAAAAAAACTTAAGTGTCAGAAGGCAAATTGTTTCAGTTGGAGCATTTAATATCCGATTGATGGCCACATTTTTTCAGTGCCGCGGTGACTGCCACGGAAACGTTAGCAAGGTGGAGGGAATTATCCAAATTCGCGTCACAAAGGCAAGCGCCTGCAATTGCGTTTGTGAGACCGGCAATAGCGTCGCAACATGGTTTGGGAGACGGTGATAGTTCTATACTCATCTCGACATTTGCCAAAAGCAACAGATAAGCACATGCGGGAATCAGAATTTCGTCATCGGGACAAACAACAGCGTTAGCCATTGTGAAGAAAACAATGTTGACGGCGAGTATAATGGCAATAATTTTAGAGGCCATCTTGAAGACAAAAAGAAGGTTGAGTGAGATTAATTAATTTGTTTGTTTTGTGAGATTTTTTTTTTTTTTTTTTTTTTTTTTTTGACGTCAAACGGCTGTTCTATTACTCAAACGACTTGAGGTGGTTTGGGTAACCAGACCGGAACAGAACAACTAACATACAAAAGCTTACGATAAAAGGACCTAGCTAACTTATACCATTCTTAATTTTAGAGAAATCTGATCTTGTAAAACTAAAAATTTATCCAAATACAAAAATAACCCAATAATTTATAAATGACGATTTTTCAAGAATCTGCTAACTGAACAGATTTCTTGAGAAGGTTTTCATAGTTAATTTGTAATTACAAAAATAACCTAAACAAGAGACTTCTGAAGAAGTTTGTTGTGAGTTGAATTTTCAAAATTGTTCTCTGATAATTTTAGTAAACTTGTGTTTTCTCCAAATTTAAAATATGATTTTTGAAGATTTTTCTTGTTCCTTCATGTGTATTTATTAACTTTGGATCATACGAATGAATTTTATAGTTTTATTATATGTAATGATGAGATTAACAATATTCTTTTTATGTATGTATCTAGGTAATGAGAGCAATGAGACCAGAGTTTTCTGATAATTTTTTTCAAAGATGATTTTATATTTGTTCAATGTGTGTTTAGTGTCAATTTTTTTTTTGCAGATTGGTTCAATTATAAAAGATTACTATATAAGTTTGATGAAGAAATATTTGTTAAAATTTTCGATGTCTTATGTTTAATCCTAATTTATTTTTGAACTTGTGTAATATTAAAAGTGTGATATATTTGAACTTTGTTATGTTGAATTTGTTTCAAATATTATATTATTATAAATTTGTGTGTGATAACTATAATCTGTCATCATCATTATCATCTAAATTACACAAAATTGATAAAGGGACAACACAAAAGCCTACCCTATAAGTTACACAACCATAATCTTAATAAGTAATTACAATGACAAAATTTATTTTAATAAATTGGAGATAAAAAGAATGTAGGTGTTTACAACATTATATAGACTATCACAACAAAAGACTATCTTATATATGTTTTCTCACTATATATCTAATAACTGAAAGTGAAACACAATTGCGAACACATTATCCAAAATATTCAAGAGTTTCTATAAAAGACTTTTGGAAAGTCTGCTAGTGCATTATAGTTTAGAGTTAATTAGCTCAATATACAAAAATAAGTTGAATATTAGCTAACTACCTATTACAATAAAACATAGGGCTAAACAGTGAAAAACCATAGGCAAAATGACGACTTTAACCCTATAGCAAGTTGGCGTTAGTGTTTAGGTCTAGGTTTAGATGTATGTCAGAAAAAAATATTTAAAAAGATTTCCCTTAAAATTTTAGTACATACAAGCAATATTGGAGACGAAACAAAATAAGCTCTTTCTCTCTCTCCTGACAAAAAAACCCATCTCTCTCAACCCCTCATGTTCTCATTCTAAGCGGCGGTTATGTTTCTTCCGATGAACGCGTGTGGTGACTATGTTAGTGTCACCGCCGATTTGGCTCCCTTTATTTCTTCTTCGCTTGTAATTAAGTTGTATGGTCTTTAGGCTTGGTGGTCGTGAATCTCAACAAGCCAAAGCTCTAAATCAAAGAGTTCTTTGGTGGTCATTCTTGCAGCGACGCTGGGATTGGCTTTGGTGGAGTCCGATGGCGTCTCGGCACTGTAGCTTGTGCTAGATCTGAGCTGTTGATCCTTTTTAGCTTGGGATGTCTTGAGAAGAAAAAGGCACAGTATCCGGAGTGGATTTTATGGTGGTCTTGATACATGATATGATACCCGTCCAATATATTACTTAGCTTGCTAACCGTGTAATAGTTTAATTATCTTGCTAAAATGTGACTTAGTCTTAGACTTTTGGATACATGATATGATAACCGTCCAATACATTACTTACCTTGCTAACCGTCCAATATGATAACCGGCTAATCTATTTAGTTTTTGTATCTGATGTATTATAACCGGATAATCCAATAATTTATTGTATATGTTGTGACTTTACCGGCTAATCTAATAAGTTTTTGTCTGTATTGTGTCCTAACCGGCTAATCTAATAAGTTTCCATATCCGATAAATAGTATAAAGCTGATAACCGGCTAATTCAGTAAATTTACATTATATATGGCTGATACACTTACATATGTTTACATGTCTAATAATAAAGTTTTAAATCGAAAGATAAATTGTTTTAATTATATGAAGGATATATAAATTGTTATTTGTTATTAGATATATTAGCCGCATCACAATAAATCTCCAAGGCTATTTCAAATCAAAGATATGTAAAGGTATGAAAATATTGTTATATGAGGCTTGCTGTCTATGTTGATTATGTGTCAATGAATAGAGATATCCCAACACAAATACACAGTTTGATATTCTCCAGAAGTTAATGTCTAACTTCGGTCAATGCAAATAGAACAAATGAAAAACTATGAGATAACAATATAAGACGTGGATAAGAAGATGAAAGATTCATCCTTTGTCTTCAGCTTTTCTTCATACTCATCATCATCTGCCATGTTATCATCCTATCAAGAAAAAAAAATCAGATCGAAATAAATTTAACCAACTTAACTTAATAATAAAAATTAATCAAATTTTAGAAATAAAATGAGGGAAAGCAAACACCAGAGAAGAGTAAGTGTATCAGCCATAGACGACAGAACTAAGAACTCCAAACCTTGGTTGCAAACGCAAAACCACAGAGGTGAAAAAACCACACAGCCGCTTCACCCACCGCGCACTCTCCGACAAACACAGATCCCCACCTCCCTTGAGCAAAAGACATACTTCCAATGGAGAACAAGACGTCAAGTCACCGGTGAAAGAATGCTTGAAACTCCGATTCGCCGACGAGAGGAGAGAAATACATCAAAAGGCCACCGGATCTGGACATGTTCCGTCTAGTTGAGCACGATCCGAGAGGGGGATGATTTTACAAATGGAGAGTGGTTTTGAAGAAGAATCTCCCAATCAGAAGATTTCAAATTTTAAATTGCAAACCTATTAACCTATATCTCCTCTCTGACATCAGATATGATGGATATCCATATCTTACAAAATCTTTAACAATAGATTTTGTAATCTTTTAGTTCTTAGGATAACCATAGGGGCACCAGTGTTCTTTAGACACTGTAAACCGTGTCAAACAGTTTCTTCGGATATTCTCCTAATTTTCCACTTACTGGAGTGTATGGAGTGCAATTTCACTATAATTTAATAATCTGCTCGAAGAAGTCTCTAACCCTATGTGAAATATAACAATCTTCAATCAAAATTGACCACAAATTAAAAGATTTCTAAAGTACTATACTTATAAAGTTTGATATATAGTCCTCATACCTAAAATTTGCATATCTCAAAACGTTAAAAATGGTTGCAAAATAGAGAAAAACCTAAAACAATAGAACTTTAGATTAAATAAGAAGAAAATAATTAAAATAAATTTAAAATATATATATATATATGTATATGTGTGTGTGTGTGTGTGTATGTGTGTGTGTTTTATTTGAATCTCACACACACACACAAAAATGTACTTTATATTTGTTTGAAACCAAAACTTTTACAACTAAAATAATAACAAAACATATATGATCATAAGGAATTTTAATTTACATTTTTATTTAGTTAAAAAACAAATATGTCAAAATTTAAAGGGCTATATTTTACCCTTTTAGAGGAAAAAATTTAAACAAAGAAAAATACAATTTTAACCTATAATAATAAAATACAAATAAATTAAGTTGAATTAATAAATTTATTTGGACTTAATACAAAAAAACCACAATAATAGTTGATGGTAAAAAAAGAAAATCTTACCAATTTTAACAGTTTGCATAGCAGACATTTACAGATATCTCTTAATGCATCACAAGCTTTTAGTTTAGTAGACTTCTCCAGAAATCTGCTAATGAAATCCAAGTTCGATATATTTTTCTCAAATCTTAAAAAATACATATCCAAAAATATGAAAAATAGCTTCAAAACATATAAAAATTTTAAAAATAAAAATTTTATGTTTAAATAATAAACAAAACAATCACATTTGATTGAATCTATGGTTTTGTTCGAATCTAAAAACAAAACCCACAAAAATATACATCAAAATTTATAAATCTACCTTTTAAACGGAGAAGATGAAAATTTTGTAATGAAAAACCTTTAAAATAAGATAAAATGGTGGGAAAAACATAAGACAAAGATAAAAAAAATTGACTTAAATTTTGGTATTTTCAAGTTCAAAGAGATTAGAGAGAAGTTAGAATAATTTATAAACAGGCACATTACATTTTGTTGCAGTCATTTGAGAGAAAAACATGATAATGTATAAAAAAAATTATATAAAGATACAAAAATTCAATTAAGTTACCAATTTCTTATAGAAAACATCTCAAGAAGTCTTCAACTACATTACAGTTTAACAAACTTTTCAAGCACTCTGTCAATGCATTATAATTTAGCAGTTCTGAAGAAATCTCTAAACTCTAAAGTTATCTAACATTCCAGAAGACTTCTGCTAGAACTATTAGTATTTAGAGTATTAAGAAGTTTTCTATCCATAAACTCTAAATACTAATAGTTTAGCTCAATAAAAATAAAACTTCATTAAGCATAAAATTAACTTATGAAATGTTTAATATAAGAAAAACTAAAAATTTATACATTAAATTTTAATTTACAAAATTTATATTTAAGATTTAAAAGCTTATCCCCATATATACAAACATTACTTGAATATATATTATCAAATCCTAATCAATGGATAATCATGAAAATGTTGATTTTGATTAGTAAACCCATGTTTGATTGCCGTGAATCTATCAGAATCTATTATAATGCACCCAATTTATTTTTTTTTTGTAACTTGAGCATTCAAAAATGCACCCAACTCAAATTACAATAGTAAAATTCAATTTCGGTATTCAATAATACTCCTAAAGCACTAAACCGATATCCCCTATATATTAAAAAATAAACTATATTAAAAAAGAAGCATTACAATCGGGGTGATTGGTTGGGATTTAACTAATGACTTTAGTTTTATTTTCTATCTACAACCATGTAAATCACCAATCATGCTCTAAGTAGCTTTTAAAGCTAAAGTAAAAAAATAAAAAAGTGGTTGTATGAACCTTATTTTCTAAAGCAAAAACAAATTGCTGTAGGATTGTTGTAGGAATATCTTTTCTTTTTTCATTTTTCTCATTTAATTTCTACACATACATCAGATACAGCTACATCCAAAAATTCTACAGATTAATTTCTACAATGAAACTTTTACAATTACAGTCCAACCAATCGCTCCCAATATTCTAGATATGACACATGTCATCAACAGACATATTATATACACATATTGACATATTATATATATTTATTAGAGAAAAATATTGATTTATATAAACATATTATATATTTTTTTATTAAATTAATTGTAAACTATTATTAATCCTTTTCATTCGTTTGTTAAATAAAAACTATAGAATTATCTAATATGTTTCATATATATATATATATATATATATGACAATCAATGATTTGAATAAAAGAATATTTGATAAAAATTTTTGTATCCTCTATTCTTTTTGTTAAATTTATATAATAAAAATAAATTAAACAAATAAAAGTGACTATATAATTTATATATATAATTATCATCCCATACAAATACATAGATATTAACCTAGTATACATATATAACTAGGTGTTGTGCCCGCATATGCAGACATAATTTTGTTACGAATATTTATTATTTTTTGTTTTATTAATTCTAAATAATATTATAAATTATATTTTATAGTTTTAAAAAACCTAAATCAAACAGTAATACAATTTTATATGTATTTTCATCAAAATATATATGTTTATTATAGTATTGAAAAATATCCACATAATAAAATATTTTTGAAAATATATTTATATTTTTTCTTAATATTTAATTTTAAATTGTTTTATAATTAACATTTTTATTTTTCATAATAAAAATATTATTTCCAGATAATTGTATAATATTCTATAATATATCTTATGTTTTAAATATGCACTAGATTTTGACCCGCGCTTGAAAGCGCGGAAATTTTTTTATGATTAAAAATTTATATAATTGGGTTTTGTCTTAATTTAAAGAATATTTTGATATAAAATCAGTTCACCAAAATTTGTGGTGATGATTGTTTTTCATTAGTTTTTAGTTTTAGTTTTTATTTTTAGATTTTGGTTTTTGGTTTTTAGTTTTTTAAGTTTCTACTTTTCATTTTCAGTTTTTGGTTTGGGTTTTTAAGTTTTAAACCCGCTGAGTTAGTTTGAACTAATATTACCAACAAACAAATCTTAAATAATCGAACATCTAATTTAAAACTGAAAAGATGATAACAATTTTTTTTAAAAAAATTTGAAATAGTTTATTTGTAAATAAAAAAACAAAAAAAAATATAACATGTGTTTTCAACTTTTAGTTTTGGATTTTAGTTTTTAGATTTGGTTTTTGATTTTGCTTTACATTTTTTTAATCAGTAAACTATTTAAGAAAAATAAAACAATAAATTATTTAAAAGTTACCATTGAAATTTATCAAAACAAAGTGATTGTTATTTAAAATAAAAAAATATATTAACATGTTTTAAAGTACATGATTTAAATAAATGATTGATAATAGATAATTTTATTTTGTTAAAAATATTAAATACCTTTTGGGTCTGAAAATAATAATTGATTTTTTGATCTTTTAAGGTGAAAAGTTTATTCAATGTTTTTTGGAGTTTTTGCTTAATACTAAGCCAAAAAACCAAACTATATAATTTGTTCAAAAAATAAAAGTAAACCCAAGACTATATTCCATTAATAACCACTTATTTAATTTAAGTATAATTAGTAGATTTCAAAATTCCATATTTTGATGATATATATTATTTTAGAACATTCCATATTTGTAGGATAAAATATGTGTTTTTGGTATACACATAGATACATGCATTATTTTGAAGGTAGTTTACATTAAGGCTATTTACATTAATTGTGTTGGTTTAATTTAAGTAATACGGTTCTCAATTATATGATTTATATTATTGTAACACCATAGAAATGGTTCAAATTTAAATGACAACTTGTATCAGTAGATAAAAAGAATGACTCTATTTTAATAGAATAGATGATTGTGGATAATTATCCTTTATAATAAATTAATTAATATAATAACATATAAATTTCAATCACTAACATAAAATCCGTTTTAACTAATTTATATATAAATATATAAATTTCATTAAAGGTATCATTTAAGTCTAAATATATTTAATTAATCTAATATTTATAATCGAATTTATTAATCTTTTATATTGCATAGATTTTTTATTTTTTCATTGCATAATATCTAATATTTATTATATAATTAAAAGTATCTTTATACAAATGTTTTTGTTTGATTAATATTTAACTAAAATCAATTTTTTACTTTAATTTTAAAATTTTATAATAGAATGATATTATTTTCAAAAGCCAAAATAAATTATATATAAAATTAAGATATATAGGCATTATCATGTTTTTACAATATTATATTCAGATAATAATAACATATATAAGAATTTTTTTAAAAAAAACTTATTATATTAATTATTCTTAGTTATCTAAGATAATAACATACTTATCTAATTTTATTTTTTAAATTTCTTTTTTAATTATAAAATTAGTTATATATAAAATTTCATTAAGGGTAAAATAGATATTAACCGCTATATATAAGAATTATTATTATTTTTTTTTTTAAACTTATTATATTAATTATTCTTAGTTATCTAGGATAATAACATACTTATCTAATTTTATTTTTTAAATTTCGTTTTTAATTATAAAATTAGTTATATATAAAATTTTATTAAGGGTAAAATAGACATTAACCGCTCTAATTTTTAACGTGAGAGCTCCATTGCGAAAAATCACTTCACAAATAATTGTATAGATATATATATATATATATATATACTTCTTAGAACTCCAAGAAATCATGATCACCAAAAACCATACATAATTGATATCTGCAAGATCTTCATTAAAAAACATACATAAGTGATATCTATAAGATCTTCGTAATAATAATCATAAATTTCAAATTAAAAAATCGAAATTCATATTTTAATATGCCAGAATGCCAGACAAGACACGACAGCCTGTCGAACAAGGCCACGATCTAGAATACTACTCATATATATATAGTTGGGTCTTTTTTTTTTTTGTCAATATATATATTTGGGTCTAATATTACTCATATAATAAATTAGACACAATTATTAGCTGGTTGTTCAAAATAATTTTATCCCTATTTGATCACGTATCAACATCGTTGACTATTGCTACTCCTATTTTTATGGGGTAAATTAGTTGAGAAGTACCGAGAGATTTTAGTTTTGATTTTTATCTACAACTAGAGATTTTTCTCCGGAGTATTCATATAAGTTTTAGTTAAATTAAAAAGTTTATAACAACATTTGAATATAATATTATTATATATGAGAAATTGCCAGAAATAACACTTTCAAGATACCACTTTTCAACTTTACACTAACCAACTTTACCTTTAAAATTTTAATAGTCAAAATACTATTAGAATTTAGGGTTTAGGGTTTAGGATTGATAGTTTAGGGTTTAGTGTTGATTTTTTAGGGTTTACTTTTTAGGGTTTAGAGTTTAGGGTTTAAGATTTAGAATTGATATTTTAGGGTTTAGGGTTGATTTTTAGGGTTTAGGGTTTACTTTTTAGGGCCTAGAGTTTAGAATTGATGTTCTAGGGTTAATATTTTATTTAATATTTATTTGATGTATATATATAAAGAACAAAGATATAAGAATCTTTTATACTTTAATAAAATATGTATTTTTGAAAATGTTCTTTTATTGATGGTAAACATGAAAAGTGGTACCACCAAAGTGGTATAATTGAAATTCTCCCTACATATATTACAATTGATTATAAACTATTACATTGTAAAAAAGAAATCGTTTGAATTTATTTATTGCCTTGTGTCTAAAATATTCACATAATTTAACTCACAATTTGTCATTTGTTATTAAATGAAATCATATATAGAATAATAAGTAAGATGAGTAAAAGTTAACTAAATCTAGTTATACTTTAAAATACATTTATCTTATTAATTTAGATTTTCTTAAAACAATTGTAAATCTAAAACTGATTTAAACTCTTTTTACTTTATAATTATTGCGTTGTATTACCATATTGAAAAGTTTCATAATAGATTTTAAATTGAATAAAAAATCAATCCAAACTAAAGATAATATTATTCTCCATATCATGAAAATACATTGTAAATAACAATTATAACATACCAAACCAGTTTTAAGAACAAATTTTTAAACAAACCATCACAGAAACTTTATATTTAAATCATATAAACCAATAATGACTCTTTAAATTGAGAATTCCGGCCTCGTCCCAAAGAGATTAATCTTTACTTTTATGTTGGTTTCTAGCTTAGGTTACTTATTTTAAAGTTATAATATGGTGTTTTTAAATAGGTTATATACGGTGATGATTTAATTTAATATTCACAATTTTTAAGTTACTTATGAGAGATTGTTGTTGAATGAATATACTTTGAAGTAGTGGTCTAAGTCTTTAAACAACTCTCCATGATGTGTTTAAGTCTCCATTTTATACTCTTTTCATCTTAATTACCAATGAAATATGTTGAAACTTTCAATCATCGTAATTACTACCAATGTTCATGTTTACGTTTTAGACTAACTACATATATTGTTTTGAGCCCAGTTACTCATCGTTCCATGTTACAAAAAGAACATACAAATTATTTAAATAATGTAATCCATTTGTTTTCACATTGGAACAAAGTGACAGTAATTAGTTTCCAATATACGATGTAAGATAAAATATTTTTGACGATGGGAAAGTCTCACACACTGTCTTCCGAAGTTTTTTGTTTTTTGTTTTTGCTAAAATTTGGTGTAATTATCATTCTAAGTTCTTTATGTATCTTAGCTAATTTATAAGAGGTTCTCAAGCTGGATAGATATAAACTATGTGTATATATATGATCTTGATAATCTTCAGAAACATTTAATCTTTATATCTTTTTGTGCAAAGATCACTTTTTTATCCCCAAACGATATCTTCTTCTTCTTCTGAAAATTTTCCAGACATCAGCAATAAACAAAGAGAGAGAAGCTTCTTCCTCTTCACTCTCCTCCTCTCCACCGAAAAAGCAGTGAGAATTGCATCCTCCGGCCATGTATTCAATGGATGGAAACCGCTGAAGCTCAGGGACACGCAATGCTAAATTATTTAGACTCCCCCGTCCCATGTCATTTAGATCCGACAATTAATATGACAAATACTTTTGAAGATTGAGTATCATATTCAGATGTCTCATGGACTTTTGTTTCGAGGCTTTGGTTTCACCTTGTTCCTGTATTAAAGAAAAAAAAACAAATCTCTAGTCTCAAGCTCAAGAACTGATTAGTGAATAAAAGATGAAGTGTTCAACATTCTGGAAATAAACTCTGATTTAAAAAGAAAAGTACTAAACAAAAACATTGCTATAGATCTTTTAAAACTCCTTAAAACAGAAAGGAGTTTCATTTTTTTAATTATTACCTCAGAAGTTGGGATCTCGATGTTTACAGATGACCCAGGCTTAACGACAACTTCAGAAACAGTTTCGTTGGAGAATTTGGTATCATTATCTCTTTGGTTACCCCCGTACTGAACCGGGATCTCCTCTGCAGGAAAGTACCTTCATCAAGCCACAATGCATTAATGTTATGGTAAAGATTGACTTTTAGAGAATAGTATAAGGTTCTTACTTAGAAGAGTCTGTGTGAAATTAGCCGGAGGAGTCACAACAAACTTGCTCTTCGTTCTTCGTGTTAAGAATAAAGAGAGGAGAGTGCTGCCAGCTCATAACCCATTACATCTCTAAGGAACATGATCGATACATCTCAAGCTTATTTGTAAAGATCGAGGCATTTGTATTAGGTTCCTCTTTGTGTATCTTCGTCCAACATCGTCCCCGGCTTTTCCTTCTGAACCATTTATTCTATTGAATCATGAGAAATTGCTTTCCATCTTTAATATGAAAGGGTAAAAATTATTGTTTACCTCTTTCATGTCGACTTGAGCATAGAAGAAGTTGAGGGATATCATAGCTTCTCTAACTTGGTAGTAAACAACAGTTCTGCGAAGAGAGTTTACGTTGGATCATGAGATAATTAATTTATAGGCAAGTCACATTTGATATGTCTCATCAGAAGAAACATGAACCTGGACAACATCTTTCTAGCCATCAATCTCCAATACCTGACCACGTCTCATAGATCCATCTTCTAAGCGAATAATAACAATCTCCTGGTACTTTAGAGGTATCTTAAAAAAAAGTTTCAAAATCAGTCAATCTTTGAAAAAAAAGAAGGATGGCAAAATCTTTTTTCTATATCAATGTTTATATACCTTTACGGTTGTAGGTATCGGCAATCTATGTGCAGTGGATGTGATGAATAATATCAACGATGTTTGGAGTGTAGTGGTTGAGAGAAAGAGAGAATCATGTTATTTACAGTGTGGGAAGGGGGAATTTGGAGAGTTTCAACCTTACGACTATTGAACTAATCACTGCATATCTCATCTATTATGAAGAGAGGAGAAATAAAGAACAGAGTTGAATGATTAAGAGTGGGGTTTGATGACTTCATAGTAACGACGAGTTTCAGGAATTAAAAACGATGGTGATGGAGTGGAAAATACGGAAAATATCGTCTTCCTACGAACATCCTGATGGAAAGGAGAGAAGGTTTTAAATGGGCCACTCATTTTTTAATCTGCCCAAATAAATGTGGCCTCATTGTAACGGGCCTCAAGCTTCAAACAAAACGAATTTACAAAATAAAAGTAGCCCAAAACTATCCAATTTCATGTGATGACGTGGCAATAAGTTGATTTTTTATTAGAGGATTTTTCAATCTGACGGGGACAGCTTTATTGTGGCTTATATTTAGATTTTAGTATTGTTATATCACGAATCAACATCGTCGACTATTACTAATATTCTGGGGATAAATTAGTTGAGAAGTACTAAGTGATTTTAGTTTTAATTTTTATCTATAATTATAAAAATTACCAATTAGGTTTTATATAGTTTCAAAAGTTAAAATGACAATTTTTGTTTTTTTTGGTCAAAAAGTTAAAATGACAAATAAATAAAAATGTAACAACTTTGTTTTTAAAGCATTATTTTGTAAACATCAAATAAAAAATATAGTTTATCTACATTTGTTACCGCTACGTCAAAAATTATACAACAAAATTTTATAATAAATTTTTTACACCTATATCCTAACCAATCCTCCATATGTTAATATGTTTATTTTATATGTATAAGAGTAATTGGCTAGAGAAATCATTATTATTAGATTATAAATAAACTTCTGAGAGATAAAAATAAATTTATTTACTCAATATTATGAAATAATTTGTTAAAGATAAAAGATAAAATTTCTTAAACTCGAATAAGATAAATATAGAGTTTTTATTTATTTTGTTATTTTTAATATCAGAATGGTTTACTATTTATTTTGGCCTTGAAAAAGGTGTTATATATAGATACTCAGTGCAAGGTTCATACCCCATATTTTATTTGATTATTAGAATTGTACTAAAGATACAGCTGGTCATCCACATGTTTTGTTATAGTCACGTACTCCACGTTGTGTACATTTCTTATTTTAAAAGTAACTAGATTATCTACGATACAGAAGCGCGAGATTAATTGGTTTTTAAAGTTTCTTTTAAAGAATAGTAATTATTCATTTTAACATTATGTATTTTAATTCTTAATAACAAAAGAAAAGGATAGATAATAATATCTGTATCCAAAAATTTGACTCAGGACTGGTAGGATCGTTTGGACTCGGTCTAAATATCAAGACGGATCCATTTTTCAAAACCCAAAATGTCGTGCCAATCCAATCCATAACAAAAATCAGATGTTTTTTTTGGGGAAAACGCTCAGTTCATACATTAAAAGGTGATTGTGATCCTGATCAATACATAAACTCACACCTTGTGCTAAAATATACATCAATTTAAATTATATTCAAATTTCATACATCAACTAACACTTTCGGTAAATTCATTCATTGATTGTGTTTCCGTTAGTTAAATGTTAACCAAGTCGTACGTAAACTTAGCAGATGATGATGTGGATTTATAAGATTAATACATAGAAATCAAGCCCAAAATGGCGATGTTTTATTAAAAAAAAATCATTTCAATTTAGTAGAAAGAGGGATTTGAACCTAGGTTTGTTGAGGTCAAAATCGGTACGACGAAATCAATGACCAAAACTTTCCGCAAAAGTAAAAATACGTTTTATAAAACACGAGAAGTTGTTTTATAAAATTCTAAGGACTTTCCGAACAAAGGAAATCCGCGTGAAACTTGGAAATTGTCATTTCGGAAAAACGAAAGAAACAATATCCGATTACACGATCGCCAAGTTAAGCGAAAAAACCGTATCCGCCACACTACGAGCAGGTTCGACCGAACCAGTTCGACATACGACAAGCCGAACCAGCCGGTTCAGCTTGCCACACGGTGAACTGGTTCATCCCGGACCAGCTCGCCGTACGCCGCACGGTGAACTGGTTCATCCCGGACCAGCTAGCCGTACGGCGAGCTGAACCAGCTGGTTTGGCCAGACCAGCTCGCCGTCAAATCAGCTCGCCGTACGTCGAGCTGACCGTCCCGAGCCTCTCTCCCCCGCATCCTCAACGCAAGGCATACGTCCTTAGATTCGATCGTGCTCTGAACCATGGTCGAAACGTCTCTCGTTTCATCTTGATCTGTCTTACCATTCGAGTTTTACGATAAAAATCGTAAAAGTCTTATTTTCTTGTAAGAATTCAGGAATATTGTATAAAACTGCAACGATTAGATGGAACATCATACATTGTCAAGCTATACGGTTAACTCGAAAATTCATATAAAAACGACATCGTATCAGGAAACGATCTCGTCTAAAGTCGTAAAACGGTTTTTATTGCAAAACGTCTCGGAAAGTCCTAAAACGCGATAAAAACCTATCCACGGTAAATTGAAGATTTCCGATAGAAAGATCAAGATAAATTGAAGATTTCCTATAGACTCGAATCCGGACGAAAAGGAAGGACTAAACCGCCTAAGGAGGGAGTATATAAGCAGAAGGCCAAGGACAGAAGAAAAGATGACGATTTTCAGAGCTCTCGCCACCAAAACTTAGCACTTAAGAAGATTTCTGTTTTTCTTATCGAGATGCGTCTCAACTAGGGTTTAGACTTAGGTTGCTAGAACTAGGAAACTCGCCGTCAGCTCTTGTAGCCAAGGCTTTACCTCGTTGTACCACTCTTACGCATAATCGAAATAAGATCCTTCTTGCTCTCAATCTCATGTTTAACATCTTTTACTTATTCTCATCGTTTACTTGATTGCTTGTCTGCGGTTCCGCAGATAGCCAGGTCCTCTGGGAAATTAGGATTTTCCCTAAGTTCCTTAATTTACGGAAATCGACAGGAGTGAATTTCGGTTCCCACAAGGTTCCCTAACAATAACTTATCCCCTACTCAACCACTCTACCATGTATGCTTCATTGGTTTAATGCATCATATATACAGATTTAGCATTCCTTGGTTCCAGGTACCCCAAAATAATTCGTTATCATTTGGGAGGGGATGCAGACCCGGGTTCCCCACAATACCCCATCCCCAATCGACCACTCTGCTATATATGCTTCTCCTGTTTAATACATCACATATACATATCTATGATTCATTTGGTTTAGAGGGAGATTTGAACCCGATTAAAAGCATTATTTCACCAACGAGAACCTAAATTCAAATAATGATTTTAACCGGGTTCGATCCCCCTCTAAAGAAAATAAAAAAAAATTTTGGGGAATCCGGAATCGATGAATCATAAATATGTAAATGTGATTCATTAAACCAATGAAGCATACATGGCATAGTGGTTGAGTGGGGGATGGGTTTCTGTGGGGAACCGGGTTTGAACCCCTCTTATACCAAAAGAATATTAATTTTATTGGGAAACTCGGAACCAACGAATGTTAAATATATATACATAATGTATTAAACCCACAAAGCGTACATGGTAGAATGGTCAAATGGGAGATGGGTTTTTGTGGGGAACCCATGTTTGAATCCCTCTCTCTACCAAATTATAATGATTTTTTTTTAATAAAACGATGTCGTTTTGGACTTGATTCTCACTTATCAATCTTATAAATCCACGTCATCATTCGTAGTCCACATACGATTTCGTTAACATTTGACGGAAACACGGTCAATGTATGAATTTACTGGGAAGTGTGATTGACGTATGAAATATGAATATAATTCGAGTTGATGTAGGTTTTAGCCCATGGTGTGAGTTTATGTAATGATCGCGGTCCCCTGTTGATGTATGAATTGACCGTCTTCCAATGTATTTTGACATCAAAAAGCCAAAAACTTAATGAGTATCCAAACATATTTGAACATAAATATATATGAGAAATAACTTTAGATAGATCTAGACCAACATTTTTTCTTCAAACTAGAGTTTAAGGTCCAAATTCACAAAAATGTTTCATTTAAGCTGACCAATAACCTTTTTATCTTTTCATTTTTAATCTTTTGATTAGCCTTGTAAAAAAGACATATGGTTAACTAATCTAAACCCTAAATCCTGAAACTTCAATTCTAAACCCAAAACCCTAAACAATCAATTCTAAACCCTGAAACTTCAATTGTAAACTCTAAACCTTCAAACATCAACTCTAACCCTAAGCCTTGAAACTTTAACTCTAAACCAAAACTCTAAACTCTAAACTCTAAAACATCAACTCTAAACCCTAAATCCTGAATTTTCAACTCTAAACCCTAACCCTGAAAATTCAACTCTAATTCTAAACCCTGAAACATCAACTCTAAAACCCTAAACCCTGAAACTTCAACACTGAATCCTAAACCCTGAAACATCAACTCTAAAACCCTAAACTCTGAAACTTCAACACTAAATCCTAAACCCTAAAACTTCAACTCTAAACTCTAAACTCTAAACCTTCATGTTGACATGAAGACATAAAAGACAGGAATAAGATTAAGAGATCAAGAGAAGCATTCTCGTTCATCAAGGCAGTTTTGTCCGTACAAGTGTATGGATGTTCCTAGGCGACCTAACTTGGATTCTAAGGCAAGCATTAGATTTTTCTAAGCAGAAGTAACTTGTGGGGACTCTCCGACGGTCAAGAAACATTTAAATATGTGAAGAGAACCGTTGGGAGCTAAACAACAAGAAGAGATCACATGTTTGGCTAAGGAGGAAAGAGAGAGGGGAGCTGTCCCTTTCACACCTTCTGTCTGAGGCTCTTGTCCTCTAGGGAGCCATTAGTTTATTATTCTGACTTTCTCAAGTTGTGTCCATATGTGGGCTATATAATATGTACTACCTAACCAGAATTAATCAAGCAAATCATTTCTTCTTTTGCCCTCTCTCACTAGTCCATTCTATCTCTCTTCATAATGTTCTTGATAATCTTCTCTTATACTTACTCTAAATCTATAATTCTAACATGGTATCAGAGCTTGTATGCTCTTGAGACCTAATTCTTTTTTCTTTCTTCCACGAAATCTCAGAGCTTTTACTTCTATTTTTGGCAAAGTTCATCTTGTTCTTCAGCTGTTCTTCATTTGCAGCTCCATAAATTACCAAAAAATGGAAAATTCTAAGGTGGCAATTCCAGTTACTCTCAAAGGATGTAACTACCTTGTGTGGTCAAGGCTTGTCAAGACAGCCTTAGGAGGGAGAGGTCTCTGGTCCTATGTGACAAAATACAAACCCTCAAAGAAGTCTATCCTAGGAGAGGATGGTACTGAAGTGGTGGTGGCTGGCGAGGACAGATGGGGTCAGGAGGACCTCATGGTGCTGTCTATCATCCAAAACAGCCTTAAGACACCAATCTTGGAAGCTTACTCCTACTGTGGAACTTCCAAAGAGTTGTGTAACACTCTCCAGAAGGTGTATGGCAACATCTCAAACTTGAGTCGGGTCTTTCAAGTCAAGAGGATTATCAATTGCATGAGAGAAGAGGAAATGGAATTTAATCAATATTTTGGGAAGTTCAGAAGCTTATGGCAGAGCTGGATATGCTTAGGCCTTTAACTACAGACCTTGAAGTTATGAGAGAAAGATATGAGTAAGACAAGGTCTTTAGTCTTCTCCTGAATCTGAATCCTTCCTACAACAAGCTGATTAGGCATAGTCTTAGAGAAACAAACTTCCCGACCTGGATGAGGTTTGCTCTCTAGTTCAAAGAGAACTAGGAGCACACCGCCTCTTCAAGGATGTAGAGAAGCCGGTTACACACATGAAAAGCAGGAATAGGCGTGTGAAGCAAAGGAGGATGGGACGGGTCTATGAAGATCAGAAAAGCAAACCAGAGGCTATCAAGCTCAAGGAGTGTGAGCATCAAATTATTGAAGGAAGAACCATGTACTCAGCCCTCATTGGTGTATCAAATTAAAGAGGGACATGGAAGGGTAATGATGGTCCAATAACAAGGAAAGACCTTGCTCAATTTATCAAAGCCGTTAAGGCTCTCATCTCACCCAAGGAGGCTGGTATTAACTCTCTTATCTAAACCCATCATTATAGATTCAGGAGCTAGTCATCACATAATTAGTGATAGGAACTTGGGTAGTCATGTCAAACCTGCCTCGGGAATGTGCTTATAGCAGATGGTGATAAGGTTAAGATATAAGGGATAACGAATCTTAGGCTGTTTGATAGAGAATCAACTGCCTTATATATGCCTCAGTTTACATCAAATTTGCTATCAGTGAAAAAAGCAACCGTGGACCTGCATTGTCAAGTTGTTTTAGACCTTATGAGGTTGAATTTCAAGACCTGAAGACAGGGTATGTAATTGGAAAACGTTACACCCATCATGAACTATATCACCTAGAAAAGACTAAGGTAGGCAGTACTTCTAATGGGATTGAGAGAACCATATGGCACTCTAGATTGGGACATACTCACACTAGATCTTTGAACTTGATTTTTTTCTGGGTATGGTGGTTTAGAATGGTGATTGTGAAGCATGCATCTTGGGGAAGCATTGTAGAACAGTCTTTCCAAGGTCTAGCATTATCTATGAGAAGTGTTTTGACCTGGTTCACTCTGATGTGTGGACTGCCCCTTGTACATCCAGAGAGAATCACAAGTATTTTGTCATCTTCATTGATTAGAAGTCCAAATACACATAGGTGACTCTGATTCAGTCAAAAGACAGGGTCCTGGAGGCATTCAAGAATTTCCATAACCATGTCCTCACTCATTTCAGTGCCAAGTTGAAGATTCCCAGGTCTGATAGTGGTGGAGAGTATACTAGTCAAGCATTCAAACAATATTTGGCGCAGCATGGGATGATACATCAAACCAGCTGCCCTTACACACCACAACAAAATGGAGTGGCTGAGAGGAAGAATAGTCACCTAATGGAGGTGGCCAGAAGCATGATGTTTCACACAAGTGTGCCTAAAGGGTTTTGGGGAGATGCAGTCATGACAACATGTTATTTGATCAATCGAATTCCCACCAGAGTTCTACAAGATCACTCACCTTTGAGGTACTCAACAAAACCAGACTGTGGGAACCGAAATTCACACCGTCGATTTCCGTGAATAAATGAACTTAGGGAAAACCTAATTTTACAGAGGTCCCGGCTATCTGCTTAACCACACGCAAGCAATCAAAATACGATAAAGATAGTAAAATAAACGATAATCAAAAAGGGAGCAAAGAAGTTTCTTATTCTGATTTTGCGTAAGAATGGTACAACGAGGTGAAATCCTTGGCTACAAGAGCTGACAGCGAGTTTCCTAGTTTTAGCAACCTAAGACTAAAACCCTAGTTGAGACGCATCTCGATAACAAAAACAGAAAATTGCCTAAATGCCCTAAGTTTTTCTGTGTGAAGAGAGTTCTGAAAATCTTCTTTGCTTCTGTCCTCGACCTTCTGCTTATATACTCCTTCTCTAGGCGTTTGGTCTTTCCTTTTCGGCCATGATTCGTGCTTATCGAAAATCTTCCATTTATCTCGACCTTTCCATTTATCCATTCCTGCAGATAATAGGCAAACCGTCATTTTATCTTTGGGCTGGATCTTATTCAAAGTCACGAGTGGGCCTTTAACGCGTTTTAGGACCTTTCGGGCCTTTAACGCGTTTTAGGACCTTTCGGGCCGTTTTACGATTTAGCCATTTTACGACTTTAGACGAGATTGTTTCCTGATATGATGCCGTTTTTAAGTAAACATCTCGAATTAATCGTATAGTTTGGCAATGTTTGGTGTTTCGTTTAACCGTTGCCGTTTTATACGGTTTACTCGAAGTTTTGCGAGAAAACGCGTCGATTTTTTATAAAAAAAATCTCGAGTTAATCGTATAGTTTGGCAATGTTCGGTGTTTCGTTTAACCGTTGCCTTTTTATACGATTTACTCTATATTTTACAAGAAAACGCATCTTTTGCGGTTTTAATAAAAAATCTCAAGTTAATCATGTTTGGCAATGTTCAGTGTTTCGTTTAACCGTTGCCGTTTTATACGATTTACTCGACATTTTAGTAAAAACACGCCTTTACGGTTTTTATCGTAAAACTCAAACGGTAAGGCGGATTGAGACGAAACGAAAGACGTTCCGATCACGGTTTAGAGTACGATCGAGTCGAGGGGAATAGATGGTTGAACTCAGCTTGCCTGTTGGCGAGCTGGACAGATGTGTTCAGCTCACCAACGGGTGAGCTGGTTACATGTGTGGTTAGCTCGCCCGTTGGTGAGCTGGACAGATGCGTTCAACTCGCCAATAATAGATATGGTCACATGTGTGGTCATCTCACCCGTTGGTGAGCTGGACAGATGCGTTCAGCTCGCCAATGGGAGAGCTGGTCACATGTGTGGTCAGCTCGCCCATTGGGGAGCTGGACAGATGTGTTTTAATATCTTTCTTGGCCCGAGATTCTTTCAGAGAATGTAAGGAAGAGTAATCGTAGGTTTTGATCCCGATCTTAACAACTATTTTAATATCTCGGGGAGTTTGGACGTTACAGCCGTTTTTGTTAGCTTGGCAAATAAAACAATCGCGGATTGTTTTATTTGATTTCCCGACGATTTCCAAGATGACAATTGTCAGTTTTTAGGAATTGCTATGTTCGGAGAATCCTTAGATTTCTTCTCGACACTTTTTCGTGTTTATAAAACCTTATCTTAGATTTGCGAAAATATTTGGTCGTTGGTTCCGTCGTAACCCATTTTAACCCCAACCAACAAGAAGGTCTTTTTATTATTTCATACTTTGATACGAGTTTTCCGTAACTTCGTATCTTCGCAGAAAGTCAATAGTTTCTTGTACGCTTTTTCCGGGACTTTTAGCCATTAATTCCAACTGTTAGCCCCCCAGCTCGTTAGAACCTTAAGCTTTTAGCGTGAGGTTCTAGCGAGTTTTCAAACAATTTTAGGTAAGTTAGGCGGAATTTATGGTTGATAAGTGCCGTTTGAAAGTTGTCTTCCTACTCTCATTGGAATGGAATGCGGTAGGATTGGGGTTGCGCCTAGTGAAGGCTGTGTATGTACCCTCTTGAAGGGATCAAGCCTTTCGTAGTTCGTCTTAGAGTTAAGGTTCGTATGACCTGTTTTTGATTGAGATCTTTACAGTCTAGTTATGCGTAGAAATTATTGAACATGGCGATAACGATGATGTTTTGTATCAGCCTTGAGACTTGCCTCGTAGGCTGTTTGCTTCGGCCAAGTGCGGCCATTATAATATTAGACTAGCCGTATGCAGCTTCGAATCCGTGCCGCTTTGCAGCCGTATTTTTTAATTGTATTTTGCGTTTTAAGAGCAAGTTTTGTATTCGTATGAATGTGGAGGGAAGAATATGAGTTGTCATCTCATAGTCTAACTCTTTTTTGTAGAACGCCTTATTCGTTTGCTCATTTTGGGATGTCTAGAATCTCATAAGCGTTTAGATATGGACGAAGAGACATGCCTTTAGGATCTCATTTCATGCCTTGAGACGTTAGAGACCAGTGTGCTGGGTTTATGGCAAGCCCTAGGTTTACTTTCGGTTTTAAGGCTTTGCGATGACTAATCGGAATTCATTTTGCCTGTTGCGATTTTAACCTGATTACGTACCGATTTAAAGTCCGCGTTAGGTTCTCGGCTTATACGACTAGTCTGGTCGGAATCGAGCATCTCCGAAGGTGCTGACCAAAATTTGGATTTCTTTATAGCGCTATTACCCTTGTGTCGGGTGTATGAGAGCTATCTCTGCGAGATAACTTAAGTTTGTTTAGGACTGTTGCGAGTTTGTTGTGATCAGCAACAAACTTTGGTGGTAGATGTTACTGTTTCTTGGACCTATGCGAAGGATACGTATCGTATGAAGTTTTGTATGTTTTATAGTCACGGATGGACTGTTGGGTCTTCCAAGAAAATGGTTTTATCGAGGAAGGTATTTTTTGTCGAAAAACTGTTCTTCAGGCGTCTGCGACGTCTCGCAATGCGGAAGATTGGTTTTTATTTCATATGTCGCGTTTCGTGTTCGAAACGTTTGCGGACTCGAAGATGTTGCGCGGTGTTGCAAGGGTTTTGTCTTAACCCTGCTTTGCAGAAACACTTTGATTTGGTTGCGTACATTCGCAGCCAAAACTTATGTTCCTGTTTGGATGTTTAAGTAGTTTGATTCATGCTATAGCAATTGGGACTGAGGGGTCGCGGAAATTGTTTGTTCCTGAAACGAAGCTTCTTTAGTTACATGGCTTTGTGAAGTGTTGACCTTTCGAGATCTTTTTCATATACTTTAAGGATAACCCGTACAGCTTCAGGAGCTCTGTTACAAGTGTTTTCTTACACGTCAAATTTTGTAAGCAACTCACTTCAGAAATAGATTGAATCGTGAGAATACAGAACTTAGTCGATTTTTGACAAGTTTGCATTATCCGTTGAATGTGTTGGCTTGGCGTGAAGGTTGTATTCAGCCGCATAGCCAAGGACGTAGTTGGTAGAGGATTAGACCACGACACTTTCGTGCTATCATTAAGGCCGAGTCGGTTTGTAAACTAGGACTCGTCATTGAAGTGAAGCGTGATCGGACAAGGGCTAAGTAGCGCTTGTCGAGATTGATATGCCAAGTTTGCCCGTGGTCGTAGAAAATGTTTTTCTATTTTAGGTTCAATGTATACGATGGAAGTTTCGTATAATCTTTCCTTTGTTCGTATGGAAGTTGTTTCTTTTTTACCCGAGGGAGACAGAGCCTAAAAAGCTCGATGTAGAGCCCGTGCGGAGTCGTTTGCGGGGTAGGTTCATTCTTGGATGTAATCGAGAGGAATGAAAGCGGATGCTCGTGAACCGAAGGGCTAGAGAATGAGATCTTTTAGATCGTGGTGCGAGGAAACAAAGTTTAGATTGGTCGTCCAGCGTTGGATAGTATGGCTTTGCTATATGGAAAGTACTTTTCGCAAAACCTGTTATGTTTACTTTCGAATGTTACTTCGTATGTCATGGTCTTCAACTATACGAAGGATTTCTTACATAAGTAAAGGGCGACGAATTCGACGCGACGTATGGAGATGTCAAAATAACAGTGCTTCCGCGAATTTTTGTGAAACCTTTCCGCTTTGTTTCTGATTCTTCGGTGATAGTTTCTTGGAGTCACTCACGAAGTTTTACCAAAGATTATTTCACCGACATCTAGTCGCGAAACTTTTTAGCGGGTTTCTTGAGCGGAATAGGATCACTTGACCATCAATAGGATCAGTCGGCGAGCAGGAAGGACGTGTTCCCTATTGCTGCTTCTTGTGTTCTTGATTTTTCTTTTGCCGCAAATGTTCTTGATATTATTCTGTGACTCATTTGGTTCAACGAAAAAATGAGAGTAATGCTTTGATGCCTAAAGATTTCTCGTATAATTTTTTGATTCTTATACGAAACTTGTTTTATCAAGTTGGAAAAGATCTTTATGACATCAGAAAATCATCGAGTTTCACTCTGAAGTTTGGCAGAGGTTTTCAATCACATGATTGCGATAAGAGATGATGTATAGTCCTCGAGATTATTTCCCAGGCGCTTTGGATCAGTCTTTAGCGTTTAGATGGATCTTAGATTGTCGTTTGCTTTTGGGATGATTTTGACGAGGCATCGTATTGTCCGAATATTTTTCCGCCTATTTTTGCGAAAGTTTTCTTTATAGAAAGTGTTTTCTGGATGCGAGGAAAAATGTTTTTGAAATATGGGAGTATGCGAGTATAGTATACGCACCTACTCCCTCCTTTTTTTTAGACGAAAGAAAAAGAACGAATTTCTTTTGAAGGATTGGAATGATCGACAATCAAGGTTGATTAAAGACCATGGGGGATTGATGATGACTTGGAGTATGTTTGTTTTACGTAATTTCTAGGAACGAGTCGGTTTTAAGACGACGTCAGTGTCTCTAGTTCCTACTTTCTTAAGGAAATGAGATGAGTATGCTCGAATTCATGGCAATCGTTTCTCGGTTGTACGAGAGATTGGATCGATTTGTGAGTTATGCCTTAGTTTCATCGATGATTTGGGACTGCCTCTTCTTCGTTCTTTGTCTTTTAACTTATTTTCGTATGAATTGGTCTTCCACGAAATACCAACATGAATATCGAAGTGAGGAAGGGACTTCAACATCAGACTTTATGTTCTTGTTTCTTTGTACTGCTGGTTTTACTTAAATGACTAGGTGTGCTTCGTATATTGTTGAAAAATCCATCACACGTTTATGATTAGATTTTTTCGACTTAACGTGGCAGAATTTTGTAAAACCTGATTGCGTGTAGAGAGTTCATATCTCTCGTATATTTTAGGCAACTTTTGTGTTGTGTTAACCATTTCCGTTTTAGACGATCGATTTGAACTTCTACGCGAAAGCAAGTCTTTGCTTCTTTTTTTTTGTTATATCGTAAAGTTCCAACGATTACTCTGATTGGGACGAAACGAAAAGGGTTTTGATTGAGATTCGAGATAGAATCGTTACAATCCGTTAAGCGTGTCCAATTAGCCCACCGGTGAGTCGGTGAGTACAGTCCCAATTCGTCGAGCTGACTTGTTTTCTTCGTAAAATATCAATGGAAACTCCGAGTGAGACAAAAAAAGTAGTGCGATTATTGTTTGGAGTACGATCAGGATTGGCCAACTCACCATGGTGGCGGTTGGATGGTGCGAACCCTCGGGGCAAAGTCAGTATCTCGAAGGCGAGGAGAAAGGCCGACCTGCAAAACAAAGAAGGTGAGCTGGATGGTAAGGAACCTCGGGGCAAAGTCAGTGCCTCGAAAGCGAGGTGAAAGGCCGATCAGCTCGCTAAGAGGTAAGCTGGGTTGCTTGGCCAATTCACCGTCTTTGCGAGTCGGATAGTATCGTCCAACTCTCCGAGTAGCCTAGGGTTTTTCCCGCGAGTAACCTAGGGTTTTTCCGCGAGTAACCTAGGGTTTATTCCGCGAGTAACCTATGATTTTTCCGCGATTAACCTAGGGTTTATTCCGCGAGTAACCTAGGGTTTTTTCGCGAGTAACCTAGGGTTTACTCCGCGAGTAACCTAGGGTTTTTCCGCGAGTAACCTAGGGTTTATTCTGTGGTTTCTTGGAGAGCAAGTTTTATTTTTCCGAAGAGTTCTCGAAAAACGTGTATTGGTCAACCCATACGTGATGAGATTTGTCCAAATCGAAAATAAGAGAAACATTACGGGGTTTGATAGATTTTATCGTTGCCCTTAGTGATTAGAGATAGAAATTGCGAGCTTGTTTTGTTTCTCCTGCCGTGGCGAAAAGTCGCGATTAGGTTTTCGATTTTGTAAAGTACTACAGCGTTTGCGTGAGCGTTGACTATAAGAGTAGTCGCTGCTGGAGTTGTTTTACCAGCGTTTTTGCGAGTTGCGAATTTGTCTTTCATATATCCAGACATCGTTTTTATCAAGCGTTTTACGGCTATGAGTTAGAGTAATCCATACCCCCCACCTTCTAGCGCTAAACTGTGGGAACCGAACTTAGAGGAAAGCCTAATTTCCCAGAGCTCCCGGCTATCTGCTTAACCACACGCAAACAATCAAAATACGATAAAGATAGTAAAATAAACGATAATCAAAAAGGGAGAAAAGAGGTTTCTTATTCCGATTTTGCGTAAGAACGGTAAAACGAGGTGAAAGCCTTGGCTACAAGAGCTGACGGCGAGTTTCCTAGTTTTAGCAACCTAAGACTAAAACCCTAGTTGAGACGTAGCTTGATAACAAAAACGGAAAATTGCCTAGTACCCTAATTTTTTCCTGTGTGAAGAGAGTTTTGAAAATCTTATTTGCTTCTGTCCTCGACCTTCTGCTTATATACTCTTTCTCTAGGTGGTTTGGTCTTTCCTTTTCCGCATAGATTCGTTCTTATCAGAAATCTTCCATTTATCTCGATTTTTCATTTATTTATTCCTGCGGATAATAGGCAAACCGTCATTGTATTTTGGGCTGGACCTTATTTGTTGGGGTCAAAATCGGTACGACGGAATTAATAGCCAAAACTCCCCGCGAAAATACAAAAAGAACAGTTTTATAAAACCCGAGGAATAGTTTTATAAAACTCAACGTCATTTATAAAAATCAAAGATCGTTTTATAAAACTCGAGAAATCGTTTTATAAAACTCGAGAAATCGTTTTATAAAACTCGAGAAATCGTTTTATAAAACTCGAAGATCGTTTTATAAAACTCGAAGATCGTTTTATAAAACTCGAAGGTCGTTTTATGAAATCCGAAGATCATTTTATAAAACTCGAGAATCGTTTTACGAAACCGCAAAAAACCGAAAAAGCCATAAAACGCGAACTAGGAAGTGATCAACTAGTTCGCCCATCGGCGAACTAAGCCGGACCGGCTTAGTTCGCCGATGGGCGAACTAGAGACTTCCCGGACACTCCAAGTCTCGATTTCCCGCACTCCCGACTCGAAACTTACGTCTTTCGACAAGGTCGCATTCTAGACCACGGCCGAAATATCTCCCGTTCCATCTCGATCCGACTTACCGTTCGAGTTTTACGA
>CAKOAT010785153.1:149807-221185 GCA_932364175.1 Eruca vesicaria subsp. sativa | reverse complement strand
GTACCAGTTCTACGCAGATTCGGAATAAGAACCTCTTTTGCTCTCTATTTCGTTTATTTTCATTCAAATTCTAAGTTATCGTTTTCTTAATCTTCGTTGTGCGGTTCTCGCAGATAGCCGGTTCCTCTGGAAACTTAGGGTTTTCCCGAAGTTTCCTTATTTACGATTATTTGACAGTAGGTGGAAATCGACACCCACAGTTTGGCGCTAGAAGGAAGGGGGGTCTGATCTATCTTACACCGTAGCCGCAACATGTCCAACGAAGAAACGATGGCTGGTGACAACCAAACTCGCAACGAACGCGATAACGTTGAAACACCACTACCAAAAGACGCGCCTGCGGCCAACGCTACGAACGAAAACGCCGAGACCATCGAAAAGAAGCTTTCCGAGTTTAACAAAAAATCGGAAGAGCAGGAAAAGCTCATTGTTTCGCTCGCAAAACAGCTCGAAACCCTAACTGCGAGAACCAAAGCGATTCGCCCCCGCGGAACTACCAAAATCCGCGGAAGGAGACTCGATTTCGGCGCTCCTACGGATCGTCCCAGAATCGATCAGGGAAACGTACCTTAAAAGGATTCCGGAAAAGAAAACCCTGACACTGCACTTAACGAATCGGAAAAATCTCCTATTCGCGAACAGGAGACCGAAGGCGACGGCATCGAAAGGGTCAACCTGGAAACGAGCGACCAGGCCGACTCGACAGACGAAGACGCCGACGTCCATCCTAGGAGAAGAAAAACTCGCAGTCCTCAACCGGAGTCTTCTCCCGAACGTTCTTTTACTGGAGACGAAGGGGAACTCGACTTCGCGCGATACGCAAAAACCGCCGAGGAGCGATCTCCGGTCACTCGCAGAAAACGCCGACAAGGTCGGAAAACTGCTGGCGATCAGAACGAGATTCGCGATCTCCGCGAATACATTACCAAAACGGCCGCAGCGGTAAAAGCGGTGAAATCTCAGATTCACCACGCTACCAGCGCCGCACCCGAGATCGATCGGCTACTGTACGAGTCTCGGAAAACGCCTTTCACGGCCCGTATCACCGAGATCAAACTGCCCGATCCCGGAAAGCTTAAGGTGCCAACTTACGATGGGACGTCCGATCCCAAAGCGCACCTGCAAGCGTTCCTGATCACCATGGGACGAGCCAAGCTCAAGGACCACGAAAAAGACGCAGGCTACTGCCGCCTCTTCCTCGAAAACCTAGAAGGATCTGCGCTCGAATGGTTCGCCAAACTTAGGCGAAACTCGATCGGAAGTTTCCGTCGACTGGCTTCGGAGTTCCTGAAACAGTACTCGATGTTCGTTAACCCGGAAACCTCCAACACCGATCTTTGGAGCTTGGTGCACGAGGAGGACGAATCTCTCCGCGATTTCATGAGCAGATTCAAACTCGTCATGGCTAGGGTTAGCGGGATAAGCGACAAAGCCGCCATCGACGCGTTAAGGAAATCGCTCTGGTATAAATCAAAGTTCCGCAAATGGATAACTCTCGAGAAACCGCGGACGATCCAGGATGCGCTCCATAAGGCCACCGACTTCATAACCATCGAAGAGGAAACTAAAATCCTGTCCGAGAAGCATAAGCCGACGAAAACATCTGCGAAGGATAACGCGTCCGAGCAAAAGCAGAAAAAGAAAAGCTCTCGTAACGACAAATTCGTCCATCACGAGGGACAGGATCTCCGAGGGGCGCATAACTACGCTATCAACTCCAGTTCGGAGCAAGGGCGAACTACGGGTAACACGTGGACGAGAAATTCGAATTACGACGAGAATTCTTTCTGCGACCTCCACCAAACCCATGGTCATTCCACCGTGAACTGCAAAGTTCTCGGCGCCAGACTGGCCGCAAAGTTAGGCGCGGGAGAACTTTCCGAGATATCTAGTGTCAAGGATCTTATCCGCGATTCGGACCGCGTCCCGAAGAATGACAAAAATGCGCAAACTCCGCCTCAGGAAAATCAGTCGGGCGAAAAACACGGACGAAGAGCAGACGAGAAGGGTAACGATGCTAACCGCCGAAAAATCAACATGATCATCGGCGAATCGCCATACTTCAACGACACCGTCTCGTCAATAAAATCCTACCAACGTAAAGCCGAAACCGGCTCGAGTTGGAAGATGCCGATGGACGATTCTCCGACAGGAGTAATCTCTTTCAACGATGCTGAAATCGGCGGAATCGACCAACCGCATGCCGATCCCCTTGTCATCGATTTGGTGATAAGCAATCTAGAGGTTGCTCGAATCCTGGTTGATACCGGAAGCACGGTCAACGTCATCTTCCGCAACACGCTAGCACGAATGGGGATTGACCTCTCGGAAGTCGAACCAATTCCAAAACCGCTGACTAGTTTCTCCGGTGAAACGTCAATGACCTTGGGATCAATCCGACTACCGGTCGTCGCGAAAGAAGTGACGAAAATCGTTAACTTCGCGGTAGTCGATTTCCCGGCTATCTACAACGTGATTATGGGCACGCCTTGGATAAATTCCATGAGGGCGGTTCTGTCCACGTATCACTTAGGCATCAAATTCCCGACGCCTACGGGAGTCGCAGTAATTTGGGGATGCCAAAGACACTCTCGATCTTGCTTCCTGGCCGAACATAAGCTGAAGCAATTGGCGGTCGCGATCGTGAAACCAAAACGGGCAAAGGTCACGCCACCGCCCGCAGACGACGACCCGAATCAAGCAACGGCCGATAAACCAGAAGTTTCCGCACCCATCGCTTCCACCCAACCGGAGGAGACAACCCCGGAAAAGACATCGATCCCGCGACTGAAGTAATCGAGAAGTCTACGACAGCCGAGTAAGCATACTCGCGCAAACAATCAGAACTACGAGATGGCTTGATTTCCGAAAGGAATACGTAGGCAGCTCGCCTAAAGACGAGTTCAGCTATCCCCCTTCCAAAGCGGGGGGGGGGAGTGGGTGAGTATACGAGTATTCGTATACTCCCAAAATTTTATCTCAAAATTTATTTTAGCTTTGTAATCGAAAAATTTTCGAAATTTTTAATAAAAAAAAAGTTAAAATATCTCTGCTACCATTGAAAAACGCAAATCCGGAAAATCGTTTCCGCAGTAACAACTACTTAATCGTTTTTATAAAAACTCGCATATCAAAATATTTTCGGAAAGAATGGGCGAGACGTCGCCTAAATTCTCGAAGAAAAATATTCCCCCAAAGTCCGTCCGCAACTATAAAAACACAAACGCTCGGCGTTTGGCCCCGTCGAGCTCGCTAGCCGTCCTAAACAAACACACCGACCTATCGGTCCGCATACATCCGACGAGGATAAAATATCGCGCTATAAAAGAAATCCAAATTTTTGGTCAGCACTTCCGGGCAACTTAAAAATTGTTCCCGGTGAGATGCTCAGTTCCAACCAAACGAATCGTATAAGCCGAGAACTTATTGCGGATTCTAAATCGGTATGGAATCAGGTTAAAATCGCAACGGGCAAAACGAAAGCCGATTAGTCATCGCACAACCCCAATCCGAAAGTAAACCTAGGTCTTGCCCTAAACCCAGCACACTGGTCGCTAACGTCTCAAGGCATGAACCGAGATCCTAAAGGCATGTCTTTTCGCCCACATCCAAACAATCGCGAAAATCGAAATCTCCCGAGTTAACGAATCGGACGATTTACACCGAAGAGTTAGGTACGAGATGACAAATTGTATTCTTTCCTCTACATCTAACATAAAAAACGAATTTCATACTTAGATAAAATTTTCTTATTAAAAACATCCGAATACACACCGCCCGGCGGTAGAGATTCAAAGCCACCAACGGTCAGTCCCGGAAAAACAACGACAAAATCGAAAAAGCTAAGAACATCACACATCGAAGTCATCAAACGCAGGTTGATCGACTTCGCCATCTACATCCGAAACCCCAGGACCGACTTCAACTGAATCCGGCGACACCACGACGGGATTCCATTGATCCCACATGCGCGCCTTAAGGTCAAAAAATTCGGACTGCATATCTTTTTCTCGATTCAAATCTTCCCATCGCACTTGGGATTCCTTAGCAAACGAATACCCTTCATTCTGAGTCAGGGATAACCCATGAACGATCCCGCGACATTCGCGATAATCACCATGCGCCCGTTGAACAGCTTTCGCATCCGAATAACCGGTTTCAAATCGCTCGCAACGAACCTTCATCTCCTTGGCAACCTCTCGTTTGCCCGCACGACGAGCACGACGAATCCTTTGGTCAGAAAGCTCCTTAGCACGACGAGACCTGGTCGCACACTCATCCCTCACGCGAGTAACCTCCCTCGCGACCATTTCTTCGGCTTGGTTGGCCTCGACCTCTGCCCGAAGACGAGCAACTTCCTTTTCGGCCATGTTCGCTCGAAACTCGGCANCGACGAATCCTTTGGTCAGAAAGCTCCTTAGCACGACGAGACCTGGTCGCACACTCATCCCTCACGCGAGTAACCTCCCTCGCGACCATTTCTTCGGCTTGGTTGGCCTCGACCTCTGCCCGAAGACGAGCAACTTCCTTTTCGGCCATGTTCGCTCGAAACTCGGCAAGGCGAGCCTCAGCAGTACGGTTGTCCAGGGTTCGGCTCATGATAAGGAAACCCTACCAAAGGGAAGAGTTAAGCCATGTCACAAAAACTGTTCGAAAGAGAAAACAATAAACGCACGTACCTCCTTTGCTATCTCAGACCCCCTAGTAAGCTCTGGAACTTGATCATGGTCAATGTCCGGAAAATTGGAGGTCGATGATCCGCCCGCCCTTGTCCAGAAGCCATCTTCTGCCTGGCTATCAAGAAAATCCTTGAGGATGTTATCAGGAGAAGTCACGCGCTCAGAGTCATCGTCTTCAATTACCGAATTTTTATCCCTTCGGAAGCGAGATTTGCCACTCCCCATCGAGGGAACATGCGGAATAAACTCTCTGATAAACGGATCCTCCTCGTAAATCGGAGAATCCGCAAAACGTCGAGATCGGAAGAGGGCAACCGCTTGACGGACACGTTGCGGAGAAAAATTGCACCAATCAACTTCACAACGTTTGAGAGAAATGGTGATGTCCGGAAGATCCGCGGGATGCGGAGGCAAAGGGTTGGTCACTGCGGAAAAACATGAAGTCATCTTAAAAAAAATAATAATAAGGGTTCGTGAGAATTCGAGTCGTATACCTCTCCGACCCCACGTGGTCGTAAAGAACGGAATGCCACCCTCCTCAACCGACGCACCGTCGATACGAACATAGAAGAAATTTTTCTTCCAAGAAGTAGAAGACGTTGCGCAGCCCGTAACAATTTCATCACGAGGGCTTAGAGTGATCCTCCGCGATTGCCCTGTAGGCTTTAACAGACCCTCGAGATGATCGACGGTAAGGGTGATTCCCTGCTCGTAACTTAGCGTCAAAAGACCGACGAGTTGCTTTAAACTTGGAGGAGTCAATTGACTAATCGACAATTCCAGTCTGTGAAGGAAATGCACAATGACCTCCGGAATCGGGAACCATAGGTGACATTGTTGCAAGAAAATGTTGTAACACGTGAAGAAGCCGTCAGGCGCATCCTCGTCGCTCTCCCCGGCAAGTGGGGAACGAAACTCAACGGCCTCTGGGACTCGGCAGAATTCACGCATGTAATCGATGCTGTTAAAAAGCGTCAAGCTCGGACGTCCAAAAATCTGATCGACGTCCGACAAAGCTGGAACCCAAGTTCCAGGCCTAGCGGACCCCGACTTGTCTCTGATCGCCCAAAAAGACTCGAAGTCCGTCGGATCGACTACCGGGGACGAGTACTCTTCTTTCGGAGCCAAGGCTGGAGGCTGCGAACTCGTTCCCTCAGAATTGTGAAAATTGGAACTAGTTGAGGAACGAGTTTTTCTTCCTGGAAACATGTTTGAAGATCTTCAGAGAAAGTGGAGAGAAAATATTCTTGAATGAGTTGTGAAAGATGGAGTAAAGAATTCAAAATTTTACTCCATATACTTATAGGGAAGAATTTTACTATTCACCTTTGGACTTTTGGCCATTAAAATTCCGCCTAATTCCACCAAACTCGCCAAACGAGCTCAATCCACTCGCAAGAATCTCACGATTCTTACGAGCTGGGGGGCTAACTGTTGGGGTCAAAATCGGTACGACGGAATTAATAGCCAAAACTCCCCGCGAAAATACAAAAAGAACAGTTTTATAAAACCCGAGGAATAGTTTTATAAAACTCAACGTCATTTATAAAAATCAAAGATCGTTTTATAAAACTCGAGAAATCGTTTTATAAAACTCGAGAAATCGTTTTATAAAACTCGAGAAATCGTTTTATAAAACTCGAGAAATCGTTTTATAAAACTCGAGAAATCGTTTTATAAAACTCGAAGATCGTTTTATAAAACTCGAAGATCGTTTTATAAAACTCGAAGGTCGTTTTATGAAATCCGAAGATCATTTTATAAAACTCGAGAATCGTTTTACGAAACCGCAAAAAACCGAAAAAGCCATAAAACGCGAACTAGTCGCAACTAGTTCGCCCATCGGCGAACTAAGTCGGGCCCGGCTTAGTTCGCCGATGGGCGAACTAGGAAGTGATCAACTAGTTCGCCCATCGGCGAACTAACCCGGCCCGGCTTAGTTCGCCGATGGGCGAACTAGGACAAGCTCGACTAGTTCGCCCATCGGCGAACTAAGCCGGACCGGCTTAGTTCGCCGATGGGCGAACTAGAGACTTCCCGGACACTCCAAGTCTCGATTTCCCGCACTCCCGACTCGAAACTTACGTCTTTCGACAAGGTCGCATTCTANCCATCGGCGAACTAACCCGGCCCGGCTTAGTTCGCCGATGGGCGAACTAGGACAAGCTCGACTAGTTCGCCCATCGGCGAACTAAGCCGGACCGGCTTAGTTCGCCGATGGGCGAACTAGAGACTTCCCGGACACTCCAAGTCTCGATTTCCCGCACTCCCGACTCGAAACTTACGTCTTTCGACAAGGTCGCATTCTAAACCACGGCCGAAATATCTCCCGTTCCATCTCGGTCCGACTTACCGTTCGAGTTTTACGATAAAAACCGTAAAACTTCGTTTTCTCGGAAAGAACTCGTGGAAATCGTATAAAACGGCAACGGTTAAACGAAACACCGAACATTGCCTAAACTATACGATTTATTCGAGATTTCTCGTTGAAATCATAAAAAACGCGCTTTTAATAAAAAACGCCGAGTAAGTCGTAAAAAACGTGTTTTTAATAAAAAGCCGAGTAAATCGTAAAACTTTGCGATTAACTCGAGAGATTTATTAAAAACGACGTCAGATCAGGAAACGATCCCGTAAAAAGTCGGGAAACGGATTTTTATCGCAAAACGGCCCGGAAGGACCTAAAACGCGATAAAAACCCATCTCGCGATTTCAACGGAATATAACCCGCAGATTTGATAACGTTTTGACGGTTTACTCGCAGAAGGAAAATAAAAGTCAAGTTTAAAGATAAAAGGAAGGTTTGAAGAGAAATAGAAGATTTCCGCAGAAGAAAAGGAAGGATCGAGAAGAATGGAAAATTCCCGATTTAGTCAAATCTGGGCGAAATGGAAAGATCGGCTTGCCAAGGTGAGGAGTATATAAATAGGAGGTCTAGGGCAGAAGCAGCACACACGAAATTCAGAGCTCTCACCACCAAAACTAGTATTTAGGAATATTTCCGTTTTTCTGTTAGCGAGCTGCGTCTCAATTAGGGTTTTCGTTCTTAAGCTTTTCGGCTACTCTTTTGTACCAGTTCTACGCAGATTCGGAATAAGAACCTCTTTTGCTCTCTATTTCGTTTATTTTCATTCAAATTCTAAGTTATCGTTTTCTTAATCTTCGTTGTGCGATTCTCGCAGATAGCCGGTTCCTCTGGAAACTTCGGGTTTCCCCGAGGTTTCCTTATTTACGATTATTTGACAGTAGGTGGAAATCGACACCCACATTATTCAAACTCACGATCGGGCCTTTATCACGTTTTAAGACCTTTCAAGCCGTTCTATGATTTAGCCATTTTACGACTTTAGACGGGATCGTTTCTTGATACGATGTCGTGTTTAAGTAAACATCTCAAATTAATCGTATAGTTTGGTAATGTTTTGTATTTAGTTTAATCGTTGCCTTTTTATACAATTTACTCGACGTTTTGCGAGAAAACGCGTCTTTAGCGAGTTTTTATGAAAAATCTCGAGTTAATCGTATAGTTTGGCAATGTTCGGTGTTTCATTTAACCGTTGCCGCTTTATACGATTTACTCGAGGTTTTACAAGAAAACGCATCTTTCGAGGTTTTTATAAAAAATCTCGAGTTAATCGTATAGTTTGGCAATGTTCGTTGTTTTGTTTAACCGTTGCCGTTTTATACGATTTACTCGAGCTTTTACTAAAAAACACGTCTTTTACGGTTTTTATCATAAGACTCAAATGGTAAGGCGGATTGAGACAAAATGAAAGACGTTCCAATCACAGTTCAGAGTACGATCGAGTCGAGGGGCATAGATGGTTGAAATCAGCTCGTTTGTTGGGGAGCTGGACATATGCGTTCAGCTCGCCAACGGGCGAGCTGGTAACATGTGTGTCCTGGGCGGTTGCTCCATTTCGATCTTTTCTTGTTTTCTCAGCCCGAGATTCTTTCGGAGAATGTAAGGAGAAGTAATCGTAGGTGTTGATCCCGATCTTAACAACAGTTTTAATATCTCGGGGATTTTGGACGTTACGTCCGTTTTTTGTTAACTTGGCCAGTAAAACAATCTCGGATTGTTTTATTCGGAGAATCCTTAGATTTCTTCTCAACGCTTTTTCGTGTTTTGAAAACCTAATCTTAGATTTGCAGAAAGTTTTGGTCGTTGGTTCCGTCGTAACCGATTTTGACCCCAACAAACAAGGAGGTCTTTTGATTATTTCATACTTTGATACGAGTTTTCCGTAACTTCGTATCTCCGTAGAAAGTCTATAGTTTCTTGTACGGTTTTCCGGGACTTTTAGCCATTGATTCCGTCGAGACCGATTTTGACCCCAACACAGACCCTCTATTGACCATATGCGTGTGTTTGGATGTCTTTGTTTTTTTTTTATACCAGGAGAACAAAGGAACAAATTAGAAGCAAAAAGTACAAGGGCAATGTTCAGTGGATACTCCCCAAACCAGAAGGGTTACAAATGCTATGAACCAGAGACTAGGAGAGTCATGGTGTCTAGAGATGTGAAGTTTGTAGAATCAAGAGGATACTACAATAATAAAAGTTGGGAGGATATAGAGAATCTATCTCAATCAGCTTCTGATAGAGCAGGCAACCTTAGGAGAGTGATGGAAATCCTTAGGGTTAGTATGCCTGAAGCAAGAATGGAACCTGAACCAAAAGGGTCTACACCAGAAGCTGATGAAAGGGTGGAGACTGAAGCTGCTTCCAGCAATGATGAAGTTGAGGTTCAGGTGGTTCCTCACCTTGACCATGAGGGATACAATAATGCTGAGCCAACACAACCAGTAAACTCAACAAGAATTCATGGCCAAGATGAGCAACAAGATCAAGAGGAATCAGTGGTAAATGAGGGCCAGTCCTCAGATGAATCAGAAGCTGTTCCAGATGAAGTAGCACCACCAGTACTAAGATCAGAAATCCTGCTTCTTGTTGGATGAACACAAGGGTTTACTTCAACTCTCAGGCAATTTCCCATCCTATACAAGCCGTGTGTTCTCTAGCTCAATACTCTCAGGAACATGTAGTGTTCATGGGAGAATTAGACCAGGAGTACATCTCAAGGTCTTATGAGGAAGCTATGAAGGATAAGGAGTGGAGAGACTCAGTGGGAAGTGAAACAAATGCCATGATCGTCAAGGACACATGGTATGAAGCAGAACTTCCCAAAGGCAAGAAGGCTGTAACTAGCCATTGGATCTTCACCATCAAATACAAGGCTGATGGGACTGTTGAGAGGAAGAAGACAAGGCTTGTGGTAAGGGGTTTCACTCAGACTTATGGAGAGGACTACCTTGACATTTTTTCACCAGTCGCCAAACTCCATACCATAAGAATCCTTCTAGCTTTGGCAGTCAACTTGGAGTGGGATCTATAACAAATGGATGTGAAAAATGCCTTCCTGCAAGGAGAGCTTGAAGATGAAGTCTATATGAGACCACCTCCTGGTCTAGATCATCTTGTCAAGCCTGGAAATGTTCTAAGGCTAAAGAACTCAGCAAAGGCATGGTACCATAAACTCAAGTTATGAATTTATCTGTGTCAACTTCTTTGTCAAATTTCACTACCAAACAAATTTAAGGTCTTTTAGATTATCCGAAAGGTTCCAAAAAGTCACTGCACAGAATACTTTCCTTCCGACTTATAGTTAAGTCGTCCAACATTCCACACGATTTAATTGTAAGTCTTCTGCGAAGTCTTCTGTGCAGAAGATAGGTTACAAAAAAACTTCATCCTATCCTGACCTAATCAATTATACAAAATACAAACATCAGCCTAATCTATCATACAAAATAATAGCCTAATCTATCATACATCAGCACATCAAGTTCAAATACAAACATCAGCCTAATCTATCATACAAAATAATCTAACGTAGCCTGTTTATCACCCCTCATAAGCACCCATGTTCTCATCATTTTCCATGTTTTCTTTCTCGTGCTGGCCAAGAAGCTCTTTAAATATATCCACAGCCATCTTATCCCTCATAGTCTTCATGTTTCCTTAGCAAATTCTTTTTGATTAAATGGCATCCCAAGAACATGACATTCAATGTACTTTAGAGCGTACATGCCACAATCACCAGATCGGGCCTGAGGTATATTGGTCGTTCTCTCATATGTGAATGGCTCCAGGGTGTTTTGGGCACGTTTTTCATCAGAGGAAGCGAAGTCAACAAGCAGATAAGTTACCATGTAGAGAAAGGGCTCCATTATCACATCGAGTTCTTCTTGGGAGATAGAGGAACAAATGCTGTCTGAGACGTTTATGTGCATCTTATGGATCGATATCCACATAGCAATCCAATGAGTGTCGTTGTAGTTCACTGGCGCATAGATATCATCAATATCCCCCCTCCAAAACTTGTCCGATTGGCAAAATGATGGTATAGCGCCTGAATAATAATTCCACACTCCACCAGGGAGTCTTTTTCCTAAACTGTTGTGATCGGGCTCCGAGTCCTTAAAATCCTTTTAGTTGAATCTCCATTGCTGAGAAAAGAGATGATCAAGGAAGCACATTCTCTCGCTCCTGAAATGTTTTGGCTTAGCATTGTACCTCTTCCTCAGCACATTAATGCAATCGTCAATATGCTGCATTTAAAATAATACAAGTCATAAGATACAAGACGACTTACTGTTAAGCCGTCTAGTATGTCTTCTACGTAGAAGACTTACCAGACGACTTACTTGTAAGTCGTCTACAAAGAAGAATTATCAGTTAGTCATCTAGTAGATCTTTCACTTAGACGACTTATTGGTAAGTTGTCTACAAAGAATGATCACTTTGGTCGTGCTGTTTGGAATGATCTCTTTGGCCGTGCTGTTTAAAATGATCACTTTGACAGTGTTGTTTGTTGTATAAGGAGATTGCTGTGAAGCAACAAGGCTCGGTTCTTTTCCTGATATCTAGAGTCCTCCTGCTGTAAATCAGAAACAGTGGGTGCTTGTTTGTGCAATAGTTAAAGGCTTGGTTCTGGAGGTTTATCCTCAGAAAAGCTCGGAACTTGACTCATCTCTTTAGAGGAACTAGCATCTGCGAACACATCTAGAGCTTTATCCTCCGGCAAGCTCTTCCTTCCCACGTTCTCCCCATTACCACTTTCACTCTGCAATTTACAAGATGGGTTTATACAAAATTAATCAAAACAAAACAAGCACACTACAAACAAAGATCCATTTCAAACAATAATAACCAACGATCCATTTCAGACATGAAACAAAATCCATAAATAAAAACAAAACAAACACACTATATACAAAGCAAATCCAACTTTCAGTTCATATTCTTAAGACTTTGTCTAGTCAATTTCTTGTTGGGAGAGGATTCATTACTAACCCCAGTTTCGTGCGTTTTAAGTTGAGCGGTAGTGTTTTGAGATGATGTCCCTTTCTTTTTTTTGGTGATACCATCCACCCTTTCCGACAGATGCTTGATCTCCTTAAGGTATGTCTCAAACCCTTCACTCATTGCATCAAGTACGTCCTTGAAAGAATCCTTCAACATTCTTTTATTATCCTCTTTTGTCATCCCACCAACAGTCGTAGTCACCTCTGGATGAGCCTTTTTAAGAACCTCTTCACTAGCCTCTTCATGTGCCTTTGCAGGTGTCTCTTCACTAGCCTCTTTACGAGCTTTCTTCCGAGGTCTTGGATTGTCTTTATCTTCCTTCACCACAACTATCTCTTTCTTCGCTGGACTCACAACTGTCGGTTTTGTATTGACCCAAGTACCAGTGACTTTCCAGAAATCCATGGTCCACTTCCACGGTCTTTGATTATACATGACTTTAATTATGTTCTCCGCGTCCGGGTCCTCAACATCAGAGTCCCATTGTGGAAACATTTCACCAATGTCCTTCTGAACAAAGCTGCAGTAAATAGAAGATACGAACTTAGATATTTGACGGATTAAGAAAGATAGAAAAGAAAAGATTTATAATTAAGTCGTCTGGAAAATTTTCCAGCTGGACGACTTAGTAGAAGACTTATAATTAAGAAGAGAGATAGAATCAGACCGATTCCGTAAATCCCTTTCTGGATATTCCTCAATGCCCCGGCTATTCACGGAACGTGAAAAGCGAATGAATAATCATCTGCAGTCATCTGAAAAGTCTTTTTGAAACTATTTTTAAATTTTCTACTTTAAAATCTAGTTAAACTCAAAAATTCTTTTTGAAACTATTTTAATGTTTTTTTGAAAAAAATTAAGTATATTTTTAAATGTTTAGTAGAATGCTAAACTCCATGTTCCAAAACACTACCCAATCCTAAACCCTAAATCCAGATTAGTTAACTTTAGTGTTGTAAATGTGTTTATATCTTTTTAATACTGAAGATAAAAGTGGTTAAAATAAACATCAAAAAGTGGTATTAGGAATATGGTATTTTTGGCAATTTCCCAAAATATTACATGAACCTAAATATTTTCTTTATAAATATTGACTATCAAAGCTGTTATTCAACCATTAATTTATCAAACAACTTTGTCTTTGATAAATTCTGTAAAATTTAAAATTATAAAAGACTACATAAACCCTCAAAATCTGCAAGGCAAAAACTATGTAGCTAATAGATTTTTATTTATTAATCCTGTCATTTTATTTTACATGGTTTTGTTGATTAATAGTCACCAATGGGAGAAAAACATGGAACCAATAGTCTGAAGTCAATGATATCTCCTAGATATTATTTACCAAATAACTTGTTTGCATGTCATCACCCCAATCATTTTAGCACAAAAATGATGACATAACTCACTTAATTGATGACATGGATCCTACCTAAGTGTGACATGATTTAACACATTTATTACACAAAACTAAAGTAAATATATTAAAATATAAATATTAACTATATAATTATTACCATAATTAAAAGACTGAATAAGAGTATAATTATAAACTACACCATAATTAAAAGATATAAATAAAATAATTTAAATCCGTGATGGAATTAATATCTATCTTATTGAAGTTGAAATACCCCTTGACACAATTAAATATTTACAACTCCTCTCTCTACCTTAACTAGAGATTTTTCCCAGGCTACGCCCGGGTTTTTGACTATTAACTTATTTTTAGAAATAATATACTTTATTCTAACTTTTATTGATATATCATTATTTATTTTCTGAATCGTATAAATTGTGTTAAAATATAGTGATATGATCTTTTTGTCATCATTGGTATCATTTATAAAATATAAATTGCACCTTTTAAATATTATATGGATTGTGCGGTACAAAGAAAACTGTAGTATAGTATTGTAATTAATTTTAGTATTACATTTCAATATCTCATAATTTTTAGTTTTGATTTGTATTTAATAAATACTAACAATAAATGTATATTTTTTTTGTATATGCATGAATCTTATTATCTTTTGCAAATGTATATTTGATAGTATATTATTTATATTTTAAATTTACTATCACCATAATCTTTAATCAACTTTAGTTTATATTAAATTGTCTAAGTTTAGATAATAGACAACAAAAATAACCATCATGAATTTTTATTCTTTTGAGTGGTTTAATTAATAAGATATTCCGCGACTCTTTCATATTTAGCTTGATTAGCTAATGTGTTTTTCTTACTTTTGTCCAGATATAGATGCTCTTATCAAAAACAGATGAAGAAACTACACTTAACATGAGATTTATCGGTAATATATGTTAAAAATATTTGAAAACACTAAATCTTTTTCAGTTAAAAGCAATGTTTGAGGTTTGATTCTCTGAATCTCTCATTACCCACCTCCATTCTTGGTCATTTCAATTTTTCATGGTCAAATTATTTAGGGAAGTTTACTTAAATGACTCAAATTAGTCTACTAATTACTAGAATAACTCATAACTTTTTAAAATCACTAACTTTTTTTTAATGTCGAAACTACCCTTTCTTACAGTTGTGAAGAAAAGGTAATATTACGAAAGGGCCATTGGAATTTTTGAAAAAATCGACGTCGACAGATTTGTATACGGAAAAATAAATCTGTCGATATATAAATCTGCTAATTTAAACTGTTGTTAAATTTAAATCTACCAAATACTTGATGGCAGACTTTAGAATTACGGCAGATATTTTTGAGGTGGCTGATTTATTTGACCGATTTATGGTTGTCGACCGATTTATATATATTAATCTGTCGCATATGTAACCGAGTTTTAAAAATTTCGAGGTTTATTTTGGATCAGTTACATTTTGAAGACCCATTTAAAATTAGAGGAAGATTTGTTTAGCCGATTTAGTTTTTTAATCGATTTTTTGTATTCATTTAGTGGCAGACTTTTTGAATTTCTGTCTTTGACAGCAGACTTGTTGATTAAATATAATTACTAGATTAGGCCACATTAATTATACCAGACATAACCACACGAATTTTTGGTTAATTTCTCATATATTTTGGTTTATTTTGTACTGGTTCCGGTTTAGATTAATTTTGGTTTTAATTAATTTTTAAATTTGGTTTAAATCAAATTAATTTTCGGTTTAACAATTTTTAAACAATTAGGGCTTCCCATTTTTTTGTCGTCTTCTTCCTATTCCCTCTCACACAAGAATACGTGAGACAGTTTCATGGTGATTAACGACAGAAGCTTATAATTCATATTGATTGGAGATATGAATCACATAATTCTCATCTCTGGAAACTGGAAAGTTGAGAAAACTAAGTGGTCCTTTAAAGTAGATAATGAGAGAGGTAGCATATTAGTTGCTGTGAATGAAGAGACTAAATTTGAAGATTTTGTGAAAGCCATATTTGAGGATTACAGAGTTGATTTTGCACAAAACTACTTGGAACCGAGGTATCTATTTCCGAAGCAAAATGCTCACAGTCAAAGCATGGATGCACCTGTCAAGATAGGAAACGATAGGCAGTTTCATATATTTTTGGGTCTCTGCAACCCATACAGAAAGATGACTCGTTGGGTGAAGAATAAGAAGATATGGATAAAGAAGGTGATCTACTAAAAGTTCAAGCAATAGACATGCACCAGTCACAAGTTACGTATTCCTTAATTATTTGCTGTTATACTAAGCATTAATATTCGCAGGGCCGGATACCTATTGTGAATCTACTAAAGGTTCAAGCAATAGACATGCACCAGTCACAAGTTACTGGAGTTTCTTCTTTACATGTTGATTGCCCACTTCAGAATTGTTGGTATAATGAAAAGAGTGAAACAAAACTACATACACGTTGAATTATAATCGACCAAAGCACAAAACATGTGAAACAAAATAAAATCATCCATCCATCCATCAAGCTATACGTACTACTACAAGTACTAAAATAAAAGCATCCAAGTTACAGTAGTAAAATTACTTAAAATATCACAATCCAAATGACATGAACCATTAAATCATCCTTCCTCATCAACCTGTGCCACCTCTTCATAGATCTTGGCCGCCAACTTGTTCACCTGACTTGTTCAACGCCTATTTTGCTTTCATCAGCTCCACCACCAGGAAGAATCTTTCATTGTCTTCTCAAGCTGAAACCTTTGGTCCAACCAGATTCAAGAAATATCTTCTAACGTCCATCGTCTCTCATTCTCCTTTAACTCAGAAATTCTCCTACACAAAAAAAAAAATCAATTCTCATTCGGAACCAAACCTATGTTCAACAGATTTAAAGTTGAAGGTTAGACGAAACTGAGAATAAGGGTTCCAAATTTCTACCTGCAATCAACTAATCTACAATAACAACAACTCGAATAATACAGATTAAAGACACACAGGTTAGAGTAAGTTGCAATTGAAGCCGAAAGTGAGTGAGGTGAAACACAGAGACAAAGGTGAGTGCAAGTGGAGCATATAAGATACAAAGTCGAGTTACAGTTGGGGTGATGGATACGAAGCCGGTTTTGATGGGAAAAAAACTGGAAATTAGAGGTGAAGGAGACGTGGAGGAGGCTGTTTCGTTCGGCGGAGAAACCCTACAGAAATAAAATATTTGCCTATTTTATTACTTAAAATTAAAGTATATTTCTTTTTTTAAATTATAGTATAATTATTAGTAATGGCAAAATCGTCAATTTGCTTATTTCAAGAGTTATTCTAGTTATTTCAAAATTATATGAGTTATTCTAGTCATTTCATGATTAATTAGAGTCATTCTAAGTAATTTCTCAATTATTTATCATAGTAGCACAAGATATGAGAATTTGTGTACCGAAGATAAACCTAAAAAGCACAAAACTTTTTATGTAAATTTTTTGTGTTAAAAATATAGTTTTGTTTTTAGTAATCTGAAACAACTTTTGGGCAAACAAAGGCAGAAGACGTGAATTTGAATAATTATATCTTTGATGTCATAGGTCTATTAAATTTTTTAAGGTCCAATTTTGGATTGTTAACATTAATGTTTGTGTGATCTTTTATGTAAGTTAAATGATTGATTTTAGGAACATATATTTATTCTAATATCATTGTAAGTGAACAGGAATTTGGGTTAAAAGTACAGATTATGCTACCGAGAAAAACAATAATCAGCCGATGGCTGCTGCAACAAACAGTTTCACATAAGTATCTAACTTTGATAAACCTCTGAGACAAACAAACAAAATTAAATGGATCTTCCAAAAATCTGAAAAAGGGTTCGCACTTGAGCAACTCGTCTACATCAGCCATTGTCGACAATCCTTTGGATCTGCAGCGTCAGCTGACTCTAAGGACATTATGTTTGAAAATCATATACTGTCAAATAGAACCATTATTTTAATTAGCTACTAATAAAAATATATAAATTTTGTATAACTGTATTTATATTGTTAAAGAATATATTACACTTTTTAAATATTGCATGGGTTATTTGACGTATATAAACTATTATGAATATTTTTATCATACTCTTTAGTCATATGAAATAAAACATGCAATGTATGTGTATAGTGTTCAAATGTGTTTTATATATTGGCAAAATTCTTCGCGTATGATTGTTATTTTTTATTGGGGGATATGTATATACTAAAACATAATTCAAATTTCAAATATCGCAATAAATATTTGACAAAAAAATTATTTGAAATATTCTTTATTTAATAATATAAAATGAATTTTATTAATTTTGACTAATATTTTGTTATTGAGATATGAATAATAATCGACATGATCAATAATCATGAATAAGTAAAAATAAAATGGTAAAATTTGCATTTCTTACACATGTTTCTAACATGCCATGTAACTTAGCATATTAATCAATAAAACAGTTCATTTATAATACTTGTAAAAAATCAAATTTTAGGGAAATCAAATTTAACATGTAAGTTTGAAAGACAAATCATTTGAAATTAAATACTTAGTGGGTGAGTGATAATGACAATGAGTGATATACTCAATGCATATGTTCAGAGACATACTTTTTAATATCTTTAGGAATCTGTGTCTCGGAGATATGAGTTTTGCTTTTTGCTTGTAACTCAAGTTCCCTAGCTTCCTCTCTGATTAAGAAAAAAAAACAGAGTTACAACATCATAAGACAACAACATACATAGAATGTGGTACTAACTTCTTAGCATAACAGAATAGTCCAGGAGATGATCTGACTTCTAAGCTACACCAAAGTAAGGAAAGAACTAAAGTGTAAGGAGGAGTAACCTGTCTTTGCAAAGTACACAAGCCTACGGTGTGCCCCCTACACACAACATCAAGGACATTACTGTAGAGTTCTGCTCGTAGGACATCTTGATTATTAGTCCATTATCACTAACGAACTTGATTACGCGCGGATAATATATTTAAATTTGTTACATTTATTATTTTTATTTGTATGTGAATTTTCGTATATAAATCATATTTAGCTAATTTTTAAATTTTTTTTTTATATTTCTATATTGAAGTAAGTATTTGAATATAATTCGTTAGTGGTAATGGATAATTTAGTTATATAAGTATCTTCAATATATCATGAAATTTATACTATTGTCAAATATGTTTCTATTATATGTAACACAATTAACTAATAAAATATGAAGAATCAAGTTCGAGATTTTAGAGTTATGTTAAAAATATATAATTATGTATAAAACATAAATTATCTTATTTTAAAAGATTGGAATCTCGTCCCGAATAAATTCACGTAAAGAAAAAGTATACCAATAACCTACTTAGAATATAAAACCCCATTTTCAAGAAAAAAAACGTACTTAATAATATTTTTTACGTGTAATAATTGAAAACTGACAATTAAATATCGATCTAATATATTATTTTAATATATCTAATGGTAAAATATTGATTGTAATACACAAATTTTGAATTTTGTAATATTACATGAATTACAGGTCTTTAAAATCTAAAATATATTTTGTTAACATAATATATTTTTATGCATTTATTATTTTGAAGTTACAAAATATTGCTTTAGTTTTATTTGTATATTAATTTCTAATAATTTAGTTTCTTTTTAAGTAACTTTAAAATATCAAGACTATAATATATTTAAAATTATTTATTTAAATATATCCAAATATGATGTCTCATTTTTTATGTGTGTTTGCGTCGAGCATATTTAATTTGTAGTTAGTATATTTAATAACACCTCGTTGCATGCAGTTATATGATTTTAATAAATGGGTTGTCATTTCATTTTTATTACTATTAACATGTTTTTTAGTGATCAGTGATAATGTACTTTTGAAAACTCGAAATTATAATAAGATGATATTGTGCTTTGGCTATAAGTTAGAACTTGTAACATTTTAATTTTCTCTTGGAATGAATCAAACGGAAAACAGCAACAAACAATGTTGATTCTTCCTTGAGTATCACATTCATTTCTTGTCACTGTTTTACCAACAATATTCTCTTCCCTTTTTTCTTTCCTCTTATCACTTGCTTCTATTTCCACCATTTTTTGATGATCTTCCTTTTGCTTTTGCTTTCTCAATCTTCCAGTCTCACTCTTCTTTGAGATATCATCATTATCTTTTGACTCCACCTGAGGCATTCTCTTTGCCTTCTCATTCTGCTCTTCTTCTTCTTCCTCCTCAGCCATTAGCTCTTGGATGTTTTCTTGTTCTGTCTGATCTGATCTTCTTTCTTCAACATCTTGAGACTGGCTTGAATCTTCCACAGACTTTGTCTTCTTCAGCATTGGTTGATTTTCTTAGATCTCACTTAGTTCCATGTGTTTCTCTAAACCATCTGTATCTTCTGCTTTAATCTTTTGAACTTTTCTTGAACTAACATTCTCAGATTTTTTTCTTCATCTCTTCAACGTCTCTATCCTCCACTCTCTTTTCCTCTTCTCTTTGATACTTTGTTTCTTCAACAACCGGTTTAGGAATCTTGTCATGCTCTTCATCTTCTAGAAGCTCATATGGTTGTTCTCTTTTAGTGTCTTGGTCTTTTATTCTGATGCCAGTCTTAGCTTGCATCTGCACTTCTGCAACTTTCTCACTTCCTTCGATATTTTTTTCTTCATTAATATTAGCTTGCATCTCCATTCCTGCCTCATGATTTTTTCTCATCTTCTTGTTTCTCCACATCCATAAGTTGTTGGATGTGTTCTTGTCCCACTGGTCGTCTCTTTGATGACTCCTTTCCTAAAAACTCTTGGTCTTTTATAAGGCTATCCTTCTCAGTCACCAGCTTTACCCCATGATTACTCGCACAGCCTCTGACATTTCCATTAGCTGCTGCTCCGCTTTGGCTTTCCAACTCACCAACTCTTTCAATGTTTCCTGAAACAAAATAAAATACATGATGATTCTTAAGAAAATGGACTCCTTAAAATCATGTAATAGTAATGTGAAGCACTTGCAAAATTAATAACTATCAAGAGATGCAATGTGTGGCAGTGAATCAAAAGCAAAAGCTATGAGATGATGGGAAGGTGGCAAAGTTACATCTACTCAAAGGCAACAATATTTTTCAAAGATGATCAAACTGACCAATGATTCTATAACATGATTTACCTGAGAAATAATATTTGGGTCCTCAATATCTGATCTTGGACCTGCAGTCATGGAAGAACCTGGAGTCAACTCAGCTTTGTCCTGATTGAAGCTTCTGGAATCACCTCTGGTCATGCAGCTAAATAAGGAAGCAAAAATATTATACAAATCATAAATTAAGCCATAACGCCTACTCTTGGAACCTAGACACCAAGTAACACCAAGTAACCGCTCTAACCTCTCTGTCCTCTGCATTTCGGAGTTGAGCACTGACTGCTCCTCTAACCACATGTGGTCCTGGAAAGAGCTTTTGCGAGCCTTTGGTGGAAGCAAGTAGATATCCGTCCTGACAGCCTCTGCCTCTGGTAAAGCATCGGTAAAGTATTTATCAACATCCCATGGTTCGAAACCGTCCCCAGCAAAGTCATCCAAGTTGGTACCATGCAATAAATGTTCCCAGCTTTGAGGATCTGGACTGAAGGAATTGCTCCCATTGACCTGCCGACTGTTCTGCAAGTTTAAAATTCCCACCAGCTGCTGTTCTAGTTTATCTTTCCATGAAACTAATTCCTTAACCATGGACTGAAGCAGCAACAACAACAAAAGGCGAGACATGGACTCACCGGTAAGCAATCTGGATTCCTCATCTGTTAGCTCAGTTCCCTCAGAATGTGCACCAAATCTTGCACTTGTATACCGGTTTACAAGACTTGGACCCCAAGGACCTGATCCTCTGCACCAGAAACATATTTAGAATAATATTATAAGAGCATTATATAGGTGTGAACATGAAAACATTATAAGAGCATACCTAACCAGCTTCTGAGGAGTGAAGTTAGACTCCCATAAATGATTCAAGACTGCACCTTTCCACGTTGCTCTGAACTTAGTGAGCCATTCTGACTTGGGATCCGATTCTGCAGTGAATCCAGTAGATCTCACCAGAACCAAGTGTTGAACATGCTCAAGATGCTGAAAAGTTATAAACCATATAAGTTACAAACTGTCACCTTTTATACATTGAAAGTTATACCACAGATGTAGAAAATTCACCTTAATAGCGTATTTAGCAGCAACATACCACCAAAAGAGTGCCCTAACAGAATAAAGTTACTGAGATTCTTGGATTTACGCCATTCTTCAAATGAGTCTATAAACCATGCCTCTGATTCTGCATTGTTAAAGTCAGGCACAAAAAAGCTTCATTACAGGTGAAGCAACTCCATATATAATATAAAGCAAGACTGAGAAAGATTCAAATGATACTATACCTTATGTGCTTTTACACGTAAAATCAGGTTTACTTGATCCACCCCACCTAGAAGAACAAAAAAAAAGAGAGAACCACCATATTATAAAGTCACAATGAATCCTTTGGAACCTACAAAGAGTGTAAGTTGCTAGCTTACCCAAGTTGATCAATAGCGATGACCCTAAAACGAACACAAACCAAAATCTATTAAACTCACTTTTGCTAGCTCCCGTGGCCTGTTATCAGATCCTCCAATGATTTTGGGAGTATTGGATGTTTCACTGCAAATGTAATGAATGACCCAAACGCTCAATTAGAAAAGTCTTTCATCGACGTTTCATATAAATATGCGATTTGAGAGAGATTAATTACCTGGCAAAGAAATCAAACGCTTTGTCAACGGTGTTGAGCGTTCCATTGATGAAAATCTGAGGATTCAGATTCATGGAGTCCAAAACTGCCTCGCCTTTGCTGCCTCCTCCCTCGATCTCCGTTACCGTCAAGATCGAATATTTAGACGCGGACCGTATCACTCAACAACCTCATCTCCTCAGATAGAACAGAGTCAGATTATTAATACCGCTCAATCTGGAGCTCCGGTTGTTCCTCAGCCGCCGGCGATCACAACAGCGAGTCTCCCGCCTGTTATTGTAACTCCGTCGAGGCCGAGCGTAACACTCGACTTCACTAAACCGACAATCTTCGGATCCAAATGTAACAGCTCTGAGCGAAGGGTCCGACGGGTTGAGAGCCTAGAGGGAAAGAGGCGTCGGTTGAGAGCCTCGAATCTGGTGTACATGGTATGATGGACGGCGGAAGAACAGTGGCAGAAGTCTCATCGGTGGAGAGGATCTCATCGATTTCTCGGAGGAGACCGGAGGCGGTGGCGAGGGAGAGGAGCGTATGACTGTAAACCGAAAAAAATGAGTTTTCAGAGTAGTGAGAGAGAAGGGAGATCGAAGATGGATTGTAGATGAAATGTGAGAGTGAGAGAGAGGTGAAACGCTTGATTGTCGAGAAAAACCAGGCCGAATTCACATCTCGATTTCGCATATACAAACCAATTGGTTATTTGATTTCTCTGGCACAAAGTGGGTTGACGTGGCATTTTAGAGTCTTTTTATTGGGTGAATATTTATGTCCACGTGGACAGGCTCATTTGGCTTTATTTGCCCATTTTATTCATAGTAGATCACTATTGATTTAAGGGAAAATCGTATAAAAAACCTCCAAGGTAGCAACCACTTACACTTTAAAACATAAGAGTATTTTACAATCACTTTAAAGTTTAAACACTCAAGTTGGCAAATTTAGCATATTAAACCTCCAATCTGGCTTACTTGTACATCAAGTTAAAAATGTGATTGATACTGTTCAAAAGCGATAACGTGTCGGTTTTTTTTTTTTTTTAATATTTTACTAAAAAATAAATACAAAAATACAGAAAATATAAAAAATTAATTAAAAAATCATTTCAAATTCATTAAAAATTGAAAAAATCATAAAAAATCAAAAAAATCAGAAAATCATAAACATTAAAAATTAGAAAATAATTAAAATATTTTATTAATAAAATATTAAAAATAAGAAAAGCTTAAAAGAAATTATAAAAATCCCAAAATAAGAAAATTCAAAAATATTTAAATAAAATAAATATGAAATTTAAATAAAATTAATATAAGAATAATAGATAAAATAAATATAAATTCAAGAAGGAATAATCTTATTTGTTTTATAAAAAAACGAGAAAATACTATATTTTTTTAAAAAAAGAATCATTATCTTCAAATGATTCTCGTGAACCAAATCAAAGCAACAAATTAAATTCCAAGTCTTTTAGCACCTAGACTTTCACCTACATAATTTTTTTTTTAATTATATTGTTATTTGTTTTTCGTGTCACTATTATATATTATATATATGTCATCGTATAATTGAATGTATATGATATATACCATCAAATGATTCTTGTGAACCAAATCAAAGGAAACAAGTTAAAATCCAAATCTTTTAGCAGTTATGAAAATACCCTATATTAATCTAGTTATAAAATCCAGAAAACCTCGACTAATAAGCAACAAAATGAGAACAAAATGACTTGGAATTTAATTTGTTTGCTTTGATTTGGTTCACGAGAATCATTTGAAGATAATGATTTTTTTTTTTTAAAATATAGTGTTTTATCATTTTTTATAAAACAAACAAAATTATTTATTCTTGAATTTATATTTATTTTATCTATTATTCTTATATTAATTTTATTTAAATATCATTTTTATTTTATTTAAATTTTTTTGAATATTCTTATTTTGGGATTTTTTATAATTTCTTTTAAGTTTTCTTATTTTTAATATTTTATTAATAAAATATTTTAATTATTTTGTGATTTTTTAATATTTATGATTTTCTGATTTTTTTTGAATTTTTTGAATTTTTTATGATTTTTTCAATTTTTAATGATTTTTTAATTAATTTTTATATTTTCAGTATTTTTATATTTATTTTTTAGTAAAATATTTAAAAAAAAACCGACACGTCATCGTTTTTGAACAGTACCGGTCACATTTTTAACTTGATGTACAAGTAAGCCAGATTGGAGGTTTAATATGCTAAATTTGCCAACTTGAATGTTTAAAGTGCTTGTAAAATACTCTCATGGTTTAAAGTGTGCCAACTTGAAGGTTTTTTATGCGATTTTCCCATTGATTTAATACAATCATTTATTATTATCAAGCAAAAATTAACCAATTATTCAGTATGAAAAACAACTATAACATGTACTCTTCTTCTCCATGTGAATAATAGTTAAATCAGTCATATCTATACTATTATTTAAGAAGTAAATTTGCTTAGTTGTCATGTTCTCCATAAGTTTAGGTAATTTTGTTTATTTATCATATTTTTAATATTTATATATATTTTATTTATAAATAAAACGAATTTATATGAATATATTATATTTTTAGTAAATAAGATAATTCTTGTGAATTATGTTGTTATCTTGAAATATATTTTTATACATAAAACTTAAATTTTAAATTAAGATATAAACACTACTATATTTATCTAAAACGAATCTATATTAATAATTTAATATTTAAATATAATTAAAAAAAATTAATAATAATAATTTAATATTTTTATAAAATAAGATAATCATTATGGATTATGTTGTTATGTTGAAAATATATTTTCGTAATATAAAACTTAAAATTAAGATAAAAGTATATTAATAATAATTAAATATAAATCATAATTAAATATAAATCATCAAAACAATTATTTGAAAAGTGAATTTGTTGATTTGTCTCATTGATCCTAGGTAATTTTGATCATTTCTCAGAATTTCTATATTTTTTTTATTGATTATATAATTAAAACTAATTTATATTAATAATAGGATATTTTAGAAAATAAGTTAATTCTAATGTATTATGCTGTTATCTTGAAAAAAGTATTTTTCTATTATAAACTTTAAAATTAACATGTAAAAAATCTATAAATACTATTTAAGAAGTGAATTTGATGTTTGCTGATTTGTCATATTTGCCATGATTTTAGGTAATTTTGATAATTTATTAATTTATATAATTTATTATATATTTAAAACAAATTTATATTAGTATCAGATTCTTAGAATATAAAATATTTCTTATTTATTAGTTTGCTGTCTTAAAATATATTTTTCTATTATAAATTTAAAATTAAGATATAAAAAGTTGTAATTATTCTATAATTGAAATAAATTTACACTAATAATATTATACTTTTGGAGAATATGGTAATTCTTATGTATTATGTTGTTATCTTGAAAATATATTTTTATATTATATAATTTAAAAGTAAAATAGAAAAACTTATCTATTATTAATTAAATATAAATCATCACTCAAGAAAAATTATTTAAGAAGTGAATTTGATGTTTGCTGATTTGTCATATTTTCCATGATTTTAGGTAATTTTGATAATTTATCAATTTATATAATTTATTATATATTTAAAACAAATTTATATTTGTATCAGATTCTTAGAATATAAAATACTTCTTATTTATTAGTTTGCTGTCTTAAAATATATTTTTCTATTATAGATTTAAAATTAAGACATAAAAAGTTGTAGTTATTCTATAATTGAAATAAATTTACACTAATAATATTATACTTTTGGAGAATATGGTAATTCTTATGTATTATGTTGTTATCTTGAAAATATATTTTTTATATTATATAATTTAAAAGTAAAATAGAAAAACTTATCTATTATTAATTAAATATAAATCATCACTCAAGAAAAATTATTTAAGAAGTGAATTTGCTGATTCATTAAGTTCTCAATGATTTTAGGTAATTTTAATTATATGTCATAATTTTTATAATCTTATATAATTATTATATAGTTAAAAATATCATATTATATTTTCAGAAAATAAAGAACATATGCATTATATTGTTATCCTGAAAATATGTTTTTCTAATATAAAATTTGAAATTAAGATATAGATATTATAAATAAATATAAATCAAGAAAAATAGTTATAGAAATATATTCTTTTAAATATTTGTGATGTTTGAGTTTTGTCATTGATAATTATTTGATGTTTGATTTTTACTTTTTGAAAACATAAATAATAACACTATGCTGATTTTTAAATTAATGAAACATCAACTAATAAATATTTATAAGAGGATTATGCCCGCAAGTGCGGGCAAAACACCTAGTTTCCCAGTATATTGTGTTGACCTTTTACTGCATATACAAAACACGTGTCGAAATTATGGTTTAAATAACAAAATAATCAAAAACTTCAAATCAGATACAATTTCATTTGAAGTGATCAAATAAATCATATATTAATAATATATTTAAAATCATACAGTAAAACATGAAAGAAAAGTTTAATATAATTTTGACCGAGTGATATATTAATACATAAATAATCATCTTCTTATAATTATATGAGAGTTATTCTTGGTTTCATCATCTAGGTTCATCTATAAGCTCATCCACCAATAGTGTTTTGTTATTTCATTTTCAATATCTTATAGAAAAGAATAGAATATTATCAATTCATATTATATTTCTAAAATAAAAAGACAAAAAAAAAATAAAAATAATAGTAGTTACAATAAAAAAATATTTTAACACTATTAGAAAATCACTAAATCCTATATCCTAAATCTTTGGGTAAACCCTAAATTCTCAGATAAATCTAAAATGTTAAATTAAAACACTAAATCTTACGAACACTAAACACTAAATTTCTATTTTTTGCATTTTTCCTTTTTATTTTAAAAATATAATATAACTTGACAATATTTTTTTACTTATTTTTAAAATATATTAAATATGAAATAACAAAATACTATCGGTTGGTGAATCTACATGCCTAGAAGATGAACGCAAAAATAACTCATTATATAATTGATCCAACACAAATTCAATAAAAAAATATATAACACGATATGGTAGAGCAATATATAGTCTAAAAAGTAAATAAAGTAGCGGAACTATAACTATACAATTTTTATATGGGTGAATTGGCCTATAATCCATAGAAAACTTGGATATTAGCAATATGCCATGGTTTTGGGGGGAAAATAGTAAGAGGGGGGAAGGAGAGATAAGAGAGAAAAAGGGTAGATAGTTAATTTTGGGGTTTAGTTAGTGTATGGGATGCAAATACTCTTTTTATATTTTGAAATTTTATATACTTGTCAAAAATAAATATTCGTGTGGACGCATAGGTCAATTTGACAATTTCTATACCCGCATGTCCCGCCTATGCTGAAAAGGCCCATTATCATCTGGGCTTCTCTCAGCCTCTTTCTAAAAAAAAGAAAAAAACTAAAATTAGAAAATTATGATTGTGCCTGCGTTGGCTTTTACCTTTGACAAGTGTTACAGTTTGGAGTTTGAGAACAACAAACAACTCCCGACTGTCTTGGGGAAAGTAGATGGCACAAAGTCGTAAATAAAAAGAAACAGTAAAGGGTATTTAGGGGAAGAAGAAAGCTAAATGAGTGTGAGTGGTTGTTGTAGGAATCTGAGAAACACATTAAAGGCTTTGCTGCATTTACATCTCAGGCCTCCTCGTGTAAGCAGTCTCTATCGTCGTATCCAAAGTACACACCTTTCTTCAATGGCGGATCTCAAGTCAACCTTCCTTAACGTCTACTCCACCCTCAAATCCGACCTTCTCCACGACCCTTCCTTCGAATTCACCGATGAGTCTCGCCTCTGGGTTGAAAAGGTAAAACTCTTTTAGAATGTCTCAGATCTTATTCCGATCCATATCGTTTTGGTTCTTCTCTTTCTTTTTATGTAGATGTTGGATTACAATGTACCTGGAGGGAAGCTCAATAGAGGTCTCTCTGTTGTGGACAGCTTCAAGCTTTTGAAGGAAGGTGAGGATTTGAATGAGGAAGAGGTTTTTCTCTCTTGTGCTCTTGGTTGGTGTATTGAATGGGTATGTTAAAGGTTCAACCTTTTTATATCTCTAGCTAGATTAGATAACTTCCTGTCTTAATCTCTTGTTGTTGTGTTTTTTTGTGTTCAGCTTCAAGCTTATTTCCTTGTGCTTGATGACATTATGGATAACTCTGTTACGAGACGTGGCCAGCCTTGCTGGTTCAGAGTTCCTCAAGTTGGTATGGTTGCTATTAATGATGGGATCTTACTTCGCAATCACATCCACAGGATTCTCAAGAAGCACTTCAGGGGGAAGCCTTACTATGTTGACCTCGTTGATCTCTTTAATGAGGTAATTAATCTGTGTATACTCTTTTATTTATTACAGAGCTGAAGCATTGGTAATTTATTTATTTATCTTTTTTTGTGCTATGTTTAGGTAGAAATGCAAACAGCTTGCGGCCAGATGATAGATCTGATCACCACTTTTGAAGGCGAAAAGGATTTAGCCAAGTACTCATTGCCAATGTGAGTCAATCAGTTGGCGTTTTAAAAATATTTGAATATAAAAAAAATAGATGTTTTGTGAGTTATGTAATGGTTGTTAATATGCAGCCACCGGCGTATTGTCCAGTACAAAACCGCTTATTACTCATTTTATCTCCCTGTGAGTAGAAATATTCTCGTGCTCATTCTGTAAGACTATAGTTTTTTAGATATTCTGTAAGGAGCTCTTTGACTCTTTGTTTTACTACTTAGGTTGCTTGTGCGTTACTTATGGCGGGAGAAAACTTGGAGAACCATATTGATGTGAAGAATGTTCTTGTTGACATGGGAATCTACTTCCAAGTGCAGGTAGGTTTACTGCTATGTATTGATGAGAGCTATGTGATGTCAGGAAGTTAATATTCTTATATTTTGTGTGTAGGATGACTATCTGGATTGTTTTGCTGATCCCGAGACACTTGGCAAGGTTTTGTTTTCCAGGCTTGGTTGACTGTATTAATAATGTGCTCACTTGCTGCAACATACTGGTAACGTTTGATAATAATGCAGATAGGAACGGATATAGAAGACTTCAAATGCTCCTGGTTGGTGGTTAAGGCACTGGAACGCTGCAGCAAAGAACAAACTGAGATATTATATGTAAGAACCTTATAGGATTTTTTATTTCAAAAGGTTTGTATTTTGGAACCTGAAAGAGATTTTGTTCTGATATTGTAGGAGAACTACGGTAAACCCGACCCATCAAACGTTGCTAAAGTGAAGGAGCTTTACAAAGAGCTTGACCTTGAGGTTTGAAACTAATTAAAACCTACACAACTAACATATGTTTTGTGCTCTGCTAATTTGGATCTGGTTTGATGATTTTTGTGAACATGATAGGGAGTGTTCAAGGAGTATGAGAGCAAAAGCTACGAAAAGCTGACTGGAGTAATTGAGGCTCACCAAAGTAAAGCAATCCAAGCAGTGCTAAAGTCCTTCTTGGCTAAGATCTACAAGAGGCAGAAGTAGTTTAAGCCTTCCCAAATTATGTCTTGATTCTTCTTTGGTAATTTTTGTAATTCTGTTTAAGTGCTCTGATTTATTTCTTAAACTAAAGTTATCATTTCCACTTTTTATCCTTCTAAAAAATTTCGTGTAATTTAAAAAAATATTAGACCTTCAGTTAAAATGCAGGGATAGAAATTACAAAGATGTAACTTTGATAGTTGGTTTTATTAGATTAGTATGAATAGCTATTTTTAGTTATCATTGAAGACTATCAGTTGAGATCATATAAGTAACTAGAGTCTGACCCACACATTGGGTATATTTTCATTTTATAAATATATAACTAAAATTTTTAAATATATGATTTATATTTTAGTTTTAATTGAATTTAATTATTAATTATATTTAATAATGAAATAAAAATACTTATTTTATTAAAAAAATATTTAAACTTTTTGGTAAGATTTTGTTAGATATTTTTTAACAGATTTTTGTTATATTTAAATTGATTTATTATTAATATTTTTATTAATTCTTAAGATATTTTGAAAATAATATATATTTGATTGGTTAATATAACAATTAAATATGTCATATTAAATAATTAATGACATGGTCCAATATAACTTTAAAATAATAGATAAATTTGATACTTTTCTTTTAATAGAGAAGATAGGTTGTTAGAGATTATTTTCTACAAATAGGAGTTCTCAAGAGTGTGTTCTTGATTTTTGAGGAGTCGATTTCATCTAAGATAGTAACTTTGTAGACAAAGAGAAATCTATTTGCAATAAGAGTTTCTGTTGAGGATATGTATTGAATACAGATATGAGTTATTTTTACTCAAGTTAAGTTTATGTTTTTTTCTTATATTCTAAGACTTATTGTTTTACTGAGGTAGTTTTTCTAGACTAAGGGCTTAATTCGTATAGCATTAGCATAAGTATTATTCTCTATATTATCCAATCAACATTTGACAAAAAAACATTTAGAAAAACATTTATTATATACTCTTTGCTTAAAGCTCACATATAGAGTTTTTGGGAGAGCATTTGCAGATAGAATATCTAAAATTTAAAACAATTATATATATTTAATTATTTTTTAATAATATAAAAAATTAGAATAAAAAATATATTTATATTTTGTAAAAATAAGAAAAAAATTGTAATTAAATATTTTAATTTTTTTCAAAGAACAATAATCACATTTAAAATATATTATAATTTAGAAAATTACAGATTTCGTTCATTATTTTTAATAGCAAACATAAAATAACATATATTTATATATTATAGATATAAATATATTATTTAGACACTAATAAATAAATTATATAACATATATTAATTTTTACGATAATTCTATATGTGAATCATTTTTTGCTCTACGAATAAATAACTAATAATAATTTATATATAATTTATTTATTTATTTAATAATATTAAAATATGTTTATATCCAAAAATAACTTAATATTCTTAAAAGAAATTTTATATTTTTAAGTATAATATAATGAATAAGATTCATTATTTTAATTAAAAATATTATTAATATATAATATAAATATATAAATATTATTTTTTTAAAAATATATTATTATACTAACTATTATTATAATTCTATAATTTTATACTACTACTGCTTTACCTAGGCCCGAGCATTTTACCCAAAACCCAAACCCGGCCCAAAAAATGGGTATCGGTTCAGTTAAGTTTCTTGACAAATACCCAATCGGTTTTGATTTGTCGATATATCGGTTATCGGGGTCGGTTCGGTTTAATCTGAGATCCGAAAGATAACCCAAAATATCCGATTGTGTGTATACATAGTACATGTATATATATGCTTTAAAAAAAACACGCGTGACATTAAAGTTTAGGTTTCCTAGTTTTACTTTCTTCATGCGAGGCGATTTCTCGTCTTCTTCATCTCGAAAACTAATCTCTTATATATCAGAAGTGTTTGATCGAGGGTACTCATGTTTGAAACCCGAAATTGGGAATTATCTTCATCTCCACCATTTCCGATTTCTCGAAATCAATCTCAGGTGTGTATGATCTCTTTATCTTGTTTTGTGTTGCGATTGCAGGGTTTTGTAGTATCGTGTAGTTGATTATGGAATTTTAATTAGTATACTATTAACTTGGTTGATAATGGTTTCTTTGTTCAGATGGATTCTTCATCAACTCCAAACCAAGTTTCTTCTGACAACAACAAATATGTAGAGGACGAAGGAGAAAAAGATCTGACTCCTCCAGATAGTAGAGGCAAACGTAAATAGTCTCCTGGAGCAAGTGGAGTGAAGTTAAATGTTAACAAAGCTCCAAGGATTCTCTCTACAATGTCAAAAATCTGGGAGCATTACACAAGAACAAAGGAGAACCGTGACAAATGTATTTGTCATTACTGCAAGAAGATATTATGTTGTGCAACAAGATCAGGAACATCAAATTTGCAGAACCACATCAGCATATGCAAACAGTATTTTGCGTTTTCAGATGGCCAAAGTTCAAGTCAACATGGGCTAGATGAAGAAGGAAATCTCACGAACTTAAACGTTAGTGACGAGACTTACAAAGAAGCAACCAATCAGGTGATGGTGATAGGGGAGTTACCATTATGTTGGGTAAAAAGTGTGGCTTGTAAACACTTCTGTAACAAAGTATGTAATATAGTTTATTGAATTAGTTTTGACTTGTCTTATATAATAAATTATTTATCTTTGAAGATGAAATTAAACAAACTTGTGTCAAGGAGGACATCAACAAGGGACATTGTAAAGATGTACTTCCAGAGGAAGGCTGCTATGAAGAAGTGGTTTATAGCAAACAAGCAAAGGGTATCTCTAACTACTGATATTTGGGAGGCTAAAATAACCCGTAAGCTTCTTGAATTTTAAATCTGTATGTATTGATATTTGGGTCGTTTATAGCTAATGTGTTTGACTGTTTATTATTGTTCACAAGGGCTAGTTACGTGGTGGTGACTGCGCATTACGTTGATACTTGTTGGCGACTGAAGAAGCTTATCATAGGGTTCAAGCATGTCAGCGATCACTTTTAGATGTTTTAGCTGACTGGAGAATCGATAAAATATTATGCGAAAATGTTGATAATGCAACTGCTAATACATCTGCATTAAGAATATTTCACAGCCAATTATATTCAGTGGCTGACGATGCATTAGTTTTACATGGAGAATTTTTGCATATGAGATGTAGTGCAAACATCATTAACTTGATTGTGAAGGATGGAATGACTGAAGCTAATGAGAGTGTGGAAGCAGTTCGGAATGTTGTTGTTTATGTTAGAGGTTCAAGAAATAGGTTGATATCCTTTGAGCAGAATGTAGATTCTGGTAGAATAACTAGGGGAAGCTTGCCTTTAGATGTTACTACACGGTGGAATTCCACTTACCTGATGTTGAGTACAGCTTTGAGGTTTAAAGTTGCGTTTGAGAAGATGGAGGATGAGGATAAGCTCTACAATGATTATTTTTTGGAGATGGAGAATGGAAAAAAGAGAGAAGGACCTCCTCGGTACGTTTACTGGAAAACAATAGAAAGATTAGTTCGGTTCCTTGTGATCTTCTACAACTCCACACTAGTTGTGTCTGCCTCAACATCTCTTAATTCTTACAAGTGTTACGAGGAGATTGTGAACATAGCCACCAACCTTACGGCATTAAGTCAGAGCACAGATCATGAGCTAAGGGATAGGGCTGCGGAGATGTACAAAAAGTTTGACAAGTACTGAGATGGGCTGAAGAACATTAACAAGATGTTGTGGAAACAGTTTTTGATCCATCAAAGAAGATGGTGTTGGCAAGCTTGTGTTTTGATGAGCTCTATGGGACAGACACTTTGGAATCGAAAGCCATGTATGATTCGGTGGTTCGTATTTTTCCTAGTTTATTTAAAGAGTATGGTGATCGATATGGGAAGTCGGGTGGTGGAAAGCCTCATGAAGCTAAAACTAGCAAGGGTCAATCCACTCTTTGTAATCGAGAAATGAGCATGGTTAGTATGGATTTAGATGGTGATGGTTTAGGTTATAAGAGAATCGATCGAAGGTACAAGCAGATGCTTAATGAGATTGGAGTAAAAGATAATCATAATTAGCTGAATATATACTTGAAAGAAGAAGTTGAGGATCCAGATTTGATGCCTGGTCAAGAGTATGATGTCCTTTCCTTTTGGAAGAGAAATTGTGCCAAGTTTCCAATTATGTCACAGATTTCAAAGGATGTCGTTGCAATGCAGGTTTCTTCTGTTGCATTCGAGAGTGCTTTTAGCACGGGTTGAAGGATCATAAGTCCATCTCGAAGCTGCCTTACTCACTTCATGAATGAAGTATTAAAGTGTACTGAACAATGGCTTAAGCAAGACATTCATTGCGAGTCAAGAGTGCTTACTAATGCACAAATCCTTGAAGACATTGAAGAACAAGAAAAGATCGAGAAAAGTATGTCATATAATCTTGTAACGTTTTAGCTTCATATATATATGCATCAGAATTTGCTATATGACATCAAGAGCTTCTTCGTTTCTAAGGTATATCACTAAAAAAAATTTAAGACATAATGATTTGCTTATGTTTCAGTTTGTTTTTGGCTTGATTGTTACACTTTTCTTTGACAGGAGTAGTACGCTCTACAGCATGATTGTCAAGTACTCATAAGCTCAAGATTGTTCCAATGTTTCTCATTTGGTAGTGTGTCACACAAAGAATGTTTGTTGCTTTCAGTTTCAAAACTTTTAAGTGTTGTTATTTTCAGTATTGATGAGTTTTAGGATGTTGCTATTTTCAGTTTTCAAATGTTGTACTCAATTTCAGACTTTCAACTTGTGTTTCTTAACAAAGTTTCATGAGTTTCAGACTTTTAGTTATGTGTTTCTTATGACTTTTTATTTTATAAATGCATTTTATTTCAGTATAACCCGAACCAATCTAAAAGAACGAACCAAAACGATATAAGGTTACTTTATGGGTTTCAGAATGTGATACAAAACCGATCTGAAACTGATGTGTTATATCCGATCCCGACCCGTAGTTGAAAATTTACTATAATGGGACATATGGGGTGGTACAAAAAAGAACCGAAATCCAAAATAACCGACCCGAAAGCCAACGGGTACTCGAACGCCCATGCCTAGCTCTACCAATCACTTTATTAAAAACTTTAATGAAAGCATACAACTTCTACAGCATACTGCTACTACTTTATCATCTGTTGTACCAATCGAAGCCCAATTGACTAGTAGCATACGATAAAGTGAAACCAGACATTTTTTTGTTAAGACTTATCTTTTTGTTTGGTTATGTTTTTGAGTTAATTATAGAAATTAGATCTGAAATAAAAGTCAACTAAATTTAATTTTTCTCTTACTTATCTTAGGGATAACTTGTGTTATTCACCACACAACCAAATTTTTTTATGATTATCTAGATGAAAAAAAAAATACTTATTATATTAAACAACATTTGTTACACATCCGTTAATTAATATAAAAGAACAACATTTGGTACATATTCCCAACATTTTGTACATATTTTACATCATTCATAATCATTCAAGTTCTCATCAACATCAGGAGAATCATCATCACTACCATCAAACTCGTCTTCACCTACTTTGTATTGATGGTTATGATGATCAATAAGAAGGATTTCATCAGTTTATTGTTCAGGTACCTCTACTTCAGTGATACACGCTTCTTCTTGCAAAGGTGGTTCTTCTTCAGTAATTATTCATCCACAAGGTGTAATCTTCATAACAACTAACCAAGTTATTCCTGAACTTCTAACGCGAGGGTATGGAATGAAGGTAACTTGCTCAGCTTGAGAAGCTAAGATGAAAGGTTCGAATTCGTTGTATCTTCTTACAAAATTGACAGCCACAACAACAAATTTGTTAAACCGAACACCCATGTTCACAACAGGGTCGAACCACTCACATTTGAAGAGGACACATTTGAGCTTCAATAATCCCGCAAATTCCACTTTAACAATCTCTTGCAAAATCTCATAAAATGTTGTTTCGCCTTTCACACATATCTTGTAGTTACTTGTTGCCCGACAACTCCCATAGTCGTATGTATGAAACGTAAAACCTCGTGTAAAATACATAGGTGATGTGGTAATTTTTGCTACATAGTGACATAGTTTTGACCTTTTCGTCGGTCCACTTCAGTTAAACAAAGTCGTCTTCGCTTCTGATGATAATCGGAAGATAAGAACTGGAATGTTTCCATCGCTTTTGATATGTAACTCACTTTTTGAGCAAATATCAGGTAAGTCCATCCTTGACTTTTTGCTATCTTTTATCTTCTCTGGGACGTTCAGTATTGTATTCATGATGTTGTCAAAGAAGTTTTTCTCTATGTGCATAACATCGAGGTTGTAGCGTAAAAGAAAATCATTCCAATAAGGCAGATACCAAAATATACTTTTCTTATGCCAATTGTGGCTGACCCCATATCCATCTGGCATATTTCCAGGAACATGCCAGTTTCCTCCACGCGGAACAGTTTCCTGAGCTCCGTAGTAATCAATTTGCGCTAGGATCTGTTCTCCACTGAGATATGGAAAAGAACTATCCCTTACAACTTTTTTGTACCTAAACAATGTCTTATTTCTTTGGTATGGATGGGTAAGGGGAAAAAATCGACGATGACAATCAAACTAACTACTCTTCCTACCATTCTTCAATTGAAAAGAATATGTTGATCCAAGAAATATGTAAACAAGATAACCTTCCATGTGTAGTCCATCCAGACAACATCTCATAAAGCAGGAAATCACTTATCGTCCAAAGCAGAACTGCTTGCATCGTAAAATTGTTTTTCATGGAACAATCATACGTCCCCACCCCTTCTGACCACAAGTCCTTCAGCTCTTGTAGCAATGGTTAAAGAAAAACATCTAGTGACCGCTTTGGATGCTTCGGACCAGGGATTAATATGGTCAAGAATAAAAAATTGTTGTTCCATGCACATCTCTGGAGGCAGGTTGTACGGCGTAAGAATCAGTGGCCACATAGATTATTGTCTCCCATACATTCCAAATGGACTAAATCCGTCTGTACATAACCCAAGATAGACATTTCAAATATTTCTTATGAAATCTGGGTGTACTTTGTTGAAATGTTTCCATCAGATCCAAGCTCTTGCATCTGATGGATGAGCAATCTCGCCATCCCTCTAGACATGTTCAGCATGCCACCTCATCGCTCAGGCAATTCTCTCAGATTGATATAATATTTTTAGCCGATCTGTAATTGGCAAATACCACATCCTTTGGTACGGTACTCTTTTCCTCCCACGTCCTTGTGGTTCGAATCGTGGCTTCTTGCAGAATTGACACTCTTCTAGCTTCTCATCATCTCTCCCGTAGATCATGCAGTTGTCGATGTAAGCATCTATCATCTCTAATAGCAACCGAAGACAATAAACCAATTTTTGAATCTCATAATAAGATTCAGCTGACACGTTGTCTTCTAGCAAATACTCTTTAAATAACTCGGTCCATGCATTCATGCGGTTCTTAGGTAAATTATGATCCGTTTCAATATTAATCATCCTAGCTGCTAGAGACAATTTAGAGTTATCTTCTCTACAACCAGTGTAGAATTGTTGATTTGCAGAATCTAGCATTTCATAAAATCTTTTTGCATCCAAATTAGGTTCTTCAACATTTCCAGTTTCATCAGCTATTGTTGTAGTAGTTTCTAAAAAATGCATCAGTAATCATGTCGTAAACCCTATCATGATCTACCATCTGTTCAGCTGCCTGATTATATTAGTTATGCAAATGATTTGGTTCCTCATTATTACCGGCTTTCTGAAAATTACTATTACTACTACTAGCTACATTTCCTCCATAACCCTCTCCATGTTGAAACCAAATATAGTATTGTGGTGTAAAACTTTTGTGTACTAAATGTTTCCACACAGTTTCAGTACGGGTAAATTTTAAATTCTTGCATTTCTGACAACGACATAACATCTTACCACTTTCCTGCGTGAACGGTGTACAACATGTATGGTTCATAAATGTCTCTAGCCCGCTAAGAAATATATTCGTCACTCTACCGTCAGAATCTTTATGCGTATACATCCAACTCCGCAATTCGAAAATATTTCTTCCATTATACATTTTTGAGTTGTTGTTTTTTTTGTTTGTGTGTTTGTATGGAATGAGAATGCTTGTATATATATAAAATTCCTCGACATTGTTCGGTGAAATTTTACTAGGTATTTACAAGGAAATATTTACTATGATTTTACATGCCCTAACATCTAAGTTACAATGTAGTTACAACAAATTAAGTGAGGTGAACTACACATTTAAACTCGTGTTCACCTACCAATATTCATCGTAATGCACTTGTACAATTACGACGACTTTACAACGAATGTATTAAAAAAAATTGGATAAAAAAATTGGATTGCTTCCAAAAAACTAAAGGGAGTTCACAGTAATCAGAACAGTCTTATCAACTCCTCATATCTATTCATTGACTTCTCGAGGAAAAGCTATGAGGATTTGATTAGACTTGTTCTGGTGACTGTCCACGCTTTTTAACTTCTTGAAAAATCGATATATAAGTCCTCAGACTTTTTTTCTTTGATTTTCTTTTTGTATTTGTTTGTGTGTTGTTAGGTTGATTAGGAAAAAATTTTGAGTTTTGTTGGTAAAGATTTAACAACGAATTTATAAGGACAAAATTTACTAGGATTTTACAACTCCTTTATATATGCTTTACAACAATTTTACAACGAAATTAGTTAGGTTAAGAACACGTTTTTATTTATTATAACGGTTAAACGTTTAGTCGTAATGGCCTTGTAATTTTAATTCTGCTTTATGGCGAAACTTCAATTTCCTAGTACACTCGTTGTAAAATAACATGTGAGTTACGACGAAAGTGTTACCTTGTAATGTTACTATGACTTTACGACGAATTTTAGTTTCCTCGTAAAGTAGTAGTAAACTACTCGTAAAGTTACGAGGAAATATTTTCCTCGTAATTTTTCCTCTTTAAATGCGTGTTTTCTTGTAGTGAAAAAATGTATAATTTATTGTGTTTGTTTTCTTAAGTGAACAACATTTTGAAAAATTTGAAATTATTCATACATATATTATAAGTAGTTTATTTATTTAAAATAATTTACATTGATTTCATTTTAATAATTTAAATTCAAATAAGATAATTCTTGGGTTTTTACACTCTATTCTCAATCAACTTTAAAAAAAAAATTACATTGAAAATTATGTTAAAGACTGGTTCAGTGTGTCTTGTACTTTTTAAAATCATAATTTTACTTAATTTTTTATAATAAAAGACTATAAATAAATGTATATATATATTTAAAATATTTTAATATTTTTATTGAAATGTAATCTTAGAACTAATATGCAGGAGGCTCTTTTCATTATTTTATTTATAAAAATTAAAATATAATCTAATTGAATATAGAAGTATTCAAGGGTCCCAGACTCCCAATATTCAAAGTAGTAGATATTTCTTCAGTTTTAAATAATTCAGCTAAATGAATAATGAAATATAATACAAATAAAAATATAGCATCTATGTATATATAGCGTAACTATAACTAACTATTAGACATGAAAAATGAAATTTATTCTGTAAAATATTGTTTCAATTTTTAAAAATCATATTTATGCTGACTTATAAAATTATGTGGATTATGAAAACATATATATGCTGACTTATAAAATTTGATCATAACTTTTCTAGATTGCAATAGATTTTTGTGAATTTATATTACCTTTTTCTATCTTTCCTTTTCTAGATTGCAATAGATTTTCACTAATTTTTATAAAACATGTTTAAAAAAAAAAAAAATTATAATAAATAATGTTATTATGATAAGATGAATATCATATTAACAACTTTAACTATATTATGTCTGTTTTAGTAATTCATATATTCTTTTGTTTTTTTATTTTCTAAACAAAATAAAAATAGAATTATACATTAAAAGGTAAGTAAATAAAAATGTAATGGATTATGATTTTGGACATATAATTTGGATTAGAGGTGAAATATATATTTGGTAAGAATACTTATTTTGTTTTCTAGATGTTTTAATCACATGGATTTTGAAAATCTCATAGATATATATGATATTTTGAAAGTTGTGTCTTATGTGTAAAAATGTAGAGATTCATCTCTCAGTAACACAAGATTTAGTTAGAATTAGATAATCAATAATGACTAGACTTTTTGAATAACAAGAGATTTGAATAGATTTTGAAAATTCTTAAAGCAATAAAAGTGGATTTACTAAGAGTTTTAAAATCCATGAACCAATCAATTAATAAATAATAGAAAGAAATATGATTATGTAATATTTTATAAACAGTAGAATATCTCTGTTTCCTTTATTTGAAAATCCATTACCTTAAACAAAAACAAAAACTGAAAACTAGTCAAACATAGTGCTAATGTTAGAACGTTTCCATTTCTACATCGTAATAACATATATAAATAACAGACTGTATTTAGCCTTGAAGAAACAAAACTAGTTAATAAATGTCCAGAGCATTTATGATGGCTCTTATCGTGAATCTTTTACCTCTTTTGTTCTCAGCAGCCCTAGTTTATTCGGATCGAAGTACGGTGCCTCTCAAATCCTTTAAGGTCAGCTTTAAAACAAAACTTGAGATACACGCTTCCTTTCTATTATTTTGATCTACAAAACTTGTCATTTCTTATAATTTCATCCATCATATATCATGTAGCTTTTTTTAATGAAGTGAGTGAAACTATGTGTTTATGATGTATTTTTAACCATGATAGATCAGTGAAAATGTGATATACGATTGCATAGATATTTATAAGCAACCAGGACTTGATCATCCCTTGCTTATAAACCACAAAATCCAGGTACGGGATTTTACAAATTCGTATGGTTTTATAAATATAAATTCAGTTCAAATAAACAAATATTGACTATAACATTTATTCTTTGGAAAAGACGAAACCATCATTTTCACCACATGATCCATCATTTTCACCACATGATCCAACGAATCAAACGAGCAATAACGCGACATACAAAATGAAAATAGCATGTCCATATGGAACTGTTCCCATATTGAGAAATACAAAGGGCTTCAATACTAATGCACAATTTTTTGCCGAAAAGTATTTCAATCCACTTACAGCCGATAGTCCTCTAACACATGTAATTCAACTTTTCTCCTAATATTTTAGATCTAATAATTTTGTATATATATGTGTGTGTGTGTGTTAATAGTTATAAATAATTTATTCTTGGTAGATTGCTGGGGTAAGGTCAGAGTCTGGTCCATATCGTGGTGTGCAAGCTTTCTTTACAGCGTATAACTTAGACCTCAGAGACGATGAAGCGTCATATACTCAAATATATATAGGGAGTGGACTTAATAATGAGGCCAATTTTTTGATGACAGGTTTGATGGTAGGTTTTACATTTAATTTGGCTTTCTTTCTTAATACATCTATCAATCATCTGGATAATGTAAAGTAATGCAGTCTTTTTATACAGATAAATCCAAGCTTATATGGCAACGACAGTGTCTGGACATTTGGATTTTGGCAGGTGCCTTTGAAATGTTTAGATTTATATCACGTATAACATGAAACTATTAAATAAAATCAAGGCTAACCCTGAGCTAAAAACTCACCAAGCACCCGCTTTAGGAGCCAAAATTTGTAAATATTTATATTGAAGTTTTAATGGTTTATGGGCAAAAATTTTGAGTACTGTAGGCGTCTAAATACATAAGATGAGACCTGAATATGATTTTGACAGGGTAAGGATGGAAAAGGATGTTACAATACTGGATGTCCGGGATTTGTTCAAATATCGCAACGAGTGCCTATAGCCCATCCCTTAGGAATGAAGCCACTAGAATCTGGCAACATAAATCCCTTCATCCATCAGGTATTATACATGATTTGAAAGACTGTTTTTTTAATGAAATGTTTTGTTGGAGAAATATTGTCACTAGCCATTCTCATTTTAACATAATCATTTAACTAGTTAGGTTTAAATTATTACTATTACCTTCTAACATTCGGTTGCTTGTAAACTAAAACTATAACTTCATTAGTGCAACTTATTGCAAATATGGTTTTTTTAATTAACAAATTTGATATTTGCTTTTCCTGGTAATGGACACAAAAAGGATAAGAAAACAGGAAATTGGTGGCTATCAACCTTGGTGTATAAGGCGCCTATGATAAATATCGGCTATTGGCCAAAAGAGTTATTCAACCTTATGGATTATGGTGGAAATATTGTTGGAGCTGGAGGTATAGTTCATGCTTCTTCGTATGGTTCAAGCCCTGCCATGGGTCATGGTCAATTTCCAAAAGCAATCCCTACCGATGGATCAACAACTTTTGAAGATGTTCAAGTCATGAATTCTAATTATGAACCACATAGAATGGATTATTTTCCAATAGAGAAGTTGTTAGACAGTCCCCAATGTTATGGGATAGAAATTGGGATAAACCAACCTCGTCATCATGATCATCGCGGTTTCTTTTTTGATGTTGGTGGTCCGGGAGGAAACAATTGTTGAATTTGGTATTTGTAATGTCATTTTTACCCCATGATATTAATCTTATATATTAAAACAGAAGTCATGACTTGAATTAATGTGTGATTTTTTAAAAAATAGACTATTACTAGAAAGTCATGTTACATTAACTCTTTAATAATCTTCTTATTATTATATCTTATAAAAAATCATATTTATAATAACAAAGATACCCTTAACAATTTGGTTTTGGTAAATTACTTCATACCTTCCAACTTAGTCACGCAAAATTTGTCAATAGATATAAGTTTAGGAATCTTCTATTATTTATAAGAAAATATTTCAATAATAGTTAAATGCATCCAAAATATATTAACAAAAATCACAGATTCATAATATAGAATATTTATATACCCTAACAAAATTTACAAGCTATATATATTAGATAAATTTATTTCGATGTAAATTTTTAAAATTATATTGTTTTAAAAAAGAAACTGTTTAAAATATTCTTTTTTAGTAAAATTCTTTATAATATTAATTTATGAAGCTAGAAGTTTAGTTTTTAGCAAAAATTTCTTCGAAGTGTATATTATCTTTACAAATTAAAGTAAACTAATATTTAATCAAACTCTATTTATATTAATTTATCAAAAAATGAAATACCAATCTAAAAAAACAATAAAATGTAGAAGAAGAAACAAACACATGTTTGAAAAACATGTATAATATAAAAAAATTGAAACAATATATTTGATTAAAACACGTATTATATAATATTATTATGTTTGAAAAACATTTACTATACATATCATAAATATGTGATTACTATATTATATACCAATTTACAAGTGAAAAAAATGTTTATATAACTAACTATAAACAAAAACAAACACTCGCGCGGTTGCGCGGATCAAAATCTAGTAAAACAATTATATTATAAACTAGTAACTAGATTTTGACCCGTGCTTTTAAAGCGTGAGATGATTTTTGTTTTAAAAATTGGTTTTAAGAAAAATTATAATTTCAAATTTTTTTTATATATTTTAAGATTAAAAAAAATATTTTTTTAAGGTGTGTTAAATTCTGGGTTTGGAAAGAATTATGACCCACCCCTTATACTATTTGAATTACAATAGTCTAAATTTATATAAGAATATTTTATTTGTAATTCTAGTTTTGTTATAACTGCATAGTTTAGTCTTCTGTATTAAATTTATAAATAAAAGGTGCAACTTTATTGTGTGATATGTGTTTGTGTTTGTGAAAAATAATTTGAAATACTATGAAACTCTATTTATATTTTTTCGGTTCCGAATTATTTTACAATGTGATAATGAAGAAAATTATAATATATTTTAACCCATTTTGCATTGGTTAGATTTTTCTAATAGTTTTATAAAAATAGATTTAGTATTTTTTGTTCAACTCCTTGTTTTACATATTTGATAGAATACCATGAAATATTAAACTGTAAAAATATCAACCACAATTTTATTCACTATATAACTGAATAAGAAGAATTATCAGCTAATATTAATATTTTATTTTTATCAAGTGCAAATATATATATATAATATAATAAATATAAGTAATCTGTTACAATTAAGTATTTTATCTTATTAGAAATATATTACGTTCAGTTTAGATTAACCTTTCAAATTTTACTTGTTGAAATGGGCATGCATTATTATTTGGTTTCTAAGAAAACAAAATAAAGATACCCAAAAACTCTTTTTAACGCACGTGATCATCTTCTACGATATTGGCTTGATTATCGAAGCACAAGGAACTGAAACGATGGAAGCCATTAAATAATACTCGCCAGCGTTCTGCACTTCCACGTCACCTAGTGTCACTAACTCGACATGCTACACATATTCTCGGCCGCCAAATTGATCATGTCAACGAGTTTTAGAACTCAAGTTATATGTACGATCAAAGTTTGATCCCTCCCAAAACTTTAATTAAAAGATTCTTAAAAGTTATTGGAAGAAGCTTGAGCAAAAATTTAAAAGACTTCACGGTTAACCATTGATATCACTCAAATTACCCTAATGAGTGAATTACTCTCTCAAATAAGAGATTCAGTTGTAGTACTTAGGGATAGAATCCACAAGGAACTAAGGAACACAAAAGATATAATCCTTATTGATTATGCTAGGTTGATTAAAGTTTAAAAGTAAATTGCAGTTGTGAGCAATGGAGAGTTGCTCAAGAGAACTGGTTTAGGTTTTAAACAATAAAAGAAAGTAGTTAGATTCAAGGTTGTTATTCAGATAATCAGGATTATAATGCTACGGATGTCTTAATAAGTTGTTTCCAAGATATTAAAGAACTTCGACTATTAGATAAGTCTATTAGCAATCGCTATCTAGACTCGTCCATTGATCTGACTGCCGGCAATATCGACCTATGTTTCGACAGCGATATCAGACGATATAGGTTGCCGTCGATCGATTACTCTATAGGAGTATCGATCGATATAGCTTCAGATCGAATTGAATACGTGTTGACCAAGATCATAGACCGGCTCTCGCTCATCCTTAGAGGACCTCAGCTTATGCTAGATGATTTCAGGATGATGATTAACAAGTTAAATCATTCCAGGATCATACTCTAGTTAGCTACTCTAGAGTAAGCATTAGGGTTCATCAGGATAATGAATATCACAACTCAACAATCCATAGTTGGGACTAATCCCTCATAACTATTTGAACCTCAAATCTAACAAGTGAATCTAAGTGATTCATAGCATCAAGGTAATGATAGAAATTCATAAGATTAGAAGATTGAACACTTGGTTCCTTTGAACAACAAATCTCTTTGTGTGTTCTTCTAAATCTAGAACTCTATAACCTTTGATGAAAATCAGAATAAGATGAAAAGAATACTTTTATAAATCAAAGAACTAAGAGAATTAAAAAGAATAAAAGCAATCAAAGGCACTAAAAGCACACTTTGCCAAAACAAATAGGCATAACTATAAATATGAGTTCAATTTGGTTAAAAACTCGCCAGGGGCAATCTTGTAATATTGAGAGAACTTGGGCTTCAAGTCGGCTGAGTCAAACTTGTTCTTCAAGCTCGATATCGATCGATGGTACAAGGCGTACATCGATCGATGGTACAAGGCGTACATCGATCGATGGAGTATCTCGATTCGTCATTATCTACGGAAGCGTCATCGATCGATCACACATGATTTGTATCGATCGATATGTATCTCTGGATATCGACCTTGTTGTCTGATCTTCATAGTTGTCTCGGGAAAACTCTTCTTTAAGCTCCATAAGGGCACCTAAATCATCACTTTACTCCAAAATGCTTCTGAACTTGAAAACATACATAATAGACTCCAAAACATATATATATATATATATATATATATATATATTATAAAATCATCTAAATACCATGGTTAAAAGTGGGTCAAAACCATGGTAGATCAACTCCCCCAAACTTAACATTTTGCTTGTCCTCAAGCAAACACAATAGTTAGTCTTTGGAAGAAGTTTAAAAAAAAAACAACAGGGACTCAATCAAATCTTAACTTAAGATCATCACCTCTACTTTGTTGCAAGCCACATCTCATATCTATTAACTACAGAAGTACATTATACCGTATCCTAGCTTAGCAACCAAACTCATCTAGCCAATCAACTTAGCAATCCTGTTTGTCTATCCCCTCTACTGATTTCATTTATGCATAAAATAAAAGTGTAGGCTTTACCTTGGGAGTATCGATCAAGGAACACTTTGATTTAACTCAAGCATTCTCATTCTGTTTTGTTTTCTCCATATATCTCCCTTCTCTGAATTCCAAATTTTTCTTTTTCTTTTATATCAATCCCAATGAACAACAAATGTTCATCTTATTGATCTTTCTACTTTTTGTAGCCTTTTCTGACAAAGTGTAGGCGAATAGTGGGGTCATGGGTAATTTACCTCTCCCTCGCTTCCACAATGTATGATCATTCCTTTGAATTATAATAGTGGGGTCATGGGTAATGTACCTCTCTCTCTGCCTCTCAGGTTATCATCTCAATCTTTTTTTTTCTAGGATGCCAAAGGAAGGAGAGAAGGAAACCAAAATTATCAAGACTTTTACCTTCCAGACTTGCAAGAGGATTCCGATCCTTTGTATATCAAGCCTCAAGACAAGAAATAGATGTCATGTTAGGTTGGAAATCATCTTTGGTTCTTCCAAACAATCATGAAAAGTGTTGTCATAGGTGACCGGTGATCCACTTTAGCATCTATACTACTTTCTGCAATCAACAATTCTAAGAATGGTGCTAAAGATTGGTTAGATAAAAACTAAAAAATTTGAAATATCTTTGTCCCCTTCTTGACTCAATAGAACCAATTTTGAAAACATTTAATGAGATCAAAAGGTAAAGTAGCATCAGTAATCTCCACTCCCCCAGACTTAAATCATACACAGTCCTCAGTGTATAACCAGTCGGAGTTAGGGCATAAATAAATAATGTATAACTGATATCGAAAATTGTGAATGATATACCTAACCGGAATTCGTATCGATCAATGGTGAGTCGACTTCATCGATTGTCAAAGATAAATCGATATCGAGCGATGTCGACAGGATCGTATCGGTCGATAGAGGTAGTGATCGTGTAGCATCTCTTCTGAAACTAATAAAACGAAAGTAAAAAATAAAAATAATATAAAACCAAGTAAGAAAATACCTAATAGTGGGTTGCCTCCCACTCAGCGCTTAGTTTAAAATCATTTAGCTTGACTATGGAGGTATGGTGGCTAGTGAGGTGAGTTGCAGGTACTTGTTGGGAAACAAGTATCCTCCTTGTCTTGTGATTCTCCAAACCATGAAGTTAAGAAGCTTCTTGTGGCTTCCTCTCTTCTGGTCATACTAGCTTTCAACCCTTGGATCTCATCTTGGATTCTTTGTAGCCACTCCTCAATGCTCGCAATGCTGAACACATGTTGTCTAATCTTGCTGTAGGTTTGTTCTAGATCAATACTCAGCTGCATGGTGTCGAGGTGTTGGATGGTTTTCATACGGGAAAAGGTAGTATCGCCTGATCTTTGTGTTGGTTTGTCGGTCAATTTGGAAGGATGTCTATCGATCGATGGGCTGAATGGCACGTCAATCAATGCGGATGGTGCATGTCGGTTTGCGAGCTGTCTCTGAATGTTTTCGATCTCCTTCAGAATTCCTTTTGTTGTGAATTCCAATCCTTGAACGTCACTCTGTACCGGGAACCACATTTTGTCGAGTAATCTATATGCTTCGTCTTTACAGGCTTCAATAGATTTTTAGATATATCATGTTATTTCCTCAAGTTCTTCTCTGGTACAGAAGTCTTGTGCTCTAATATCGGTCGATGTGCTGGGTGGGTCATCGATCGATAGCTGTTTCTGAGATTTCAGTTCTTCGCGAAGCGCATTCACTTCTTCTTGCAGGGCGTCCTTCTCTTTGTGAACTAATTCATTGGCAGTGTGAAGCCAATTGAATTCTCCTTGAAGTGATGTTGTGGTTCTTTCATGTTCAAACTGCAGTGATGCCATTTCCCAGTTATGTTCACCAACTCTTCCATTGATCATGTGCGTGACCTCAGCTTGTGTGTAGAGCTTGCAAACTGGAACTCCTTTAGCAAACTCTTTAGCATGCTCTGGTAAACAGAAACAAGAGCGCTCCATCAGTGAGGCTCTATTCAGAAATTTCCCCATTTATTCTTTGGAAACATGGATGATATCTCCATCTAGTACTCCTCTTGCGAAACCATTCTCATCTTTGTAGATTCCATATTCGTCTTTCTTTTCCCACAAGAATCGATGAATCCCGAATTTGAAAGCTCGTTTCCAAAATTCGCGATGTATATCGTTTGATGTGAGTCTCCACGTATCGATCGATGCTCGTTGAAATTCTGGATATGCTGAGTTGGTCATCTGAAGAATGTCTACAACGTCTTCTTTGGAGATTGGAATGATTCTTCCATCCATTGCTCATGCATGGCCATCTGGATCCCTAAAAATACCAAATTCATCCGGAATTAGTAAGGTAAAATCGAAGTTATGTGTTTGTACCTCGAATAGTGTAGTGGTATGATCGGTCGATAGTACGGCATGTGCATCGGTCGATTGGTTAAGGGACGTGTCGATCGATTGATGTTGTTCCGTGTCGGTCGATACGTCTGCTTCTGGTTTGGTCGCATGTGTCAGTGGTGATGTATCCACTGCGAAAGTTTCGTGGTAATTGGTTGCCCAACTTCCAATTGAGTAGTCTCCCTCTTGTGTATCATCATCATGTGGGACGTAGATTGGTACACAGTAGGGGTTATCGCTCGGTGGTTCGAAACGTCTTTTGAGCGATCTTGGTTGGTGCATATCGGTCGATGGAGGGTAGTCTTCATTGATCGATGCTCTGAAGATGAAGGACGGTAGAGGAGGTTTTTCTTCATCTTCCTGAAGAAATCTGTACTCTGTGGCTCGTTCCTCTTCAAAATCTTCATCATACTCCTCCTGAGTAGTGATGCTAGCCAGTTCTGGGATATAATGATCGTTCTCCCAATCATCGACGTTAAAGTCGCCGTCTGGAAATTCCTCTTCGAGCTGTTGGAATAGCACATCGATCGATGACCAGGTATGCTCGTCGGTTGACTCCGGTTGAATGGTATCGGTCGATGGAAGAAGGCTTCCGTCGGTCGATACGTCTTGCTCTGTCTCGTACTCGGCCATTGAATCATACTCGTGGGCACAGAAACAAGCTGCTACGAGTGCTGAGCTCTCTGTCCTTGGAATCTTGATGACACGGACCAGATTGTAGTGGATGGTAGGGTCAATTAGGGTTAGGCAGAGCTTATTGGATTTCAGATCACAAACAGCTCCAACTGTTGCTAAGAAGTCCCTTCCAAGCAGTAGAGATGTCTTGAAGTTGAGCTTGTTGTCCAGGACGTGGAAGTCTGTAGGAATTAGGGCATCTCTAATCTGTACCTCAAGGTTTCGAACTATGCCTCCAGAGTTCTGCTGAGAACAATCCACGAAGATGAAAGATTCTTCAGTAGGCTCTATCTCCAGACCTAGATGGTCTGCCATGATCTTTGGTAGGATGATAACTTCATATCATGTGTCGCGGAGAGCACGAGGGAACTCAACACATCTTATTGAACATGGTATTGTGAACTTCCCTCGATCGCTCTTCTTCTCCAATGTGTTCTTCTTCTTAAGACTGTCTCTGACTTGGTGAAACATTCTCTTGATGTCTTCTTCTGTCTCCTTGGTTTCTCTGAAAAACATCCACAATCTGTGTGAAAACTAGGCTTCTTCAAAGGGTTTCTCTTTAGGTATTCTTAGAACTCTCTTTCTGAAGCTTGACAATTCTTTCTCATTAGCTTCCCTTTTATAAGGTTTGGGAATCTTCTCTTTCCTTTTTCTGAGAACTCTTCCATGATTTTCCGTTTCTATCTCCATGGGCTCAAAGATGTCCGTGGGTCTCTTCATGATGGCGGTGGGAAGGTTACTGGGAGTTGTAGACTACTCCCGGAGTGCATTAAGTAGTGCAACGTCTATCTTTGGAAGTTTCAGTTGACGTTGGGGTAATGTATATCGGGCGACAACTAGAGTATGTCGGTCGATAACTCTAGCTTCGTATCGATCGACGGGTGAGTCTGTTTGTCGATTGATAGGTGTTGTGTTGATTCTGAAAGGGACGAGCAGATGTGGGTGTCGTGCTGCGAAGGCTTCATGGAACATATACGCGTCAAAGTCTATCGATCTCTTCACGAGGGGTGATATCGATTGATTCTGGTTAGATGGTGTCGATCGATACATGTCGACTCCGATGTTTGTTTCCCTCTCATCTTCAGAATTTTGCATCTTTTGCCAAAATTCATCATCCAGGATGGCATGCACATCGTGGATAATAGCAAACTCTCCCTTTCCTTTTGCTAAAACTTCTTGCTTCTTTAGTGCTTCCCCTGTCTGAACCACTTCAGTCTCTAATTTCTTCACATAGGTGCTTAAGACATCAAGCTTTGTGTTGAGGTTGGTGTAGTAGACAGAGTCGATCTTTCCATTGAAGTCCATCTGAAGTTTCTGCTGACTCTTAAGAACCTTGTCTAGCATTTCTTCTAGTTTACTGTCTTGGGTGGGTGGGGTGGATTTGAGTAGAATGAGTTTCCATAACTCTTGTTGTTGTTGAGGTTGCTGCTGCTGTAGTTGGTAGGCTTCTGTGAACTCTGGTTGAAGTTGCTTTTCTGTCCTGCGAAGTTTCTGTATCCTCCTTGGTTACCATACCTCTGAAATCCAGCTCCACTGATCCAGTTCACATCTTCTTCTGTGTATTCCTCTTCAGCTACAGTTTTTGCATCCTCCACTGAGCAAATCTGTTTGTTTAGTAACTTCTGAATATTATCCAGCTGTGCTTGCACTTCATTAATCATTTCGTTCCCAAGGAATGATGTAGCTTTTGTCTTCACAGTGTTCTTTGTGTTGTTGCTGGAAGCTCGGTTATCAATTAACTTCACAGCTTCTTGCGGATTCCTAGTGGTGAAGTTGCCTTCACAAGCTGTGTCAAGAGCCATCTGATACTTCAAAGTGATGCCTCTGTAGAAAGTGTAGAGCAGTTGCACTTTGTTGAATCCGTGGTGTGGACAATCTCGCTGTGTTCCATGTATCTTTAAATGATTCTCCAGGATCCTGAGTGAATGTAGCAATTTTCCTCCTCCATTCTTCAGCGCATGAGTCATCAAAGAAGTTACGCAGGAATGTGTTTTTGATGTCGCTCCAGGTTGTGAGAGAACCTGGTGGTAGTTGTCTCAGCCACTGCAAAGCTTCTCCAGATAGAGAGTATTTAAAAATCTTGCAGAGAAGATAGTCTTGAGGGACTCCATTGGCTTTTATTACAATTATGAGATCCTCGAACCTCTCCAGATGGACCATAGGATGCTCATGGGACAACCCACATAAGGGTATTTGTCGTACAAGTGTGTAGTACTGCGGCTTGTGCTCGAAATCTCCTCTCTGAATAGCAGGAGGGCGGATGGCTGATCGGTTGGTATAGAACTGATCCGGACGGTTGTAGTCAGCCAAAGTTCTAGCTCTCTTAGCCTCTTCTACAGGTTGAATGAGGTCTATAGGTGGGTTTCTTGCTCAGGAATTATCTCCTTCTGAGCATTCAGCTTCTGACCTGCTGCATTACGCAGGTGACCATCTTGATCATGCAGGTCTCCATTCTCATCAGTAGTGAGAATAATAATCGCTACCATGTCTTGCCGGTAAGTATCGATCGATTTAAGATGAAGTATATCGATCGATGTCGGATGAAATATTTCGCTCACGAACGGTTGTTGATGTCAATCGATGGAAAGGTGCGAGTATCGGTCGACGAAGAAGGTGTCTCGGTCGATTGTGGTAAGCGAGTGTCGGTCAACAAACGGTTGTTGATGTCGATCGATGCGGATCGTAAGTCTCTGCGGATGCTACGTTCCAAACTGTGGGGGTCTTCTGAGTACACAAGTTGGTTGTTCTTGTTGCTTCTAGTACTGCTGGGCATGTACCTGAAAAAGACAAGAAAAAATTTTTGTGTCAGAGGATGATTAAGCAGTAACAAGTAACCTAGACCTAATCAGATAAAATCTAATGGCGATCAAAGTTCCCCGGCAACGGCGCCAAATTTGATATCACTCAAATTACCCTAAGGAGTGAATTACTCTCTCAAATAAGAGGTTCAGTTGTAGTACTGAGGGATCGAATCCACAAGGAACTAACGAACACAAAAGATATAATCCTTAATGATTATGCTAGGTTGATTAAAGTTTAAAAGTAAATTGCAGTTGTGAGCAATGGAGAGTTTCCCAAGAGAATTGGTTTAGGTTTTAAACAAAAAGAAAGTAGTTAGATTCAAGGTTGCTATTCAGATAATCAGGATTATAATGCTACGGATGTCTTAATAAGTTGTTTGCAAGATATTAAAAAACTTCAACTCTTAGATAAGTCTATTAGCAATCGCTATCTAGACTCATCCATTGATCTGACTCCCCGCAGTATCGACCGATGTTTTGACAGCGATATCGGACGATATAGGTTGTCGTCGATCGATTACTCTTATCGATCGATATAGCTTCAGATCGAATTGAATACGTGTTCACCAAGATCATAGACCGGCTCTCGCTCATCCTTAGAGGACCTCAGCTTATGCTAGATGATTTCATGATGATGATTAACAAGTTAAATCATTCCAGGATCATACTCTAGTTAGCTACTCTAGAGTAAGCATTAGGGTTCATCAGGATAATGAATATCACAACTCAACAATCCATAGTTGGGGCTAATCCCTCATAACTATTTGAACCCCAAATCTAACAAGTGAATCTACTCAGACATGTCTAAGTGATTCATAGCATCAAGGTAATAATAGAAATTCATAAGATTCGAAGATTAAACACTTGGTTCCTTTGAACAACAAATCTCTTTATGTGTTCTTCTAAATCTAGAACTCTATAACCTTTGATGAAAATCAGAATAAGATGAAAAGAATAATTTTTTAAATCAAAGAACTAAGAGTATTAAAAAGAATAAAAGCAATCAAAGGCACTTAAAAGCACACTTTTCCAAAGCACATAGGCATAACTATAAATATGAGTTCAATTAGGTTAAAAACTCGTCAGGGGCAATCTTGTAATATTGAGAGAACTTGGGCTTCAAGTCGGCTGAGTCAAACTTGTTCTTCACGCTCGATATCGATTGATGCTACAAGGCGTACATTAATCGATGGAGTATCTCGATTCGTCATCTTCTACGGAAGCGTCGTCGATCGATCACACAGGATGTGTATCGATCGATATGTATCTCTGGATATTGACCTTGTTGTCTGATCTTCATAGTTGTCTCGGGAAAACTCTCCTTTAAGCTCCATAAGGGCACCTAAATCATCACTTTACTCCAAAATGTTCATGAACCTGAAAACATACCTAATAGACTCCAAAACATATATATATATATATATATATATATATATATATTTATTATAAAATCATCTAAGTACTATAGTTAAAAGTGGGTTAAAACCATGGTAGATCAACCACTATTAAAATTCACCACCGATCATCTCATACCGTCACCACTGTTTTGGTTAAATAATTAAATTCAAAGCTTTTCAGATGTGGCTGTGGAGAGTAGAGCTCTCGGTCAAAGTGGATGAACCCTTAGTAAAAGACGTGAAATCAATCTTAGCGTCGTCTAATTTTGGTGTTTTAATAAACAAAAGTAAAATAAAAAAAGAAAACAGATTAACTCTTGAGAAAATATAGAAATTAAAGGCACCGATGAAGATTAGAAGAACTAAAAAAATATCCAGGAGAAAGAAAGATAGTTCGGGAGAGAAAAACAAAAAAAAATAGATATTTAAATATATTATGCATAAATATAGGATGGCATTCCTTTGTAATTAACTTGAAAATCAAGAGCAAAATCCTATTAGAGATTCTGTTTTAATAGTACAGATTAGATAATTCATAATTAATATATTGTAGATATAATAAATGTGATATTTCAAGTGGAAAATGGTTTTTTGAAAAGAAAAATGATCTTAATTGTCAGCCACATAATTCCAAATAAAGCTAGAGAATCTTAACAATATTGCATTCAAAATCAATTCTTAGATTCTTTAACAAACGTAAATAATATGCCATAAAACAGTGACATCTGATTGGTTGAAAATATATTTGGTGGAATGATTAAAAATATTCTAAAATAGGAAATGTCATTATATTGTAAATAAGTTATAAAACCAATGACAGAATCTTAAGAGGGATTCTGCTTTAATAATATAGATATTAACACTGTAAACATTAATGCAAAAAGAACCCACCGTTTGTTAAGGTAATTGGACGACAGAATTTTAGGTAATTGGACGATAGAATTTTTCGTTCCAGTGGTCAGTGTTTATTTTTTATTCGTTATTAATACATTTGTTATTTTTCTTACGTTATAAATAGCTGACTTCTTATCTGTAGTGAAAATTTCAAGTTTTTTAAATCTACTAGGGGTATAGCCAGGCCGGCTCATGTTTTTCACAGACCCTGTGCAAATTTTCTTTTTTTTTACAAGATCAAAAAATAATTGGTAAAAAGGGCCTTTAAATATGTAAGAACAAGACCCAAAATTCTTACTAAAAATTTCTTATTTTTTGAGACCCTGTGCATAGGCATCTTGTGCACATGCCAAGGGCCGGCACTGGGTATAGCTCATGCGCAAGCGTGGAGTCGGGTACATATTTGATGTATTCTATAGTTTTATTATAATTTTTGAAGTTTGACATATAAGCTAAACCGATATGGCGTGTGATAGTATTTCGTATTAGTTAATAAAATTATACAAATCCATATATATAAGCAGTCAACATGCAGTCTTGTTAAATGTCAAAAGTTCTTCTCAATCTTCTCTAATTCCCATAAATTCATCTTTTTTATGTTCTGAGAACCCATAAATAGAGGCGGCGAGCAACCATAAACTGAACATTTCAACCAAGGTAGAGAGAATCTAAATTTGAGAGGCATGCAACATCTTTAGCAACTGGAGTAGAAGATTAAGTCATTTTCGAGAAGATGTAATCAAAATCGACTCAATCAAGGAGAGAATTGGAGATGAAGGATTCCTCCGTTTAGAGAGAGTATATATTAAGCGGAATGCATGAGGTGCTACGGACGTGGTCCATTATTAATAGAGTAAAAGTGGGATATAATAAAATTTGACTCGAAGAAGAAGCGATGAGAGAATCAGGGAGGAAGGGTCTTCCATTTTGATAGAGTATATATTAAGCGGAATGCATGAGATGTTACAAACATGATCCATTATTAATTAGCAGAGTAAAAATGGGAGACATAGAGGTTGAGTAAGAGAAACGGATTCATGGAAACACAAACAGTCACTCTGTATTTAGATTAGTCTGAAGCCCTGTTCAGAAAAACGCATGCGTTAATCGGACAGATGATGAAGACTTAGAGAATTAAAGATTAATCATCGATTACTCGGAAATTAAACGGACCTAATTTTAAATATTTTATTTTATTTATAAAATAATGTAGGTACTATAGTCTAGTGGTAAATACTTTGTTTTAAGAGTAAGTAACATGAGTTCGACTCTTGATCTACACTTTGTTGTTTTTCTTTTTTTTTGTGGAACCCACAAAGCATGCTTACGTGGACATCTTCAAGAGCGAGGAAACTGTACTATATAATACAGATTATATTATCTGATAAGTCAGTTTTCTACGTAAACCTTAATGCAAAAAGAACCCACCGTTCTGTTAAGATATGGGATATGGGTGATTAGAAGAAAAGAGTTTTTCGTACCAGTGGTCGGGGTTTACTTTTTATTCGTTATTCTAATACATTTGTTATCTTTCTTACGCTATAAATAGCTGCCGTAGTGAAAAATTCAAGCTTTTTTAATCTCTATAATATTATCTAATAAGTCAGTTTCATACATGTTGCGTTCACGTTAATTCTTACAATGGTTAATTACAAAATTACCTATAAAATAAATATATTCAGTTACAAAATAAATCAATTTTTTTTCTTTAACACTGGTCAAATCAAAAAATCATCACATAATATTAATTCTATTACATATGATGATCAATTATTTGCAACATATGCAAACATGATGAACAACTTCACGAACAGAGATTCCACGATATATCTCTCCCCATTACACTTGAATCAACAGGCGGTTCTGCATATACAACATTCTCGATCAACAAACTCTCTCCACAGCACACTACCACAACTAATGACTTACCGATAGCACTTTGAAACTTCTGAAAAGCTTATATCACATAATAAGTAAGAATTGAGCTTCCTTTGAGAATCGAACCTTAGACCTAATGTAAGAAGTCTTTAAATATTGACCATTAGGTCATGGTTTTCCACAATGGAAAGCTCAAGCTTAACTCATGTTTTGTGATTATTATGTTGTTGTATAAACCTCTTGAATATGTTCTTTAGTATCTGAACATCTAGATTCAGTCTGGGTTTAATTTATTAAGTGTAAAAGCCCATTAAAGCCCATTCAAGGCCCATTAAGTGTACTGAGCAAAACTAAAAGCTAGTGAGCCATTCCAGAGTTGCCATCTCCGCCGTTTGACGCTGACACTCTCTCTCCTCTTTGCTTTCTTCTCGATCATCGGCGGTAGTCATGTCGGAGAAAGGAGGCAAAGGGTTCAAATCATCTCTCAAGTCCACTTATGGTATCGTATTTCTAAACCACTTTCATCAGATTTTTATTACTATCTTTGTCGACATTTGTCTTTAACTCATGTTTGAGGGTTTCTTGGTGTAGGGTCCGGCAAGGACGATAACACAACCAAGTCCAAGAAGACAAGGAAAGTCCAGTTTGATCCTCAAGGTTTGAACCTTTTTTTTTTGCTTTCTCCGCTGAGTAAAGTTCCCAACTTTATCGTGTGATGTTTATGAAATGTTCGTCTTTCGTATTAGGCCCACGAGAGTCCAAGTATACGTTTCTTCAAGACTCTGATGACCAGATTCATGGTTCTTCTGCTAAAGGTATCAACTTTTTCTTCTTTGTTTGCTCTTTTGATTGTATCTTGTTAGCTTAAACTCTATCTTCTTGGACTATAGGTGGGAAGGGAAGCAAGGCTAGGAAGAGTAACCTGTCTAAAGAGTCTCAGCCGCTTGAGCTTAAGACTGATAAGGGTTCGTACATTTTCTACTTTCTCTGTCAAAGCCTTTCGGTGCTCTGCGTTATGTTGATTCCGTTGGTGCATGTTAATATATGTGCAGAGCTTCCTGAGAATGCAAAGTGCTTGATGGACTGTGAAGCTTTTGAGATGCTACAAGACATCAAGGAACAAATGGCTGTGCTATCTGAAGATCCTAGCATAAAGCTTCCTTTGTAAGTATAACATACATTCACGGCATTGTGTTCTGTTTCCATGCGGGGAAAGGTATTTGGATTCACTAACGTGTAAGTTTGTTTTTCAGGTCTTTCGACAGAGGACTGGAGTATGTGAAGTATGGTCGTTGCTACACCAATCCTCAATCTGTCAGGAAGATCCTTGAGTATCCTTTTTTAGCTGTCTTCCTTGATCTTTGATGCAGATTAGTTCTATTTTCATAAGATTCTATTCTGTGTTTATAACTTAACGAATATGATATCAGGCCTCTTAAAAAGCATGGTGTCTCTGAAAGTGAGGTACTGAAACTTAACCAAAGAGCTTCAATTCAGACAACAAACCCTAAGCGCACCTTCTAAGTTTTAAGTTTTTTGTTGTATTTGCAGATGTGTGTGATTGCTAATACCTGTCCAGAAAGCATTGATGAAGTCTTTGCTTTTGTTCCATCCTTGAAGGTATGCATTAGTACCATCAGGATCTGAGGCTCGGTTCTTATACTTTGTGTTTATATGTTTCTGTTTCATCTATGAAAAAAGCCAATCTGAGTTTATTTGTTTTTTTTTTGTGTATGGTTTGTGGATTTATGTAGGGAAGAAAAGACAAGATCAGTGAGCCGTTAGAAGAGGCATTGAGGAAGCTCTCCAAGCTCAAAAGATCTGCTTAAGGAAGTAATCCAAGCTGGTTTAGCCGTAGTAGTAAGGATGTTTGGGTTGGGTTTAGGGGTTTATGGGCATTAAAATGCATCTAAGTAAGATCGGTGTTGTTGTAAATGATCTAATGCTATGACAGCAAACATTTGATGTAAGTTTTTAATCGGTTTCTTTCTCAAAACTAATACAATGCTACGGAATGTTCTTAAATCATGGAGGACAGTTTCACCATGAATCATTCAACTTCAGATAGCAAACTGAAATCTTGTGATTTTCAAACAACAGGTGAAATAACCAAAAACTAGAAAACGTGTCAGATGTTGCTCCAAGGACCCATCATGTTAGAAGAGGACTAAAATTAGATGGCAGTGCTGTGTAAAAGGGCTTAGGCATTAGAAACATGGATGATCTCGGTGTAGCCTAACTTTCTTCAGAGTTCGGACAAGCTACTAAGCTACTTCCACACGATGTCCTTCCACAACCAGCTTCTCTTGTTTCAAGAAACAATCAATATAGTGCTTAGCTTAACAAGATGAGGAAACCTATGGCCCATGGACATTAATGCCTTGCATAAAAAGAGAGGTACATAGTTGCAATCTCTTTCTCCTTAAATTTTCACATCTTTTGATCAAATGGCAGACAAATGACAAAGAAATGATCTGTTACCTCATATCTTGGGTTGTAGAGAGAAACTTAAAGAAGCTTACTTCCAGAGAAAAGAAGGGCTATTGAGAAGTTTCCAGAAACAAGCAAAGTAGATGAAGAAACCAACTGACATTAAATGCCTTACTTAAAGAGAGGTACATAGTTCTTCTGTACTATTTTGACTATTGAGTAACCTCTCTCTCCTTAAGTTTCCACTTCTAGTAACCATCACTGTCTTACTTCTAAATTCATACCTCTTCACAGCATTACTTTGATGTCGACAACTGCATTACGTCTAGTGGACCCATTAGCCATTTTTGTTGGCTTCTTCTTCTCCGTTAAAACCTGCTTTGGTTTATAACAAAGGGAAGGGCTTAACTACCACAAAGGAAATATAAAAAAGCTTTTTAGTGTATAATGAGAAGTTAATGATATACACATCAAACTGTTCTACAACCCGACATTTGCGTTTAGATACGTCCTATTTCATTATACTCTTTATCCCTTTGTTTTTATATAATTTTAGATTCACATACAAGCTCCCGTATATATAGTATGGTTACAATAAACTAGAGAAACTGGGAAATCCGAGCGTCCTGCGGATGTGCCGTAGGGTTGTCACCGGATTGGACCTCACAGTTTTTTTGATCACCTTGGGAAGAAGACATCTTGAAAAAAATTCTAGAGAGAAGTTGGAGAAAAATTTCAGAGAACCAAAGCTATCAGCTATGACGAAAACTCTACTTGCATTGTTTATTATCTTGTCTCTGTTTCATGTCCCTGCTTTTGCTGCTAGAAAAGTAAGAACCTTGTTCTTGTCACGTTCATGTATGTAAGGTTCTACATTAACAAAACTGTTGATTTTGTTTTTTTTTTTTGTTGGTTGACTATAAAAGTCGTACATTGTTTACTTGGGATCTCACTCACATGGCCCTGAAGTCTCCTCCTCAGCTCTTAAACTTGTATCTGAATCTCATCATGAATTGCTGGGATCCTTTTTGGGAAGGTAACAATATGACTTCACATCTCTATCTTTTGTGCCTCTTGCTTATATTCTTAGTGTTTGATCTTTTGTTCCCATGCATTTTGATAGTCATGAGAAGGCTAGAAACGCAATCTTCTACTCCTACGACAGACATATCAACGGCTTTGCAGCCGTTCTTGAAGAAGAAGAAGCTGCAGCTATTTCAAGTAATTCAAAACTCTCTTTCTCTTTTTTGAGTTTATTAGAGAGTTTCACCTCCACTGTGTTTGAATGCAGAGCATCCTAGTGTGATCAGTGTGTTTCCAGAGAAGGGGAAGAAGTTGCACACAACACATTCATGGGAGTTCATGCAAATGGAGAAGGATGGTGTGATCCCTTCAAGTTCCTTGTGGTCAAAGGCAAGATTTGGTGAAGACACAATCATCGGAAACCTTGACACTGGTTTGCAATTTTACCTTCTCTTCTCCCTCTCTTCCTTTCTTTACTAATTAACAATACTAAAGCCACCATGTTGTGTATCATCATCAGGTGTTTGGTCTGAATCCCAAAGCTTTAGCTCAGATGGACTTGGACCTGTTCCTTCTCGATGGAAAGGAAGTTGCAACACCGCTGGAGATGTTCGTTGCAACAGGAAGCTTATAGGGACAAGGTACTTCAACAAAGGGTACTTGGTTTCTGCTGGTCTAAAAAGCAACTCTTCCTTTGAGTCAGCTCGTGACCATGACGGTCACGGGACTCACACTCTCTCAACAGCAGGAGGCCACTTTGTCCCTGGAGCTAGCGTCTTCGGTGTAGGCAACGGAACTGCGAAAGGAGGCTCTCCATTGGCGAGGGTAGCTTCCTACAAGGCCTGCTGGCCTCCCTTTAATGGTTCTGAGTGTTTTGACGCTGATATATTGGCTGCCTTTGATATGGCCATTCATGACGGTGTTGATGTCCTCTCCATCTCACTCGGTGGTGACCCTGCTGATTATTTCAATGATGCCATTGCCATTGGCTCCTTCCACGCTGTTAAACATGGTATCACTGTGGTATGTTCCGCTGGAAACTCTGGTCCTGACCCTGCAACTGTCTCAAACGTAGCCCCTTGGATACTCACAGTAGCAGCCAGCACGATGGACCGTGAGTTCCAGTCCTTTGTACAGCTTGCAAACGGTGAACGGTTCAAGGGTGAAACCATGTCAAAGGCATTGCCTGTAGGGAAACTGTTCAGCCTCACAACGGGAGCTCAAGCTAAAATTGCCAATGCTTCTGCTATAGATGCGTAAGTCAAAAGAATGCTTTGTTTTTTTTACCATGCACCATCATTAACTTGTTGTTGTTGCTGCCTTTAACCAGGATGCTTTGCAAAGAAGGGACATTAGATCCACACAAGGCATATGGTAAGATCATTGTGTGTCTGAGAGGAAACACATCGAGAGTAGACAAAGGGAGACAAGCTTCTCTGGCTGGTGCTGTTGGTATGATTCTATGCAATGATAAGGGATCATGGAATGATATCATAGCAGATCCACATGTTCTTCCTGCTACACATATCAACTTTTTCGATAGCCAAGCCTTGTTCTCTTACGTTAACTCAACTTAGTATGCCCTCTTATACCCATATACTTGTTTTGTGTACTGCTAGGAAGATGCTTCATCGTTTTGATTGTAATGTTTGTTTACAGTTTAGAGCCCATGGGTACTCTTACTGCACCTGTAGCAGCTTTTGGCATCAAACCAGCTCCTTATATGGCAAACTTCTCATCTCAAGGACCTAACACTATTACATCAGGAATCCTTAAGGTTTTATATTATTTCTATCTCCTTATATATAATATATATCTATTCCCCTGCTTCTTCTTGCTTACTTGATGGTATGTTCTTGATTTAGCCTGATGTGACTGCTCCTGGGGTCGACATCATAGCTGCCTACACAAGAGAACAAAGTCTCAGCGGCTTGGAGTCTGATCCTCGCACGACTGCATTCTATACAGAATCTGGCACTTCCATGTCCTGCCCTCATGTTGCGGGTGTTGCTGGTCTTCTTAGGACAATGCACCCTTCATGGAGTCCAGCTGCTATCAGATCAGCTATCATGACCACCGGTATATGCTTAACTCCATTTCCACCTCAGATTGTTATTCTTATTCCATTTGAGATACACAGTCTCATTGTTTCTTTCACGTGCAGCAAGAACACGAGACAACAGATTTAGCCCCATGCTCAACGGGTCCTACGTGAAGGCAAACTCATTCAACTACGGGTCAGGACATATCAGACCAAGCCGGGCAGGAGACCCTGGACTTGTCTATGACTTGACAGTGAACGACTACTTGGACTTTCTTTGCGCACTTGGGTACAACAAAACAATGATTAAGCTTTTCTCAGAGAGTCCTTCCTACAAATGCCCCAAGGAAGCTAGTGTGGTAGACTTAAACTATCCATCCATCACGGTGCCTAACCTCACAGGCTCTGTGACTGTGACAAGGAAACTGAAGAATGTAGGATCCGTGGGCACTTATGCAGCAGGAGTCAGGGAGCCGTATGGAGTGTCAGTGAACGTTGAGCCGAGTGTGTTGAAGTTTGACAGAGTTGGTCAGGTGAAAAGCTTTAAGATGACATTGAAACCTATATGGGTGGCAAAAGACTATGCCTTTGGTGGTCTCACATGGAGTGATGGTAAACATTATGTAAGAAGTCCCATTGTTGTCTCTACCGTCTAGTTGATCTTCTTTCACTGAACCTGCTTGATTAATATAGGTTTTTGTTTTGAATTTTTTCTATCTACTGATCGGTGGTGTTGTAAATGATCTAATGATGTCACAACAACAATTTTATGTAAGTTTTTAATATTTTATTTTCTGAAAATTAGCAATACAATGCTATGGAGCATCCTTAAATCATCAACGACAGTAACTCCTCTTACTTCCCTATGCAACAAAGTTATTCAACAATTGGAAGGGGTTGTAAATGCGGTAGAAAGTTATTTTTCTTTCTAAAGCCATTTTTGTAAAGTAATCATTCTTTAGATTTTAAAATAGACATACAGCAAAAACTAAAAAAAAGAAACATTTTAACTCGAGAAATCAATTTTTCTACAGTATTTATTTGGGCAATTCTCTCAAATAACCCTCTTTTAAGTTTTTATCACAAAAATAGACCTCAAAAATTAAAATGACCAAAATAATACTTTTTGTTTTGAAAATTTTAAATTTTTTAAATTCGAAACCCTATAATCAAAACTCCACTCCTTACCTCTAAACAAAAAACTCTAGGATTAGTTAACCCAAAGATATAAATGTATATTTAATAAAATATTAAATTGCTATTTTGGTCATTTTAATTGTTAAACTCTATATTTGTGATAAAAACTTTTTTAGGTCTATTTTAGTCATTTTCTCTTTTTTATTTAGTGTTTTCAATTGTTTTTGAAATAAATCTACAGCAAAAAAAAAACTTAAAACTACAGTCAAAAATCCCACAACAAAATTTTTAAAGCATAAAAAATAAAGTTACAGCTCTTTCTAATCAAATACCATAGCAAGAAAATGTATGTGCCAACTAAACGTGTGTCGGTTTAATTCATTAGTGAGCTGTGTACAGTGGAAAATCTGGATCACATAATCCTCCTTTATACAAAAACAAATCTTTATCATTAGAAAATAATTAAAAATCTTACATAGTTAGGACCTACTTATAGTATTAATGGCTTAGACTAAAAACAAGAAATAGTATTAATGGCTAAAAAGGGTAAAAGCGTCTTTGGCTTGAACAGCTAGTTATTATCACTTGGTTCTCTTCTTCTCTCTGTCCCTAAAAACAATCATTCACAAGAGAATGTTGCAACTCCATCTCTCTTGATCTTGACGATGATGACGTTTCGAAATCTGGTTCTTTTCTTCTTGCTCCTCACCGTCGCTGCTCCCATCCTTCTCTACACCGATTCATATACCTCCGTCAACACCCCATTTTGTCAGTTTCCTCTCTCTCTCTCTCTATCTCTCGTCTCCGATTTTGTTTGGTTTCTTATCTTCTCTGTGTTTGATTCTGTAGCTAAACGCGAGTTCCTTGAGGACGTAACCTCTCTGGTAAGTATCATTCTCTTCTTCTTCTTCTTCTTCTTCTTCTTCTTCTTCATATTCCTCCATGTCTGAGTTCTCAAGATTTCCTTTCTTAAGCTTTAAAGTTTCTTCTTTTGGTTCTTGTTTCTTGTTCAGACTTTCAAATCCGAAGAGAATCGTTTAAATCTGCTTCATCGGGTACGTTTCTCTCCTCTCAAGCTACTTGATTCGCTTCAGATCTTTTCTTAGTTTCTTAAATTTGCAATCTTTGTTCCAATTGTATACAGGAATCAACGGTAGATGTTAGAAGAGGAGTCGTTGGTGTAGTCTATTCCAAACAGCAAGACCCTGACTCGGTTCAATCTTTAAGTACTTGCAACTTTCCTTTTATCTTGTTTCTTTCCTTTTCTAGCTCTTATTCTTTTAACTCACAAAAGTTTCCCTTTTTAGAAGCTAGAGACCAAGTGTCTGCTCGAGTTCTTTCGGCCACCGACGATGAGAATCAGTCTCAGACTGATGGTACCATCAAACAAGTCACTGATCATGCAGTCTCTGAGATGGATAAGCCAAATGTTATTCACGCTTCTGATGACAAGGCCGAGAATAGGGTACGTTTTCTCTCTATGAATTTGACACCACATGTTGACATTTCTTCTTTTAGATCGGTTAGAACTTGTTCCTGCAGTGTAGTCAGATTGGTTTTCTTTGGTTTCTCCTCATTGAAAGGCTCTAGATTTGCCTTTATGCGTGATTGTATAACTTAGGAGAAACTGAACTTGTCTCTTGTGGTAATAATATGTCTACCAAAATTACCAAGTTACATTGGCTGCTAATATAGTTGTTTTGACCACCTAACTGCTTGCTATTCTGCCGAAATGATCTCTTTGCTCTCATTAAGCTCTGCACCGATGTCATTATCTTGTAGGAAAGGATACATGTTCAGTTGACCCAGGAAACTTCTGGAAAGGTTGACGAGAAAGAGCCTAAAGATTCTGGAGCTGAGAAGGACAGAGGAAATGTGTTGATGCCTGATGCTCAGGTGAGGCAACTTAAAGATCAGCTGATTAGGGCAAAGGTCTATCTTTCTCTTCCAGCTGCAAAGGCTAATCCACATTTTGTGAGAGAGCTTCGTCTCCGTATTAAAGAAGTTCAACGGGTAGTCCTAGATGCCTCTAAAGATTCAGATCTGCCAAAGACGTAAGTATCCTTGGAAATGTGACCAGTTGAAATAAAAGGTTCCTTCCTGTCATTAATTTCTCTGGCATTTTTTTTTAAACACAGTGCTATAGAAAAACTGAAAGCGATAGAGCAAACATTGGCCAAAGGCAAGGAGATCCAAGATGACTGTTCCACAGTGGTTAAGAAGCTACGTGCAATGCTCCACTCGGCAGAGGAACAGCTACGTGTCCATAAGAAGCAAGCTATGTTCTTGACACAGTTGACTGCTAAGACGATTCCTAAGGGACTTCACTGCCTCCCTCTACGCCTCACTACCGATTATTACGCTTTAAATTCGTCTGAACAACAGTTTCCCAATCAGGAGAAACTAGAAGATAATCAGCTGTATCACTATGCCCTCTTCTCGGACAATGTTTTGGCTACATCAGTTGTTGTTAACTCTACCATAACCAATGCCAAGGTAAGGAGTAATTCTGTTCATTTGATTAAACAGTTAAATGTGTTTCTTCGTGTAAAACTTACTGTCTTAATGGTTTATTGGCAGCATCCCTCGAAGCATGTCTTCCACATCGTCACAGACAGACTCAACTATGCGGCAATGAGGATGTGGTTCCTAAACAATCCACCTGGCAAAGCCACCATCCAGGTCCAGAACGTTGATGAATTTACATGGCTGAATTCAAGCTACAGTCCTGTTCTTAAACAGCTTAGTTCTCGATCGATGATAGACTACTACTTCAGGGCACACCATGCAAATTCAGATACCAACTTGAAGTTCCGGAATCCAAAATACTTATCTATCCTTAATCATCTTCGTTTTTACTTGCCTGAGATCTTCCCGAAGCTCAGCAAGGTGCTCTTCTTAGATGATGATATAGTTGTGCAGAGGGACCTTTCTGGTCTTTGGTCAGTTGATCTGAAGGGTAATGTCAACGGTGCTGTTGAGACTTGTGGGGAAAGCTTTCATCGCTTTGACCGTTATCTGAACTTCTCAAATCCACTCATCTCCAAGAATTTTGACCCTCGAGCTTGTGGATGGGCTTATGGTATGAATGTTTTTGATCTGGACGAATGGAAGAGGCAAAACATCACTGAGGTTTACCATCGATGGCAGAATATGGTATGCAGAAAACATATTCACTTTTGGTTTAGCTGCTTGTAGATGTTGGTTATAATGCATCTGTCTTTGCTTTCAACAAACGTTTGCTGACCTTATACACGAACTGTTTTGAACTTTGCAGAATCAAGACCGAGATTTGTGGAAACTAGGGACACTGCCGCCTGGTCTCATCACATTTTGGAAACGAACATACCCTCTAGACCGGAAATGGCACGTGCTGGGACTTGGATACAACCCAAGAGTGAACCAGAGGGATATTGAAAGGGCAGCCGTCGTGCACTATAATGGCAACCTCAAACCATGGCTTGAGATTGGGATCCCAAAATATCGAGGCCTCTGGTCAAAGCACGTAGACTACCAGCACGTTTACCTCAGAGAATGCAACATCAATCCTTAGAATGTAGAGTCTCTATTGAAGACCACTGTAATATGTTTGAAAACTTCATTTCTTTTGTTTTTTTGAAATCTTCATTACATGAAAAATCAAATTGTAGATGATACGGTAAAAACTACATTTGTTCTGATGTTATTATTGAAATATATCAGCAACTACTGTTACTATTTGTAATGAAATAGCTTCACAAGAATCTTCACTGTGTTGGGGATAAGAAATTACAAATGTTTGTTGTTTTTTTGTTTACCAAATTACAGCACAACACGACATATATTCATTGTTCATGCTAGTGGAAGTGTAATTAGAGAGCTGTGAATACCTCACTAAGAGGACACTCCTAACTAATAGGAATAAGGATAGACAACAAAACTACTACATGTGATACACTCAACTACAGATGCCACCTGATACACAACTCATAGATCGTCTCCAGACGCCTTGTCCAATCCATCTTCAGCGCCAAGCAGTGATGTAGATGGCTGGTCAAAGGCGAGAGCATGGTCCGACTGATGGTAAGAAGTGTTCAAACCTGATTCTAGTATTGGATGCGTCACTACCATCTCCTGTGTATAACCAGCTGCACTTCCTCTCATCAATCTAGGCTTCTTTGATGATCTCTCTTCTCCTGCACTCTCGTCCTGAGACGCAACGTTACACCCTGAGTCTGGTGTCAATGGCTCCCGGTAAGATGAATGAGACTCGTCAACTGAAAGGCTTTTGTCTGGTCCACATTCCTTGCCAGATTTATCTTGTAGGGGAGACTCGGATGTTGGGGCAGGTGTTGCAGGATCTGATTCGCCTGTTACTGGGCCTGAGGGCTCGCCGAGAGCTCCACTGAGTCGCTGCTGCTCTTCAATTATCTTCTTCAAGTACTTCCCTTGTGCTTCTATCCGTAGTTGTAGCTGTCTTTGCACCTACAAAGCATCAAAGAATGTCACGTTTACGCACACTAACTGCTTAACTATTTATTGCACTAGCATCGTGAAGGCATACTTCTAGTTGCTCGTGTAATCGTTTCTGAACCTCCATCTGTAACTTGAGGGCTTCAGTTATCTGCATTCCCCTGTAATAAAAAAATTAGCCTCCTTATGATTACTAAATTTGAAGCACCAGGCGGTAGCATCACAAAACAACTCAAGCAATAAAATTTAACGTACGATGAACCGTCCAACCCAGAGAGCACATCTCCAGATTCTTTCTTATCAGTTTTCTTCCCTGGAGAATAAAATAAAATACCAGTTTTCAGCCAAATAGGAAACTGAGAGCATGTGAAATATGAAGGAAATCAATGTCCACCTACCTTCTGAAGATGAATCTGGCAGATACTTTGCAAGTCGATATTTCTAAATCAAAACACAATTTCAAAAATCAGCAAAAGAAACTGGGGGGAGGGGGGGTGCATACAGAGTTAAGAGAAAAAGGGAAGAGAACAGACAAGGCCACACAGAGTAATATCATTGCAGTATACCTGTAAGTGACTCTTGACATGATATATAGTTAACCCTTGAACACCCATAACTCTAAGAACGCCTTTAGGTGTAGCCCCTTTGGAAATAAACAGCAAAAGATATATTCAGTAACCCTAACATGTTGGTATAAGTTACTAAATATATCATAGAAGGGAAAAAGGAAACTCACTATCAGGGCCACCAAGTTGAGCAACGGACTCAACGAAACGTTCATGTAGCTCATGAGTCCAACGCAAACGTTGTTTTGAAGCATGACTAGAGTTATTCCCTCCGTTGTCTGCTTCCATCAGGCTAATATATATAAACCGTTGAAGTGAAACTAATGAGTTGTTGCAACCTATGAAGAAGACAAGAAAAAGAACATTGCTTGTTAGAAACAATCATATGCAGCAGTGGAAAAAAATGATTTGAGGACATTAAAGCTTGGAACTTTGGAACTAATACGACGTCGGATTGGCCGATTACTATGTAGTAAAGATTAGTAAGCTCTCAAAGTTAGAAACTGTCTCTAAAGTTTCCCCATAAGAGATGAACACCAAATCAGATGTAACCCCCGCTGAAATCGACGGGTTTTGCTGTCCGAAATAGAAAGTAGAAATGAAAACAAACCTTTGGGTGGATCTATACGGTGTCCCTCTATTTTTGGAAACTTGCTCTTCTCCGTCTCTCTCGGACGCTCCAATCTAATCCGACAGAGGTTTTTGTATATATGCAGTGATGTTTTAGATTTCACTCAGTCGTGTGGAATTCCGATTGTTCCTGAGCGGCGGGCGATGCAGCAGAGTCCCCCTCCGGTTACTTCTTCCTGTCGTCTTTCACAGCCTCTTTCCATAGATCGACACTAGCATTGACTATTGTATCTGTATTAAATGGGCCGAATTCTTGGTTTAGGCCCATTAAGGCCCAAATATTATATCAGTTTGGCGGGTCCAACTCTTTTTAAACAAGGACTCAGCACTTGAGCAGCTGCTTTCTTCTCCGGCTTACAAAGCTTCGCCGGAAAATCCTCCTTCTTCCCGATAATGGCGACCATGGATTCGAGAAAATTAATCCACCTCTATCTGTTAGTCCCAATTTTTCTCTCTTTCAACTTCAGAACCTCATAATCCTCCGCCCACATCTACCCATCACAGGCATACCACGATGTCGGCAACTCTCTCCTCCTCTACGGCGTAAGCGAAAAGGTGAGATCATTAGGATCCCTTCTGCACTTGACTCTAGAAGCACTGGGATCATTAGGTCTTTTGGTACTTGGATTATGCAAATTCTAACAGCACTGGGATGAGGGCTTTAGCACTTACTAGTTACAGTTGGTGCTTCCAGAAAAACTGTGTCGTGGATTCTCATACTCTGTGTTTCCATGGGATTTGGGGCTGTCAAGTCCACTCTTGGTGGTCTCACTTCTAAAGTCCTCCTTGTTGGAGTGACTTCCTTCATATAGCTTCTGAGATGCTTGATATAGCTGAGAGAATGTTGCCATAGTTGATGATGTTTCTGAAAGAGCAAAACCTTTTCTTGTCCTGCCTGACGCTTTCCTGGATGCATTTCTCATATTTTGTGGATCTTTACCTCTCTTTCGAAAACACTGTAACAGTTACAGGTATCTCCTAGTTTAGCAACTCTGTAAGCTACAAGGCTTTCAGGCAAGATCCAACAGATTGGCTTATCAACTTCTTTTGTGATCGAATCTTATGCAGATGAAGAGGACCTCGGTGAAGTTGGATATTTACAGGAAGTTCTCAAATGCTCTTGCTGTTTTGGTTGGTTCTTCTGTTACTTGAATATTGTATGAGGTACAATCCTGCCAAACCTGATCTGATACTGATGTAGCAAACTGTATTAACTTGAATCCTACTTGTGGAAATGGCTGGGCAAAGCGGTTTTGAAAAGTATTATTTAAGATGAATTAAAACTTTCTTGGAATGTATCCAGCTTGCCTGATAATTTTCTCCCTGAAGGTGTATTTCAAAGCAACAGACCCTTCCATTGAACGATGGCAGACTGCTTGGACTGTATCTGCTCCCTGGGATGTTATTGCAATTGTTTTGTTGTGTATTAATTATTTGCTATCTCTGGAGCCGTCGCAGAACTCTCAAAGGTATGGTTTTTGCGAGTTAGGACTTAAAATGAAAAACTGCTCCAGCTGGTCATGTCGTGCTAGCCTTGTGGAAGTATTGGCCAGATGCTCGTGGATGCTAATGTGAAACCAATAAAGAAAAGGTTGACATCTTGATCACAAGTCCAGAGAAGTAAATATAGCGTCTTTTAGCATCAGGTCAACTTTAGCACAAAGCAGCCAAAAATGATTTTACACAAGAATTATCTGTAACAAAAGAAGAGTGATTGTGTGTTTTGTATTTTAGGTCTATCCTCATTTGTTTTCTAGTACATAAAAGCCTCTGTTTCTCTCCACATGGAATCAGTTTCTCAATTTGAGTGTTTTGCATATACAGTTTAACTATCATTTTTTTGATGAACCATTTTCCCTAACGAGGATCCAACATCTGAATCATGTAATCCATCTCTCTTCAGCTTAAACTCATTCAGCATCCCACTTTACGTCTACTTGTAATCGAAGGTGTGTGTAAGAAAGATTGACACTTGTGTGTTACTTTATCTATTTAATTTTAGGAAATTTGATTGTGAGTTAATATCGTATATTTTGGAATTATTAAGTCGTGTCAACACTGTCCTGACGCGGAAGTCTCTCTCTTTTGCTGTCTTTTCTCTCAACACCACCATTGCAGTCAGACAGGGAAGAGAGAGAGAGAGAGAGAGCTTCCTCTTCTCACCTATTATGCCTCCACCTCCTCCTTCAAGACCAAGTCTCAACGGCAACACCGGTCACCACCATGTCCCACCTCCTCCTTCAAGACCCAGCCTCAACGGCAACACCGATCATCATGTCCCTCCTCCTCCTTCTAGACCCAACCTCAACGGCAACACCACTCATCATATCCCTCCTCCTCCTTCAAGACCCAGCCTCAACGGCAACACCAATCACCATATCCCTCCTCCTTCTCACACAGCGAGACATCAGCAACCCTATTACCATAGCCACTCCTCCTCCTCCTCAGCCTCTCTCAAAGGCTGCTGCTGCTGCCTCTTCCTCCTCTTCTCTTTCCTCGCACTCGTAGTCCTCGCTGTAGTCCTGATCGTGATACTAGCAGTAAAGCCAAAGAAACCACAGTTCGATCTACAACAAGTGGCAGTAATGAACATGGGAATCACCTCCGCGGATAACCCCAACCCTAGCGTCTTAGATCCAACCACAGCCTCCCTCTCCTTCACAATCAGGATGCTGTTCACCGCCGGGAACCCGAACAAAGTCGGGATCAGGTACGGTGAGTCAAGCTTCACGGTGTTGTACAAAGGCTTGCCTCTAGGGAGAGCGACGGTGGCTGGATTTTACCAGGATGCGCATAGTACGAGGAACGTGGAGGCAACGATTGCTGTGGATAGAGTTAATCTTATGCAAGGGAATGCTGCGGATCTAGTTAGAGACGCTTCGTTGAATGATCGTGTTGAGCTTACGGTTCGTGGAGATGTTAGTGCTAAGATCCGTGTGATGAACTTCGATTCCCCAGGCGTTCAGGTTCGTTTTCTTTCTTTTTTTTTTTTTTTGTTCAGTTCTTGTCTTAGAGCTCCATTGTCGGATCTGTGTTCTTAGTGTGA